>CM076572.1:548884425-549484425 GCA_034641835.2 Pinus albicaulis
ATATCTAACTTGTAGAAAGGAAACTAATATCAAACTACACATTTCATAATACAATCCATCACCATCAGTCCAGCTGTGGCTTTCGGAGGCAACTGAAGATGTTATGAGCAGTTTAATATATCTAAATTTGCAGAAAGGAAACTAATATCAAACTACACATTTCATAATACAATCCCTCACCATCAGTCCAGCTGTGGCTTTCAGAGGTAACTGAAAATGACATGAGCAATTTAATATATCTAAATCTAACTACTGAAGAAAATGTGCAAGACTGAAATAAACAAAGCAGTACTGGAATTAAACAAAAACTAAGAAAAATAAATTAGCAGCAGAACAATATTGATTCCATGTCATTAGTCAAAAGATATGCAAATGCCCGCGCTGCCATAAAAAATTATGCTAAAAGCTATGATTTCATAAAGCAATCTAAGTAAGGAAATATGACAAAATAGAATTGAAAGCAACTTATCTAGAAAACATGTAAAAGCCTCCTTGGATAGCAGGGGCCCTCTGCTACCAATTTGGTGAATTCCTTCAGCTCCTTAAAGATAAGATCACAATAGCATCAAAGAACTAAGCTTCTTTATTCAAAAACTCATAAATCTACATCCCATTCCATCTTGAACTTTGTTACAAATCTACTTCATCATTACTTCCTCATTACTTTCTCATTACCTATGATAGGAGAAAGCTTCTTCTATTTATACAAAATATGAGGAGACATCTCATTAATGGGAGTCCATGAATCTCTCCCTCCATCTCTAGAGTTACAATCAAAATAGGAAATGATAAGACACATGTCTTTCTAGAGTTTCAACACAATTTGAGGAATGAGACACATATCCTCTTAGAGTTTCAATACAACAAGGAAGTGAGACACATATCCTCTTGATCCCATAATCTTCTCCAACCAAATTCGAATTTGGCCTTAGAGTGCCACATAAGGGTCTTCTAGAAGTCTCCTTTTGACCTACACATGTCACAAAACTTATAACACATATATAGATATATGAAACTATGTTAATTTTCTAGTTTCTAATCATAAATTCACTTAAAATACATAAAATAAATAACTTTGGAAAACAAGGATCCTAACCCATATATTTATGAAAATGGTTACTTGATGTAGGGTTTTAGGTCAAATGGTTATGAAATAAGAGCTAAATGGTTATGACATAATGGAAATATGCATGAATATGGAGAACACTTTTGAGACTCAACATACCCCCCAACTGAAGTTGTTGCATGTCCTCATGCAACTATTGCAATGATTCATTTGTCCATGAGTTGATCTTTGACTCATATAGATTCGTTCCAAACTTTGCTTCTTGATATTTTCTTTTTTTTTTGGCAAAGCATAATACATTTGATTGCAACACATTTTTTTTTTTCAATGGTTGGTTCTTGTGTGACAACCATTTTTTTTTTTTTTTTGAGCATTGGTTCTTGTGTAACAATGCTTTATTTTCTTTGTTGCATCAAAGTTCATGAAAACATTTAGAATCAACTACTTCATCAATGAATTGATCATTTGCAAGGCATATAATCTTTTGAATCATGTTGCAACAATAGTTGGTTGGGAAGTATATGTGGGTGGAAATGAAATGAAAATGTGTGATAGTGTATGACATGTGGATATGAAATGATGTCCCTTCTCCCCCCAACTAAAGATATGACAATGTGGAAAAGGGAGTGAGGAATTTTTCCAAAGTTACAATTTTAGCATTCTAATGAATTACATGACTAAAAATTAGAAAACAACATACCTTCACTTACCTTAAATGTGGATGAGTTGTGTATGTGTGGTGGCTGCAAAATTCTGATCATATTCTTCTTCAAGTGGCTGAACAAGAGGAATCATGGATAAAGAGATGAGATGACTTTTTATTGCTTCTACTAAAACTTGCTGAATCTGCTCCAAAATGCTGAAAATAATAGTTTTCATGTCTTCAAAACTCATTGGCATAATTCCTACTATGTGAAAAGATGTTCTGATGTCGAACATAGTAGGAAATTGTTGACTTAGTGGCCATTAATGAATGCCACTAGTCAACACGAGAACTCTCACCATTGATGACAATGAGAGCCAAGATGCCCAAACACATCTTGCTAGGTACGAATGATTTTGCTGATGTCGAGTCACCTAGAAGATCTGACGAACAAGGGACATTAATGTATTCCCATTGTTTGTCAGCATGAGAACTTGCCATTAAGGCATGCAAGCTTCAAGGTGTTTTACAAAGAACTTAGACTCAAAGGACTATAGACTCAATAGTTTGCATTGAAGCAGGGCTTATTTGCGGAATGAAAATGACAAGAAATGGAAAATGAAAATGGAAGATGGCAATGGAGAGTAGAAATGGAAAATGGACAATAAGCATGTGAATGAGAAATGGCAATGGGCAATAAGCATGTGAATGAGCCTCTTGTTTTTATTTGTGGTTATGAATGGACAAAAAGAAATGGAAAGTGGATGTGAATGTAAATGGAAAATATGAAGTGAAATGAGGTGAATGGTTTATTATGAGGTATGGATGTGATGGAGACAATAGTATCTGAAAGTTTTTCAAGTGTTTGGATCTGATTTTGCATCAACATATTTCCTCCTCTTTGTTGTTGATCATCCTCTTATGAAACAAATTGGTCTCTTAGAGAGACACCATTCTCTTGTAGTCATTTGTCCTTCCTCCTGGAACCTGCAAAAAAAACTAATACTTCTTCTGCAATGGAATGTAAGATTATCAAAGGGATAGAGGTGATCAATCTCTCTAGTTATGATATTTACACACAAAACTAAGAATTTGTATTAATGAAACAAGTTCTCAAAGGAAAAAATCAAAAGAATTTATACCTTTTTTGGAATTAGTGCCTCAAGTTGAATGTAGCTTCTTTTCAGCAATTTATTTCATTATTTTCCATTTCAAACTCTAATGATGGATTTCTCATTGTATAGATCTTGTTGAGACCTTTCCAACGATACTTGAATCATCAAAATCTGATTTTGTATGAGAAAGTTAGACTGATTTGAACAATGAGGTTTTTCAGCTGCGGAATTGCAGAACAGCTGCGGAATTGGACTTCAGCTGCGGAATGTTGACGGTTTCTGTAGATAAAAATCTTGAATAAAAAGTTAGCCATTCATCCTTCATCATCAGTCCAAAATTAATCAATACCTTCAGAAAAAGTGAGCAAATAACTTATTCATTTCATTGATTCAAAATTATTGATTTTTTTTTTTTTTTTAAACAACAAAAGAGAAATGCAATTTTTTTTAAATTTCAACAAATGATGCTAAATAAAGCAAACTCAGATACATTGACCAATCGCGACCTTGCAATGACCATAGAATGGTAAGTGGAGATCACATAAGATGAAAAATAATATACTGGTGAGCATTGAAGAACATAAAAGGCATGATTGCTATTTCAAAATATAATCTTTCATCTCTTCAAAATTTATTTTTGTATCTGTTTGATCCTTGAGGACTATCACAATCAGTAACAATTCAGGACCACCCCCTCAGTTGGAATTCCAATTGCAGCAGTTGCCATTACAGACACGTTCAATCTCAATTGAGCTTACATTTATGCTACTAAGGTTCATTGTGCCATCTGCACGACCATGTGCTTGATAATATCCTCCTGTAGTTTGTTCAATTCATCCCCATGCCCTCTTAATGTCTTTCCATAGTGATGTGGCATCCCTTTGAAATAAAAATCATAATGGTTGGTGTTTAATAATGTCATTGAAGCACCAAAAATTGCTGGGCAGATGATAAAGGAGATGTGAAATCCAACATTCAGAAAACGAAATTGAATTAAATTCAAAAATGAGTGGAATGTGCATTGAATGCCATGATAAGAGTTTGATTTTGATTAGAATTCATCTTCCTAGAAATCAGGAAACCGAATTATCAATGCAGAGTGCCGTTTTCAAATTCTTCACTCAGAAAAAATCGTTTTTCCTCACGCGGCAGGCAAAAATGGCCTTCAAAGAACCGCGAATTTCTCCCAGACCGCCACGAATTTCTTAAAACGGTTTCTGGGTTATCTAATTGACCATGTTGGCGAAAAAACCCATGTTTTATTTTTTCTAAATTCATCTCCAATCGATCAGAAAACGTGTTTGAAAATGACGTGTCAATAACAGTTTGCGTTTTTCTGGGTTCTGCCTCAGCAACAAAAATCATTTTCTTCAGAACGTGGTTCAAAATTGTGTTTCATGTGCATCTTGTTTTCATCCCTGGACTATTCAGAATCACAATCTCCCTTTTCATCTACAGGAATGGACAGAAAAATGCTCTGTCATTGCTATTTGACAGCGTATTACAGTGAACAGTATACCAAGAAGGCCGCTCTTTCATTTGTACAATCGCAGGTCTGCTGCTATGATCAGAATCAAAATATTCACCTGGATTGCTGGTTCAAAATTTACAGCAGTGCCATAAGCAGCAGACATCAAATTGCTCATCTCTGAATGATTGTGACTACAGAACTCACAAGAGCACGATTTCTGCAAAAATTGTTATTCTCAGAAAACTGGACTGTGCATGCATTTGAATTGTTTTGAAATGGGGCGCTAGGTTTGAATTGAATTGTTTTGCATGCATTTGAATTGTCATATCTGATTTGCCTCTTTGAATAGATGGAGTTACGAGCCTGTGCAAAGGTTCTCAACGTGGAGAAACTGTGGTGTTTTGTTTTATTGAAAAAAAAATGCCATGGCTATTTCATGGATTTTTTGTTTATTGATTTGATTTGTTGTTGTTTTGTTTTTGTTGTTTTTTTTTTATTATTTGTTTTGTTAATAAAACTATATATGTTATATTTCAAGAATTAAAAATATACATATATGTTTTACTAAACAAAATGATTATTATTATTATTATTATTTTTTTTAAATTGTTTTGTTAATAAAATTACACATGTTGAATTTTGGAAAATTAAAAATATACATATGTAATTTACTAAAAAACAATTTATTGATTTTTTTTTTTAAATGATTTGTTATTAAAATTATATATATATTTTCAAAAATAAAAATATACATATATATCTTAGTAACAAAACAATTTAAAAAAAAAAAATTCATTTTTTTTTTTTAATTTTAATTGATTTGTTTAATAAAATTATGTATGTTATATTTTCAAAAATTTAAAAATACACATATATATTCATTAAACAAAACAATTTATTGAAATCAAAGTTTTTCATGAAAACAACTTCTTCTTTTTTTAAATTGTTGAATCAATTGAAATGATGAAGTTTTATTTTGTCTCCTTTTTTTTTTTTTTTTTTACATAACAATTCTTTTTCTGATCCTCCAGATCACACAAAGTGCAGGAGGAGAGCATACTCAAGAATTATTAATTTTTTTTTTTTTACATAACAATCATTTTTCTGATCCTCCAGATCACACAAAGTGCAGGAGGAGAGCATACTCAACAATTATTAATTTTTTTAGATGTAAGAAATAAGGCTACCTAGTTACACTTCCCCGGCAACGGCGCCAAAATTTTTGGTCAATTTAGTGTGTCCTAAATTGCTAACATAAATTATCAACCAGGGATTCGTAAGCTGACGAAGTGTGGCGCACTATATGTGCAAGATAACCTATCTCTTACTTTTGTCGTTTTTGGATTTTTATGAAATTCTAAAAGACAAGTATGGTTATGGATATTCAAGGCAATGATGTCCTTTATAATGATTTACCAACTTGAAACTGAAAAAGGAATTTGAAACATACAATGACAAAACTTGAAAGGAAATGAAAATGTGCTACTGAAATGAAAAAGGTGCCGCTAATCTAATAAATCAAAACAGTGAACTAGTGAGCATGAAACCAAACTATTCTTGCTGCTATCTAAACACAAAAGAAACTATGCTGAAAGAAATCCAAAAGTTGCAATAAAATAAATCTAAATCAAATTACATCAACTTGTCTTCTGATCCCTCATCATTAGTCCAGCTATGATTTTCGGAAGTAACCATAAACAACTTGAGTAACTGATATCTAACTTGCAGAAAGTAAACTAATATCAAACCACACATTCATAATTCAATCCCTCACCATCAATCCAGCTGTGGCTTTCGGAGGTAACTGAAGATGTCATGCACAATTTAATATTTCTAACTTGCAGAAAGGAAACTAATATCAAACTACACATCCATAATTCAATCCCTCACCATCAGTCCAGCTGTGGCTTTCGGAAGCAACTGAAGATGTTATGAGCAATTTAATATATCTAACTTACAGAAAGGAAACTAATATCAAACTACACATTTCATAATACAATCCCTCACCATCAGTCCAGCTGTGGCTTTCGGAGGCAACTGAAGATGTTATGAGCAGTTTAATATATCTAAATTTGCAGAAAGGAAACTAATATCAAACTACACATTTCATAATACAATCCCTCACCATCGGTCCAGCTGTGGCTTTCGGAGGTAACTGAAAATGACATGAGCAATTTAATATATCTAAATCTAACTACTGAAGCAAATGTGCAAGACTGAAATAAACAAAGCAGTATTGGAATTAAACAAAAACTAAGAAAAATAAATTAGCAGCAGAACAATATTGATTCCATGTCATTAGTCAAAAGATATGCAAATGCCCGGGCTGCCATGAAAAATTATGCTAAAAGCTATGATTTCAGAAAGCAATCTAAGTAAGGAAATATGACAAAATAGAATTGAAAGCAACTTATCTAGAAAACATGTAAAAGCCTCCTTGGATAGCAGGGGCCCTCTGCTACCAATTTGGTGTAATCATTCTTCAGCTCCTTAAAATTGTAATCAAAACACCATCAAAGAACTGAATTTCTCTATTAAAAAGAACTCACAAATCTACATCCCATTCCATCTTGAACTTAGTTACAAATCTACTTCTTCATTACTTTCTCATTACCTATGATAGGAGAAAGCTTCTCCTATTTATACAAAATATGAGGAGTCATCTCATTAATGGGAGTCCATGAATCTCTCCCTCCATCTCTAAAGTTACAATCAAAATAGGAAATGATAAGACACATGTCTTTCTAGAGTTTCAACACAACTTGAGGAATGAGACACATATCCTCTTAGAGTTTCAATACAACAAGGAAGTGAGACACATATCCTCTTGATCTCATAATCTTCTCCAACCAAATTCGAATTTGGCCTTAGAGTGCCACATAAGGGTCTTCTAGAAGTCTCCTTTTGACCTACACATGTCACAAAACTCATAACACATATATAGATATATGAAACTATGTTAATTTTCTAGTTTCTAATCATAAATTCACTTAAAATACATAAAATAAATAACTATGGAAAACAAGGATCCTAACCCATATATTTATGAAAATGGTTACTTGATGTAGGGTTTTAGGTCAAATGGTTATGAAATAAGAGTTAAATGGTTATGACATAATGGAAATATGTATGAATATGGAGAACACTTTTGAGACTCAACAACTATGAAGAAGCAATGTCTACTCACAATACAATGTGCAGCAAAAATGTGCAGCAAAATACTTGTGTAGGAGGCCTTTAAGGCAGCTGAAATCTCTTCTTCAAATAGCTGTTTTAAAACTGATGGCAAACTTGTCTTCAAGTGTAAATTTCTTCAAAAAATCACCCTCTTATATAAGCCACAATTCATAAAATGTCAAATCTTCAATGTCAATTCCTCATTATTTCTGATGTTCATAATCTCTCTTTCTCTCTCCTCTCTCTGTTGTTTTTTTTTTTTTTTTTTTTAAATTAATTAAAAAAATGAGAATTAAAAATTGAGGGAATTTTAAAATGGGATGGAAATTTTAAATGATGAGGGAGGGAAAGGAAATTATATGGGGGGGGTGTTTATTAATGGGAGAGGGGAATGTAAAAATTTAAAAGGTTGAATTTAAATGGGAGGGAATTTAATTAGATATGGAGGGATAGTTATTATGTGAAAAAGGAGGCAGATAAAAATTAGAATATAGAGATCGATTCTTAAAAAAGAAATGGCGGTGTATTATTTTAAAAATCGAATTTTAAAAGGAGGCGAAAATGGGGGGCTGTATTAATTATGAGAGGGCGGTTTAGATTAAGTGGAGGGTGGTATTGTAAAGTGGGCGGAGGTATATATGGGCGGTATTAATAAAACGTGGAATGGGCAGTGCGTGCAGGGAGGGAGGCCAAGCTGCCACGTGGGAGGAGGGAGTCGTGGGTAGAAGACGTGAATGGCGCAGATTTGTTTGAAGCGGTAGACAGGAATGAGGGGAGTCGTAAGGGGAGGCAGGGAGTTGTGTTGGTGAGAGGGGGCGGCCCTGTGAGCGGAGTGAGGGAACTGTGAGCTGTATGGAAGGGTTGAGGGGCCGAAGGGCCGGATTGTAGGGAGGGATGAGCGTTGAGCGTGGTGCGTATTGCAGTGAGGTGAGCCACAGAGCTGTGTAGGGGCAAGGTGTAAGGGATATGGCGGCAGGAGTGTGATGATATGAGTTGGATATTGAAAGGCGCGTGCAGGTTAGTTTGCAGATAGAGATGCAAGGGAGCGCCGAGGAGTAAAGTATGAGTGCTGGGGAAGGCGATAAGGGGAAGGTGGAGTATATGGGTTCCGCGTAGAGTAAGGGCGGATAGGTATATGGTTGTAAAGAAATGCAGGTTGTGGGGGCGAGTTGTAGAGGGCCGAAGGGCCGAGAATGAATCGATTTTATTTTATTTTTTTATTTTTTATTTTTATTAAAAACAGCAGAGAGCAGGATAAAAAATTGGACAGCAGAGAATTGGACTTTGCAGAATTCTTCCAGATATACACCAAAATTGGACAAAATGCAGAAATGAGGGCAACAGTAGAAATTTTCCAGCAGCAGATAAACACAGTCCAGAAACTCAGAAATTTTTACTTCAAAAACTCAGAACTTTTCTTCAAAAATTGCAGAGGGCCATATAGCAGCAGAAAAACTCAGAATTCTCAGAAATCTTCCAATGAAAACTCAGAAATATTTCCAGTGAGAACTCAGAAACTTGTTCAGAAACCCAATTTAAAACACTATTCCAGTAGCGCTTCAAAATGCAGATTTTAATAAGCAGAATTTGCAGGAAAAATAAACCTTCAGATGTGCAGTGCTGCTTGCTGCTCTTCTTCAAAAAAAATGCTGAATGCTGGGATTTTAAATGCTGCTCTTCTCCAAAATAAAACTTCTGAATGCTGCAAAATCACTGAATGCTGCTCCTTCTTAAAACCAATGCCGGAATGCTGCAAAATGTCAACAATTTTGCAGATATGCAAAGGCCATAAACACAAATGGCTCACTCAATTTGGAGCAGGGCCAGAAATCGCCCGCTCTAATACCATGTTAAACACCATGTTGAAGCACACACATGGTGTATGAGGAAGATGAGCACACACACAAGAGAAACAACACACAATGAAAGATAAGCGTGTAGCTTTTTTATTTTCCATTATACAAAGATGTACATTTATAATACAATGGTGTGACTCTTGGTTTCACATTCCAAGGTCACTTGGACTCCATTGTGACTTTTTGCATTCCACACCTACCCATAGAGGATTAGGTGTTCCAACACTATAGAAGATTCATCGAAAATTTTTCTAAGATAGCTTCTCCTCTTTTTCGACTTCTAGCTAAGCATAGTGAGTTTTCTTGGTCCACAACTTGCCAAAAGTATTTTGAAACATTGAAGGAAAATTTGGTACAGGCGCCAGTTTTGAGAGGTCAAAACTGGTCCCTGCCCTTTCACATTTCTTCCGATGCTTCAGACCTAGCTGTTGGCGCAGCTTTGGGACAAGAGGAAGACAATAAATCCTATGCTATTTATTATATTAGTAATAATTTGTCTTCCGTTGAATTAAACTATACAGTTACAGAGAAAGATTTTTTAGCTGTAATCTTTGCAATTAGTAAGTTCAGACACTATATCACAGGATATGAATTATTTGTTCTTATTAATCATTCCACAATTAAATACTTGATGAAAAAACCATTGACTAGCGGTAGAGTGACTAGGTGGTTGCTATTGTTGCAGGAATTCAATATTACTATTGTTGATAGACCAGGAAAATCGAATGTTGTCACAGATTTTCTTTCTAGACTAGATAATTCTCGTGATGTAACTCCTATTAATGATGATTTTCCATATGAACATATTTTTGTTGTGTCTATAGATTCTCCGTGGTTTGTTGACATCGCCAATTATTTGGTTACTGGAAAAACACCACCTCACTTACCCACCCGTGAAAAGCGGAACATTATTCAGAAACGTGTTGCATACTCCTGGATTCAAGGAGACCTCTTTTACACAGGTCCAGATTTGATTATCTGCAGATGTGTAAGAGAGGAGGAAGTGTTTGAAATATTGAAATCTACTTATGATGAACCTTGTGGAGACCACTTCTCTAACAAGAAAACTACATATAAAATATTACGTTCTGGTTACTTTTGGCCTTCCTTGTTTAAGGATGCCAAGAAGTATGTCAGGTGATGTGATAGTTGTCAACAAATGGGCCAACCTAACCAAACCAATGAAATGCCTTTATACCCTCAAGTTATGATTGAGCCACTTGAAAAATGGGCTATTGATTTTGTAGGGCCAATAAATCCAACATCATTAGGTAAAAATCATATTTTGGTTTGTACAGATTTTGTTACAAAATGGGTGGAAACTAAAGTTGTTTCTTTTTCTGTAGAAATAGTTGTTGTTGATTCTCTCTTTTCTGAAATCTTTACTTGATTTGGTGTGCTTAGAGAAATTTTTTCTGACAATGGTCCGCAGTTTATTTCTAATCTGGTACAGGGAGTGATGGAGCAATACAAGATCCGGCACCAGAAGTCTACACCGTATCACCCGCAAGAAAATGGCCAGGTGGAATCTACAAACAAGGTGATCGAGTCCATTCTCATAAAGACGGTGAATATGCATCGAAAAAATTGGGCTGAAATATTACCAGAAGCTTTGTGGGCATATAGAACCACTTGGAGAAATAGTATGGGGCACACACCATATGAGCTGGTATACGGAAAACAGGTTCTGTTATCGATTGAGTTCCAAATAAAAACTTTCAAAACTGTAGTTCAGCTAGGAACCGATCTATCTGAAGCACGAAAACAACGTCTTCTTCAGTTAAATGAGTTAGATGAATTTTGTAGAGATGTTTTTCAGAAAAAACATATTAATCTAGCAGCAACAGAAAAGGTGGCATGACAAGTCCATTCAGAAAAAGCAGTTCCAACTAGGTGATTGGGTACTCCTTTATGATTCTAGATTTAAAATTTTTAAAAGGAAATTCCATACACGTTGGATGGGACCATATGAAGTAATCCGAGTATTTGAGAATGGATTTGTAGAAGTCAAAACTATTGATGGACAGGATATAGTATTCTTGGTAAATGGACATAGATTAAAGAAATATTTTCAACCACTTGCCAAGAAAGATTTTACACAGCAAGTTCAACAACAATTTGGAATGGTAGTGGTAAATGGTAATACCAACCTCTTGAAAATTTGAATCCCTCTCTTTGAAAAAAAAATTAAAAAAATAAAATTAAAAAAAGAGAAAAAAAAGTAAGAAAAAATAAGTTCATGTAATTATGAAAATCAGTCCGCTGACATGATTGTAGAAGGATCAACCTGAAAACCAGCTTGCTGGCGGGAAGATCAAAAATTTATAATAAAAAGAAAATTTTTCTTGATCTTTAGATATTCTAGTAACCACCGAAGTAAAAGCAGGTTCAACAGAACCAACCTTTATACAATTGGGGTAATTAGCATGGATATTTTTTCCAAGTAATGCTTAATTCTCGCTGTAGTTATTTTTTCTTGCACTAGTGTAGGCAGACCTTTCAGAAAATTTTATGCCTTTATTCATATCCCTTTTCATAATTTTCCCTCACCTTTCTTCTCAGAATCCTAGTATAATTAACCTTACCATATTCTTCTAAATTCACCCTATCTGCTTTGAAGAAATCCCACTTTAACCCTGAAATTTTTTTCCCCTATCCCACTTCTATTTTCCCTCTTTTGGTACTTTCCTAGAATCTCTGTGATAGAATTCCTTCCCATTCTAAAATTTCCTTTTCCCGCTCCTTTATTCCCTCATGAAGTTCATTGCAGGATCCTACATATAAAGAGCAGAAGGTTGTGCTCTGAAGCATCAAAGGGTGCAGCAAAATTCATAATAAGTTAAAGAAATCATGTGAAATCCAGCCTATATTTTAATTCTCTGTCTTAACATTATGCTTGCACTAGTGCAAGAATATTTTCCTATATGATATGATCAGAAAAGTACCAGCAGAATGATGTGATTTACGCGGTGCAAAGATCAATAAAAGCATACACCTTATCAACAACAGTACAGATTATCATATGAAATAAGAAAGTGTTCATGATGAAAATTTATATGATGTTCTTCATATCATTGATAAATGGTTACGCTATTATATTACTTAGGAGGAAATTAGTTGAAAGTACAAAGTTTTTTAAGTAGGAAACATGATCTTTTTAAATGAATGCTAAGTATTTTTTTGTAATTATGAAGGAATGTGAAATTGTGTAATCATTATTTGCATATAATCCACCCCATTTCGCCATAATGTGAAATGTCCTTCACTCATAACTCCATCCACTCCTACCTTCATTCCAAACATCTCGTCATTGCTGTACCTGACCGTTAAACTGTCGTGGCGTGTACCAATTGAAATGATGAGTACCTATGGTAGGAAAATCAGAGACACGATGGACGAATGGTTAAATTACTATTTATGAAATTTGATCCTCCGGTGTTGCATGCAAGCCTCAGAACTCATCGTTCATAGCCGATAGTAGCAATGCCGCCCGTCCGAAATGAACCCCTATCTCTCAGTAAGATTGAGAAAACTGCCAAATTTCGCAACTGTATTCCATTGTTGCGAGAGTCGAGATTGTTAGGAAAAATACTGAGAGGGGCGGGGGGTTGAATCAGTATTTAGATCTTACTGAAAACTTTTTATCAGAGATCTTATTATTTAATTCTTTACTTGGATTATTGCATCATTCATTCATCATAAGTTTAGTAAGTAGTAAGAATGTGCAGTAATAATAGAATTAGCCATCACACATAAGCAACACACATGAACACCAGTATTTAAGGTGGAAACCCAATTTGGGAGAAAACCACTGCTGCTGTCATCTCTGTCTTCAATATTTATTATAAAGAAAACTTCTTACAATTTATGTGCTAGCGCAGACTTATACCAGCATGCAGGCACCCACCTGTAGAAGGCTACAACCTTCTCTCGTTCTCCAGTCACTACTGGAAGGGAGCTCCAACCCCCTGATTTTAACACCATCTTGTACTGGCAGGAAGCTTCCACTTCAATCCTCAGATCCACCACATTTCTTCAATTTCTTCATCAGACTTGTGTCAGGTCTTTATTATTTCTTTGCAGATCTTCTTAAAGATTCATCATTTTCTCGATCTAGAGGTCTTAAACCTTCATCAACTCCATAGGTGCATCATAGAATCATCTTTATCAGACAACAGAGTTCAATCATGCAGATATCTCTCAAAGAGATTTATTCATTGACATTCCCTCCGCATGCACAACTTGTACTATAATCCTCTTCTCCTTATATATTTTTTGCCTTTATTAAAACCATGAGTCAAAACCACCAAACCGCTGATGGTATTCCTGGACGGGATCAATTAGATAATCCAGCAGGGTCTACCCAAGCCCCAAACACTTTCTTATTGTTCTATTTTCTTGAATTTGCAATTAGATAATTTATCTAAGGATTTTTAATATCTCAATCTGAGATTGAGATATTAATCCAAAATATCTCCTTTAGTAATGACCTTCATATGTCGACCCTCAGGTTTATTCGTTCCACCAATTTTGGAATAACATACAAAATGATGGCCCAATCGCTTTTCGTCATAAATTATATTTAATTTAAACAAACCTTGGTTAAACCCACAAACATTGATTTGAAATGTCCCAATCAATATAATTTAAACTGGGCCCATATATATATATATATATATATATATATATATATATATATATATATATATATATATAACCAACGACCCAATCACATACTCGCACCGTACCGGTTATCCTTCGTTCACCTTCCTTATACGGACACCGTCCGATGGCTTCCTTTCAGATCGACGGCGCATAACAATATCGCGCGGAATCCTTGGTCGGAAATTAACGCGCGATGGTGCGCAATGGAGGCGGTTTTCAAAAGTCGCTCAGGGACACGCGTCGGTCGATCTATGGAATCGCTCCCCCCTCCTCAATTACTGCTTTCGCTGCAAAGGTGGTGCGATAAAAACCACTTCCAGCCTTAAACCACGTTCACTGTTCATTTGCAAGGTTCCGCCCCTCTACTCCAGGTTTCGTCAGCGTACTTTCGCTAATTCGTTACTCCGCGTTATCAGTTCATATAACCACGATTACTGTTATACAGCTCCGATGAAATCCTTTCGGATTGATCGTAATTCCAAAGAGTTGTTCCAATGAAATTTCGACATCCTATATTCACATAATTTAGTCACCGAGTTCTGTGTTGGTCGCAGGAATTCAAAATTCCTTCATCAAGAACACAATCATATATTATACTTGCTTAATTCAATAAAGGCACAAACAATTCCAAGATCAATCCCCAACATTGATCCCAATTTACCTTCAATCTTATGTTCAAAGAATATATATAACTCCACTGTCTACCAGTTTGGGATATACCGTCGACCGTATTAGCATCGGTTCCTCGAACTACATACACAGCACCATTAATCCCCTCATAGGGTTTCTTACTTATCACAGATTTCAATTATCCTCCATCAGGATGCATACATATGTTCACACATGGATTAATTCCACAGGGACTCAAATATCCTTCCTATTGAATTCAATTTGCTTCTTGACTGATACTGCTCTTTGTAGATGCACTCTTTCTTTGTTCTTCTCTGCTGACCTTTGTTCTCTGCTATATTTCTTTTCTCTGTTCCTAGTTACTTTTTCAGATGCCAATTCCTTTGTCATCAATGACAACATTTCCAACAATCTCCCCCTTTGGCATTGATGGCAATATTCTTCCTCTGTTTATCTTATAGAAGCCCCCCTTTTCTTTTGTGCTTTTCCTCCCCCTTTGACATCAATGGCAAAGGGTTGATCAAGATCCTCTGTACCAACAATACCATGCTCCCCCTTGGCCTGTGCATCCTAAACACTTTCAACAGGAGCATATCCAATTTAGTCTTCTGAATTTAAGCAGATCTGATCTTCTGCATGGCAGAGACTACTCCCAGCTTCTGTCTAAGATATTTGAACGCTTCCCTAGGTAAAGGTTTGGTAAATATATCAGCAACTTGTTCTTTGGAAGGAACATACTCCAATTTCACCTTTTGTTCAAGCACTTGTTCTCATAAGAAATGATACTTGATGGGAATGTGCTTGGTCTTGGAATGCATAACAGGATTCTTTGAAATATTGATGGCACTTGTATTATCACACATAATGGAGATAGGAGGTGAACGTTTGATTTGAATGTCTTGTTAATTCTGCATCATCCAAATAATTTGAGTGCAACATGATGCGGTAGCCACATATTCTGCTTCTGTTGTAGATAAGGCAATAGAGATTTGCTTCTTACTGAACCAAGATACTAACCAGGGCCCCATATAGAATGCACCACCACTAGTTCTTTTCCAATCATCAACATTTCCAGCCCAATCTGCATTAGTGTAAGCATGAAGAGTAAGATCAGCATTCTTTGGATACCATAGTCCAAAGTCTTGAGTTCCTTGTATATATTTGAATATTCTTTTCACAGCCCGAAGGTGAGACTCTTTTGGATTAGCTTGGAATCGTCCAACAATCCCAACTACATGCATAATGTCTGGTCTTGTCCCAGTGAGATAAAGTAGACTTCCTATCATAGACCTATATTCTGGTTGATTCACCGTGGGGGAATCATCATTAGAATTGAGATTACATCCGGTTATCATTGGTGTGCTTACAGGTTTGCAATCTTCCATGTCATACTTCTTCAAGATTTGCTTAAGATATTTTTCTTATGATAAGAATATGCCATCTGTTGCTTGTTGCACTTGCAAGCCAAGAAAGAATGTTAGTTCCCCAAGTAAGGACATTTCAAATTCTTGCTGCATATCAGAAGAAAATTTCTGACTCATAGACTCTTCATTACTTCCAAAAATGATATCATCAACATATACAACCACAATCAATAGTTTATCATTTTCAGTTTTTGTGTGTAAGTTGCTATCAGCAAACCCCTTTGAAAATCCTTGTTGATGAAGATATTTGTCAAGACGATAGTACCATGCCCTTGGAGCTTGTTTGAGACCATATAGGGCCTTTTTAAGTCTACAAACAAGTTTTTCATCATTTCCCAAAATGAATCCTTCTGGTTGTTCTATATAGACTTCTTCTTCTAGATCACCATTGAGAAAAGCAGATTTAACATCCATTTGATAAACTTTGATTTGTTGGAAGCTTGAAAAAGAAAGAAACATTCTTATGGCTTCAAGTCTAGCTACAGGAGCAAAGTTTTCTTCAAAGTCTATACCTTCTTGTTGAGCATACCCCTTGCAAACAATTCTAGATTTATTTCTTATAACATCCCCATTCTCATTTAACTTATTTTTGAATATCCATTTAGTTCCAATGGCATTTTTGTCATGAGGTCTTGGTACTAATTCCCAAGTGTGATTCTTTTCAATTTGATCAAGTTATTCATTCATGGCTTGAATCCAACATTCATCTTTGCTGGCTTGATTGACATTTTGTGGTTCAATAGTGGATAGAAATTCCAGGTAACTAGAAGATCCCACAAGAGTCCTTCTTGTCTGTACACCTGCTCCCTTTTCTCCCAAAATTTGAGATTCTGGATGATTCTTTTGAACATATCTGGATGAAGCCTTTTCAGATAAATCATCTTCTGGTTCTTCATTGGGTTCACTGTCTATATCATTCCTATTTAATGTAGAAGGATATATGTCATCATCATCGTATTCATCTGTTGTTTGTTTTTCTTCTTTTGGAGCTGCAGGAGACTCATCAATAACAACATCTATACATTCAACAATCTTCCGAAGTCTTTTATTGTAACATTTATATGCCCTACTCCTAGAGGAGTAACCAAGAAATATTCCTTCATCTGCTCTGGGTTCAAACTTGCCAAGTTTTTCATCATTATTTTTGATAAAGCATTTGCTCCCAAAAACTCTGAAGTGCTTCATAGTGGGAGGATTGCCATACAATAGTTCATATGGAATTTTATCATTATTTACACGAACATGTGCCTTGTTAAGAATATTTACTGCTGTATGTGCTGCTTCTCCCCAAAATGTGTCAGGTGTTCCAGAATCATCAAGCATAGCTCTAGCTATTTGTTGAACTGTTCTATTCATTTTTTCTGCTACGCCATTTTGTTGTGGAGTGCCAGCTACAGAAAACTGTATTTTTATGTCATGTTGTTCACAAAATTCAAGGAATTCATCTGATGTATATTCTCCTCCTCGATCAGATCTAAGACACTTGATTTTTAGTTCTAATTCATTTTCAACCATTGCTTTGAAGATCTGAAATTTCTCAAATGCTTCATTTTTGTGTTTAATCAACCCAATCCAACACATTCTAGAGAAATCATCAATAAATAAGATATAGTATTGTTCACCACGTGGTGAATTTTTCTTCATAGGTCCACATATGTCAGTATGAATGAGTTCAAGAGGCTTACTTGATGATCCTTCCTTGGCATTAAATTTCACTCTGGTTTGCTTACCAAATTGGCAAGATTTGCATATGATACTTTCAGGTAGAGAAATATTGGGAAGATCACGAACTGCTTTGAGTCTGCTTGATTTGTTGATTTGAGAGAAGCTCAAATGCCCCAACCTTCTATGCCATAGCCAGTTTTCTGAAGATTTACTCAAGTGACATTGTTCTTTGCAGTTCTTCAATACATACAAGTTTCTTGGAGTTTTGTTTCCTTTTATAATAGTTTTACCTGTATCAAGATCACGCACCACACATTCTTTTGAACTAAAGACAACTTCAGTTCCTTGATCACGCATCTGACTTACACTTAACAGGTTATGCTTTAATCCATCCACATACATGACATTATTATCTTTCAATTTTTCTTTTAGAAAAACAAGCCCTTTTCCGTTAATTACAGCAGGAGTATCATTTCCAAATGTAACATTCTTTTCCTTTTCTAGAGCACTATATGCAAGAAGTTTATCTTTGTCACCTGTCATGTGTTTTGAGAATCCACTATCAATGTACCATTGATTTTCGTCACCTTTTGCAAATAAAGCTATGCCATAATTTTCAACCTGTAATTCCTTCTTTTTCCACACTTTGGAGTTTGAAGGAAAATGCTCTTTTGGGTGAACTTTGCTCCTGCATTCAGATTCTTCATGACCAAATTTATTGCAATAAGCACATTCAACTTCATTTTGAAGAGGAGAAAAGTTGTTATATGTATTCTTCTTTGTTCCAATATCAATTCTTTTCTTTCTTGCTTCTCTTGTCATGATGGTTTTATATGCAACACATTGAACAACTTTATGACCAAAATTGTGACATGAGAAACATTGTCCATTGAAGAAGAAATTTATGCGATCATGAAATATTATACTTGAATTTACCTATTGATTGGTGTTTCTTTGAAAGGTACTCCTATTAGTGTTCTTTGAATTGAGATGATCATGCTTTATCTGTAAAGATTCTCTATTCCCTTGCTGAGGGGAAGAATGTTGTGTACTGGTTGTAGTTGCTTTTAGATAATTTAGTTTTGAAGCCTGAGAAGATTCTCCGATATATCCAAGACCTGTCTTTAGAAGAGGAGAACGTTGTACCTTGATAATTTCATCCAAGGTTTCAGATCCTTTAGAAAATCTCAGATTCAAAGTCTTTACTTTCTCAATTTCCTTTCTTAGACTTACTATTTCACATTCTAATTTCTCATTATGTTTCTCCTTTTCTTGAAGCTGGTTCTTCAGAGTTTCTATGGATATTTTAATTTCTTCTAAGCATATTTTGATTTGATTGATTTCATCAAGAAAATCATTGTCCTCTAAAGCATCCATAAAATTATCCTTTTCTTCTCTAGACTCTTTTTCAAATGCCATGAGAATTCTAAGATCTTGTTCACATTCTTCCTCACTGTCTGATAACCCATCACTGTCTTCATGAGTATAGTAATTTTTTCTATTGCTAAACCGATTCTTATTCCTTTTTGCTACTTCCTTTCCCTTTTCATGTGGTTCTTTATGAGGACACTTAGCAGCATAATGACCAACTCTTCCACAAGCAAAACATTTGAAAGGAAGCTTACCTCTGAACCGTCCTGTACCAAGTTGGAGTTTCTTTACAAAATTTACCTCATCTTCTTCTGAGATATACCCTGATCCTTCTATCTCTTGTACTTCTTTCCCTTTTGTAGAAGCTCTAAAGACGGCTTATTTGACTTCAGATGGTCCTCCCCTTCTCATTTCATATGCAGTTAGTATGCCATGAAGTTGCACCATAGTAATATTCTGAAGATCCTGCTTTTCTTCAAAAGAAAAAACTTTTGACTCAAATTTTGTCGTTAGTGATCCTAAAAATTTCTCAACCAAAGTAGATTCGGTTATTGTTTCTCCCATATTTCTCATACAATTTAAAATATCATCAAGACGTAAAAAGAAATTAGTAATGCTCTCCTCATTATGCATTTTTAGGTTCTCATATTGAATTCTGAGAGTTTGGAGTTTAGCACTTTTTACCTTTGCATCACCTTCATAACTTAGAATGATTTTGTCCCATATTGCCTTTGTTGTATTCAGCTGCATGACTTTGACAAATTCTGATTAAGTTAGACTTCCCAATAGAGCATTAACCGCATTTTCATTTGTTTCATAATTCTTTCTTTCCGTTGGATCTGTTGGTACTGTAGCTGGATATTGATATCCTGCTTCAACAATATCCCATACATTTGCACCCAGAGACTAAAGATAGGATCTCATCCTTGTTTTCCAGAAGATTAAATTGTTTCCGTTGAAGAGCGGAAGCCTGATAGATGCTATTCCATCTTGATTTCTCATCTTGATTGATCTTCCTTCTAGCGGCTAAGCTTTTCAGAAGGACCTGCTCTGAAACCAATTTTTAGGAAAAATACTGAGAGGGGGGGGGTGAATCAGTATTTAGATCTTACTGAAATTTTTTTATCATAGATCTTATTATTTAATTCTTTACTTGGATTATTGCATCATTCATTCATCATAAGTTTAGTAAGCAATAAGCATGTGCAGTAATAACAGAATTATCCATCACACATAAGAAACACACATGAACACCAATATTTAAGGTGGAAACCCAATTTTGGAGAAAACCACCGATGTTGTCATCTTTGTCTTCAATATTTATTATAAAGAAAACTTCTTACAATTTCTATGTTGGCGCAGACTTATACCAGCACGCAGGCACCCACCTGCAGAAGGCTATAACCTTCTCTCGTTCTCGAGTCACTACTGGAAGGGAGCTCCAACCCCCTAATTTTAACACCAGCTTGTAATGGCAGAAAGCTTCCACTTCAATCCTCAGATCCACCACATTTCTTCAATTTCTTCATCAGACTTGTGTCAGGTCTTTATTATTTCTTTGCAGATCTTCCTAAATATTCATCATTTTATCGATCTAGAGGTCTTGAACCTTCATCAACTCCATAGGTGCATCATAGAATCAGATTTATCAGAAAACAGAGTTCAATCATGTAGATATCTCTCAAAGAGATTTATTCATTGACATTCCCTCCGCATGCACAACTTGTACTATAATCCTCTTCTCCTTATATAGTTTTTTCCTTTATTAAAACCATGAGTCAAAACCACCAAACCGCTGATGGTATTCATGGATGGGATCAATTAGATAATCCAGCGGGGTCTACCCAAGCCCCAAACACTTTCTTATTGTTCTATTTTCTTGAATTTGCAATTAGATAATTTATCTAAGGCTTTTTAATATCTCAATCTGAGATTGAGATATTAATCCAAAATATCTCCTTTAGTAATGACCTTCATATGTCGACCCTTAGGTTTATTCGTTCCACCAATTTTGGAATAACATACAAAATTATGGCCCAATCACTTTTCTTCATAAATTATATTTAATTTAAACAAACCTTGGTTAAACCCATAAACATTGATTTGAAATGTCCCAATCAATATAATTTAAACTTGGCCTACATATATATAACCAATGACCCAATCACATACTCACACTGTATCGGTTATCCTTCGCGCACCTTCCTTATACGGACACCATCTGATGGCTTCCTTTTAGATCGACAGCGCATAACAATATCGCGCGGCATCCTTGGTCGGACATTAACGCGCGATGGCGCGTAGTGGAGGCAGTTTTCAAAAGTCGCTTAGGGACACGGGTCGGTCGATCTATGGAATCATTCCCCCCTCCTCAATTACTACTTTCGCTGCAAAGGTGGTGCGATAAAAACCACTTCCATCCTTAAACCACATTCACTGTTCATTTGCAAGGTTCCGCCCCTCTACTCCAGGTTCCGTCAGCGTACTTTCGCTAATTCGTTGTTCCGCGTTATCAGTTCATATAACCATGATTATTGTTATACATCTATGATGAAATCCTTTCGAATTGATCGTAATTCTGAAGAGTTATTCCAATGAAAGTTCGACAGCCTATATTCACATAATTTAGTCACCGAGTTCCGTGTTGGTTGCAGGAATTCACAATTCCTTCATCAAGAACACGATCATATATTATACTTGCTTAATTCAATAAAGGCACAGAAAATTCCGAGATCAATCCCCAACATTGATCCCAATTTACCTTCATTCTTATGTTCAACGAATATATATAACTCCAATGTCTACCAGTTTGGGATATACCGTCGACCGTATTAACATCGGTTCCTCGAACTACATACATAGCACCATTAATCCCCTCATAGGGTTTCTTACTTATCACGGATTTCAATTATCCTCCATCAGGATGCATACATATGTTCACACATGAATTAATTCCACAGGGACTCAAATATCCTTCCTACTGAATTCAATTTTCTTCTTGACTGATACTGCTCTCTGTAGATGCACTCTTTCTCTGTTCTTCTCTGCTGACCTTTGTTCTCTGCTATATTTCTTTTCTTTGTTCCTAGTTACTGTTTCAAATGCCAATTCCTTTTCCATCAATGGCAACATTTCCAACAGAAATTTCTACAGTTCCTGCAGAAGTTCGATGTGTATGACAGGGACGTTGCCTTACAATTTTCAAGAAGCTTTAAAAATGACCAAGTGAGAATTGGGCCGCTCAAATTCAATGTCACGAAGAAATTTGTTGCAGCAGCAATAGGTCTGGAGAATACGGGAGTGGAATGCTTCAAAAACTAGAAGCTGGAAGGTAAACGCTAGCAGCTTTTTGTCATGGATAAGAAGATGGAGATCAATTGGAAACACAGAGTTCTGCGCAAAGCCTTGCTAGGTCAATGGCAGGTCTCCTATTTGTTTTGCAGAAATTTGTGACCTGCGAAGGGAGATACAACTCTACCCTGGTGTATCATTTCAGATCGCTACAACATTTTGAAGGAGGCCGAAACATTCATTGGAGGATGAACTTCCCCTACTTTTTGCTTAGAAGTTTGGAGAAAATGGCTAGAAGTGTAAATTTGGAAAGGAGGACCAAGCTGATGCACGATTATACCACCACGGCCTGATAAAAATCTTGGTCTTAAAGCAGCTAGAAAACAAAGGTATGACATGGGAAGAGCTGTTAAAACAACTGCATGGGAACTCGGTAGAGGAAGAGAAGAAACAGGCCCCTAGTACAAGCAAGGGTCTGAAGAGAAGCAGAAAGGGAAGTCCTTCTCGCAGTAGTGCGAAAAGGAGGCAGACAGAGAAATCAACAGAAGGGAAGGATTCATCTTCCACTAAGGAAAAAATTGGTGCACTTGATGGAGAAACACCTTCTACACATGCACAGGCCTCTAGCATGATAGGTTGTCGGTTCTTGTAGATGCGGCGAATATTGCACAAATTGGGGACGATGTTCCACTGGAAAATCTTATTAGAAATACCCAAAATAAGAGGAAATTTTTGGATGTAGAAGAATAACCACAACCCCCATAGGGTATGGAACCCCATTCTACACCAGTACAAGAAGAAGCCATGGCCCGAGAATAAGAACCTAAAATTGAAGGAGGAGTTGAAGAAAAGGAGGACGCGGAAGCACCCGAGGAAGAAGAACCTGAGGAAGAAGAACCTGAGGAAGATGAACCTGAGGAAGAAGAACCTAAGGAAGAATAACTTGAGGAAGAAGACCCGAAAGAGGAAGAAGAACCTGAGAAAGAGGAACCGGAAAAATAAGGACTGTAGGAAGAAGAGTTCCTTGATTCGACCATGGTAGATATAGCAGTTCTGGAGCCAGTGACAGCCCCTACTGAGACAGAAGAAGGAAAAGATTTGGTGACTCCTGTTGCTCGCATAGCATAATTAGAAATCCAAGTACAAAACTTGGAGTAGCTTGTGACCAAAGCACAAGAGGAGAAGGAACAAAGTAGAGGATAATTGATGGCAGAGCTCAATCAAAAGAAAAGTGAGGTTAAAATTTGGAAATATAGGGCTAGATGTTGTTTTAGGTGGTTAAAAAAGGTTTCAAAGAAGTTAAGGCACTTCAAGAGGAATAAGACCAAAACAGTGCAGCCTGAGGACAATCAGCTTGAGGACAACATGCCGGAATAGGACTGAGTTGGAGTATTCAAAAATTTTGTTTTTTTGCAGAGGTAAAAAAGTTGTTTGAGGACACACAACAGTTTAGGGATGGGAGGATATTAGTCCCCTAAATTTCATTCTTTTTTACCATTCTTCCCTTCCCAAATCGTAATCATTTACCCTGTTTTACCTATCTTATGCGCCCTCATCCTACACTAGTGCGAGAACGATGACACGTTTTCCATAAACTTCATATTTTACATTTTTAACTCATCTTAGCATTTATTAACTACATATTACATGATTTATTACTTATAATTACTTTCGTAACTTATCGTTACCTCCTATGCTATTTGATAGATGATCACTTATCTTGATTGCTAATTTTTAGTGCAGAACAGATCCTGCACCAGCACCAGTGCCGTGAATCTTGGCAGCGAATCCAGATCACTTGGGTTGCTGCCTATTTTGTATACGATCAATAAGGATATATCTGAAGGCATCCAAGTCCCAGCTATGACAGCAGGTAAATCAAGAGTAGCTGAGATCAGACTTAAGAGAGACAAACAGCTGGAGATAGCCGCGACCTATTTTGTTAAAAGTGATTTAATTTTGAAGGCCGAAAGCTTATTCTGCAATTGGTTATGTAATTTGTTATAACGATTTATGTAATTAGCTATTTAATGGTAAACGATCCTTTTGGCCTACAACCAAAAGGATCTATATAAGAAGAAATGTAAATAGGACAAATAGTTCAATGTTTTTAAGAATCGAATAGATCAGAGAATAGAACCAGGAGGTGGTAACAGGAATATCTTATGTTATCTCCCAAATCTCGGCTGGATATGTAATTGTGCATGTAATTGTTTTAAGAATCTAATAAGAAGAGCTCTGCCTCATGTTCTGTACATTTTATCCTTTGGCTTAAATAGTTGATGAGTTAATTTTGAGTAGCGTTTTCGTTTGAAAGGGAAACGCGCTAGTTGGCTAAGGGCCCAGCCAATACAGCACGTTCTCCCTCCTTGTTGTTCTTGTAATTTATGTTTTAAACTGTCAAGTGTGATTTCATTTTCAGTATTTGAAAATATGTTTCAGTGGAAGCAGATCTACTGCATGAAGTAGTTAAGTTACTTTTTGCACGGTTGATTTCTTTCCCTTGCCTGGTTTGAGCAAGAGGAGTTACCTGCCCCAGTGCACGTTAGTGTGCTATTCATTTTCTGCACGATCTGGTTTATTTCCTCTGCCTAGTTCATTCCTGCACCAGTGCATGTTGGTGTGCTATTTATTTTCTGCAAATTGGTTTGGTTTCTCCCTGGTGCAAGTAGGAGAACTTTTCTCGCACCAGCACTAGATAATATGATGCAGCAAGCCTTTTTAGCTTACTTCTAACAACTTTCTTGCTTTCAGTCATATCTTAATTAAAAGAGAATGTTTTCTTATTTTCTACAGATATTCATCTTTACTGATAAATGATTTGGTTTTATCACACTGTAGTAATGAATCATTGATTTCAAGGATCAAAAGTTAAAGTGCAAGAAGCTCGGATCGAGTACAAGAACCAGTTTCTTGGTACTGGATCTGAGTGCTGCGGACTTGAGAAATTTCAAAGCCCTTTCACGAAGAAAATAATTTTTTATTAAAGACATTACTTTACACTTTCTTCATAAATCGTTGTTCATGTACTAGTGCAAGAAGACTGCACTAGTGCAAGGTCGATTTTCTCAAGAAGGATATCTTTACATATGAAGGATTGAAGGGGCCCATTTGTTGAAAACCGCTAAGGTGTCTTTGCTGAAGGAAACACATTCTCAGTAGCTAATCAATATTTAGCTAGAGTGATTGCTCCTCTTTATTTCTGAATCTCTCTTGTAAGTACATTTCTTCTTGTTCGATCTAGCCTTAGATTGTTTTGATGGTTTGAGTTTCCTCTGTCTTATCTAAAGTTTGATTCTGCAATTCTTCTTTTCAAAAGTAGGAGTTGATATTAGAAATATTAATACCATCTCTGGCATTGCCTGTGCTTCGTCTCTAAGTTTACGAATCCCCCGGGTTGACAATTAAGTGTTGAGGATTTTTACTTAAGTGTAATTCCTGCACCCAACACATTTCTGAATATATTGTCTGTTTAGACATATATCATTCTCTTGTTGTTTAGCTGAGAATAATGTTGTTTAGCACTGGGTGTTCCCGATCGGGAATCCCACCTCTTCCATTGAGTAGCCCTTTGAGGAGTCTTTCTTGTCTTGTCCACTATCAGGCATTTGGCCAAGCTTCATCTTCCAACTACAATGCAGATCCTGTTGAGGGTTTGGTTTTCCTTGTAAGCTGCAACAAGTGGAGGCTTGATCTACTTAGATCTAGGCCATTCTAGTGCCTATTTTCAGTGAGAAAGCCTTCTATCACATTGGCAAGAGAGTATTAGTTGATTGGAGCTTTAGATCTACACCTTGGCATCAGGCCAAACTATTATTAAATTCTACAGTGTAGTTTATCTTCCAGGACTGTGTTATCTACAAGAGGAAAGTTGTAGGGTCTTTTGGCAAACTTTGAGGAGTGATCTTTAGTGATGGGAATCTTCCCTTCACTGTGATGATCCATGAATTTATAATCTATTCTGATCTATTCCATGTCATATTAAAATTTGATCTGACTACTTCTGTATTTACTTCAAAAATTCTGAATCATTCTACAGATCTGCTGCATAAGATCTCATATCTACTCCCTGTGCTTCATGTTTTGCTGAAAACCCCAAGGGGTATGTAAATTAGAGACTCTATAGTGTATGGGTATGTCATAGATCTAACTGTTCATGCATTATTCAGCTCTAGATCTAAGTTGTAATCAACAACTGTTGCAGCCTAATGAAAATAACACTATCAAGCCTTTTGCAGTGAATATATGTGATTGCAGCACCTCTTTTTGAACGATTTCTTCTATTCAGTCTTCTATTTCCTATTATAAATTGTATGGGCCTCATCGTAAATCTGATTTACTGATCTAAATTTATTTTTTGATCCTCCATATTGGCCTCCTATTGCTTCTCAGTTAAACTACATTATTTTATTGCAGTATTGTTCATATATTGCTGCAGTCCCATTCTTGAGCATTTTTCAGCCATACTAGGTGTGGGAGACTTGTTTACCTCACCTACAATGTTTTCTTTCTGATATCCTCTTGGATTTAGATATCAGATAGTCAGATCTAAGGGATTCAAGGGCTGATTTTGACTTCTGTAGCATCCATTTCTGAAAAATGCATTTTTCAGACGTGCATTTCTGATAGTCCCAATTTTGGGGATATTACATATCAGTTGTATTTTTATGAAGCTGCCTAGATGCAATTATATAACAACAGGAATCCCATGATGAATTGCACAATCAAGTAAGGCTGAATTTCCTATTTAATAGGGGTTTAATTCTCTAGGGATTGCGTAAGCAGGGTAGGTTGATAATTGGCAATGTGTTTGTCCAATTTTTCCTAGATCAGTGTGAAGCATTGTCAGAGTGTATGAGGTTGTGGTGATCATAAATACATTGTATTGTTTCATGATTACTTGGTTGATTATACAATAAAGATGGAGGGTTTTTGAGAATTTTTTTTCCCCAGGAATATCTAGTGTTGGGTATTGATTTAATTCTTTCTCTTAATTGCATGTGATTGAGCGATCGTGTTTTATATTCCACAAATATTGTAGAAGGATTCAATATGTTGCTTTAGTGCATTGCATGATCGGATTGAGTCCATTGATATAATTTATACATGGTATTATATCTATGTTATATATTCTCTACATCCAAAACGAATGGGGAATTCGAAATCTCTGCATACACTAGATATTTTGGGCTAATTGATTAGTTAACTAGATGATCATTGAGTTATATTTTTGTCCCACTACACACCTAACCTTCCACTAATTCCACCAATAGTTAGAACTAGTTTAACTGAAAACAACTTTAAATAACTGACCTTTATTTATACAAATTATAAATAACACATGCTTAACTGAGCTCCAAGCCCTCTAACTCAAATTTACTTCTCTAATTGAGTGAAAAGATACATGTCACCTCAGTTAACTGCCTTCAAGTTTTTTGCTAATGTCGAAATTCAAATTTTCTCAATTTAACCAAGGTAAAATCAAACTGAGACTTTCTTGCTGCATTTTTCAACCCTCCTTCTTAGCAAGAAAGGGATTATCAACCACCCCTATCTTGCACTTGTGGAATTTGAACTTCCCTCTTGAAAAATCCTTTGTTAAGATGTCAGCATCATGTTCCTCTCTTGGAATGTATTGTAGCAATATTATCTACCTCTACACATAGTATCGTAAATGGTGATACCAAATATCTATATGCTTTGATCGATCGTGAAATAATGGATCCTTGGAGAGCTTAATGAAACTATAATTATCACAATAGATCTCAGTTGCCTCCATCATCTGACCAAAAAATCCCACAAGTATCCTTCTCATCTTTATCTCCTCACATGTTGCTTAAATTGCAGCCATTTATTCTGCTTATGCTGAGTTGAGCACCACAAATTTTTACTTCCTACTGTACCAGGAAACGACTGCGAACACAACACTAAAAATTCCACCTGATATACTCTTTTGAACGGATGGACTCCCTGCCCAATCTACATCTATGAAGCTACATAGCTTCACTCCCTCTATCTGTATGTACCATAATCCATACTAGGTAGTGCCTTTGAGGTACCGTAAAACATGCTTAGTTTCCTTCAAATATAATTTGGTTGCCCTAACCATAGATTTTCTTAGATGGTTGAATGCATAGCACATATATGGTCATTTTTTCACATGATACATTAGTGAAACTACTGGCTGTCGATAAATGGTAGCATCCACTTCTTCACCTGAAGTGGCATCCTCCTTCCTCAATTTGGTCGCCTTGCCATACTTCCAACCCAAGGAAGTAGTGCATGAGACCCATGTCCTTCATTTCAAATTCTCTTGCAAGGTCCTCCTTGCAAGATATGAT
This sequence comes from Pinus albicaulis, assembly GCA_034641835.2. NCBI lineage: Eukaryota > Viridiplantae > Streptophyta > Pinopsida > Pinales > Pinaceae > Pinus > Pinus albicaulis. The sequence continues at coordinate 548,913,141 of CM076572.1, forward strand.
AAACTGCTCATCACTAGCTAAAAAAAAAAACATCAACATATAAGAAAATAATAAGAAATTTACCTTATACCAAGATATGATTGAGGTTTACATCCGCTTCACTTTTTGTGAAGCCAAGCCAGCGAGATAGTTGTTGATATGGTGTACCAAGCATAGGGTTCTTGTTTGAGTCCATATAATGTCTGTTTGAGTATGCACACATGATATTCGCAATCAAATGTCTCATAATATTTTAGTTTCTCGATATACACCTCCTCCTCAATAAACCCATTGGGTAATTTTGTTTTTAAATACATCTTGTGTATTTTCCACCCCATATGCATAGCCAGTGAAATAATTGATATAGTGGATGATTACCTTGCTACAAGAGAAAATGTAACCTCATAGTTGATCATGTTAAGAATGGTAACAATGATAAAATTATAACTATGAGATTGATACCATATATCCTTCGTTAACCCTGGGTATGTTTTGGTATGATTAGGAACTATGGCATATGGTAAAACTAAATGCCCTACCTTGATGGATTGACTTGATAGAATTGATATTGTGTTCATTATATTTGAAGTATGATGTATTACCTATTAGTTTCCCTTATCATATGATTCTAACTCTTGATAGATTGAGTAATGTGAAATAGAAGTAATGCATGTGATAATGACTCTTGAAGTCTATTTCCATTATCTCTTTGACTCTAACCCTTGATAACATATTGATGTCATGATGTGATAATATAGTAGTTGATGTGAGAATATTATGACCGTGATGGGTATATGTTTGAATTTACGATCTAATATATCTGATGGATGCATGAAAATATTATAGACAGTTTGACGACATGAATGAAGATGAATGAAGTGGGTTCCCATGCAGAGGGAGAGTCTCTCCATAAGATTACTTCTCCTACTATCATTTGCATATTATGTACATTTGGAATATGGTTTATGGGCATGAATATATAGGTAATTGACATTTATGATCTGCAACAAACGTTTAGTCTGAGGAAAGGGAAATTTTCCCTTTCTCTATTCATTTGTTGCACAGAACAAAGCCTACAGGTTCGAATCTAAACTCCCAGTCACACGGATGCAAGCTCATGGGTGAGACCAAGTCTCTGAGTCAGATCTGGGCTATGTTTTGGCAGTTGGAAGCCTCAGTCGCTAGCATAACATCTTGGAGAGTGCGATTGCAGCCTTCCAGGAACACTGAGGAAAGCCCAAGGGGGTGACTATGCCTACAGGACACAAAACTCAAGTTTTGTATATGAAATCAGATTTTCACCTGAAGGATGTTAGTTCTACAGATGTGGTGCAGATAACAGAAAGATCTTTGAAATTTTTCTATAATATGAACACGAAGACTAAGCTTGTGTTGCAGATGACCAGGACATACATATAGATATGTCATTATGTTTAAATCTTGTGATATAAGAGTTTGGCATGATTTAGCTATTTGATATAGATGAGAAGTGTTTGGAGTTTTGACATGATGCTTGACAATGACTTAGAACTTTAACTTGATGATGGAGACATGTTTTGGACTATATATCTATCCATGATAAGAAAATTTGGATTTGACTTGATGACAAATTATTTAATTTGAAGATTGATGACGTCCCTTGAATATAATTATATATATGCATAGTGACCTTCAATATCTTATATGGGTATTCAGAATTTTTTTTTTGAATTGGCCTCCTTGGTTTAAGTAAGATGGAACCTTCATGACCTATTCTTGGTGTATGAATTTGCATCTAATGGTAGAAATGACTTGTATTATGATCATGGGAATAACTTGATGAAGTTTTGGATTAATATTGTGTGGTTGATAACAACTTGTTGGCATGATAATAAATAATGTCATGAATGCTCTACCTATCACCTAGTATAAATAATTGACACTGAGATATTGATGACTTTGATATTAGTGTTGATATGTCTTCTAAAATTTTATGAGTTGATTTCGTTGCACAATATTGATTTATGCAAGGTTGGGAATGTTGTCTTGGTAAAGTGTTATGGTTGGAGTAAGAATTGCATGAAGCAACCTCCCCGATCTAGATATGTCCACACTGACAGTTATCTAGTGAAGCCACGATGGTTTTTTGATCCAAACCTCTACTTCAGAAGTGTTTGAAGGTATGGATTTGATTTTTTTTTTGTTTTATACTCATGATCTACTCTTGACAGGAAATAAGCCTTTGATGATCTAAGTAAGAGGGAGATTTCCTTTGAAAACTCAAAATGATGAATCCTGGCATGATGATTCGGTTTCTGATGTTGGGAAATGATAATCTATATTGTGAATCTATTGAATAAGTATTGGAAAGTGGAAATGCAAATCCTTGGACACTCCGATTTGAAGTTAAATATGTTGTTGAACGTGTCATGGCATACAAAAGTTGATTGAATCATTGATGGTCTGCTTTGACCATCCATCCGTGTGTGTGTATATATATATAGTGGGACTGAGATACTCTCATATATTGAGACAATGCAGCTATATGAGACAATATTATGATTTTGATTGACACCTCCTTGAGGGGGAGGATCAATATGGTATCCTTTTGTGATTTATATGATTATTTATGTTCTGACATGATATTTAATTTAATGCCTAGTATGAATAGTGGACACCTGCTATTAACTCATAATGATTCGAGTATGATGAGAGAATCACTGATTGAGGACACTAAGCCAACTCTTCCTCCTGAGCTATATATATATATATATATCTGTGTGTGTGTATATAGTGGGACTAAGATACTCTCATATATTGAGACAATATTATGCTTTTGATTGACACCTCCTTGAGCAGGAGGATCAATATGGTATCCTTTTGTGATTTATGTGATTATTTATGTTCTGACATCATATTTGATTTAATGTCTGGTATGAACTGTGGACACCTACTATTGACTCATGATGATTTGAGTATGATGATATGAGTATGATGAGAGAATCACTGATTGAGGACACTGAGCTAGCTCTTCCTCTTGAGCTCACAGGGTGTGGAATTGAGATAGAGGGATCATGGGGTTAAGGGATCACTGGACAATAGGGGATGCAGGTGTTCTACCACAGGACTAGCTAAATTCATCGATGGTAAGATCAATAGGAAATAGGATTGGGTTGAGATGATCCTGTGAATTTTTGGGATTGCGAATGAGCTATTTGATGTGATACCAGGGTTGATACATGCTCCCCTCTTTGTTTGATAACCCATTTCTTGATATATGGACGTAGAAATAGCCCCCTTATGAGATTCTGAGTTGAGTAGTAGTTCCCTGATGTGGTTTGAGGTTGAGCTGTGCTCATTGATGATATGATCTATTATGATGATGATTGACTCTCCATTGATATGATTTCAAGTAGTTTCCCACTGACAGAGATTCAAGATCGTAGTTATATGAATAAATGGTGATAGATTATGCTCCCCTCCAATGGAAAATTATTCTTCTAGATTTGAGAATATTCATCATATGAGCGAGGAAAATAAAGAGATAATAATAAATAATAAATATATGGATCGAGACGAACATTGATGATTTGAGATGACGAGATACTTGAGATGGTCACGACATGACTACAACATGAAAGGATGGTATGTTTATCGATGGATAGATGTTGACAAGTGGAATTCTCCCTAGCTGAGAGGGAGTGTTAAAATTATGCAACTGCGATCAAATTCCACCTTGGATAGATCAAATGATAGAGATTATGATTGCGCTGAATTCCCCTTTTCGAGAGGACCAAAATTGACCTAAATATCACGTCATTTGGATAAGCAGAAGTTGGATTTGAATTTATGAACCCACTCGTGTACATTGGATTAGGTCAGCCCTATACACATGCGCATAATAGATCAGGTTAGCCCTAGAGAAAGTGGACCCATTGGAAGGATATAAATACAATTGTCCTCTACCTCTTTTGGACACAATGATGAGAAAATATTCTCTCTTAGTTTTTGGCTCACACAAGTCTGAGACTCGTCCACGGAAGAATACGTCCAACATGTGGTGAAATTGCATGCTTTGAGGCTTGCATTTCTGATTTAGAGTTTTGGTCCCCAATCGCAGGAACAAAAATAGAATATTTCGACCCTAGTTGCTCCCTCCTCAGATCATGAGTGTGAATGGATCCTTCCAGTTGCTCAAACCCTCCTCTTTGCATGTGACCAAGAGGTTATGGTTTTCACAGTCAGATCAGATCCCAGTCACATGATTCTAGTCTGATCAGTGTCACCAGAGCATCCTAGTGGCATGCATATCTTCTCCTCAATGCTACTAGAGCATCCCAGTCACACGCACAACTTTTCCTCAGTGTGAAAAAAATCTAGGGTTTTTGCAGTCAAGTTTTGACTCCCATTCACATGATTTCCTAGATTAAGGGAGTAACTGGGGCCTTATAGTCGTACAAATGTCTCCTCCTCCATGCGACCAAGGACTAGAAGATGAATTTTCAGTATTCCAAAGGTTTTTATAATTAGTGGCCATATATTTCATAAGTATATTTCACTCAGTGATAGTTCAATACAATCTTCAAAATTAGATTTCAGAGTGTATACATGGTTGGATTTATTTCATGAATGGTGTAGAATTTTTATAGGTTAGTTGCATAGATGAAGATATGGATCATTGTACTCTCTTTTTGTGAATAATTTGATGAAAATATAAGAAGAATAATTTGCAAGGGTTTTCCCCATAGTGGGTTTTTCCCTAGTCTCCGACCAATATTGGTGTCTCTATATGTGCATGTTTTTCTTCCATTGTTCCTTTATGTTCTGCTGCATTGGTGATATTGTTATTGTTCTTTCTACATATTGCATGTGTTGCTGAATAATGATGTAAATCTTAATAATGTTATGATGCTATGGGGTGAAATTAATGTGTTAATGAATAAATGCAATTATCCTAGAAAAGAAAAATATATCCCTATGAAAAATTAACATGGTATTATAGTTGTGCTGAAGAAAAATCGTGGAAATCACCCCTATGATGACACCATTTGTGGAAGCAATAAGACGATGATGGAGACCTAAAATAATTCTAGGGAATGAAGGAAACCATATGAAATTTGTGCATTATGTTTTGATGGTTAGGGCTTGAGAGAAACCCTCATTTATGGCAAAGACTTGAGATCTGATATATGAATCTCTAGCATGGTCCATGTGAATATTCTTAAGCACTTGGGACATAGCAGATGAAGCCCTACATGTGATAGTCTCTAGTGGACCTAGTTGTTGATATATTTGATTGGATGAAACATTGGTTCTTGAAGGTTGGTTCAATAGGGAGAGGATCACCTCTCATTAAAAATGAGCATTCCTTGACTTATGATGTTTCTTTGTGTCTTTACTCTTGCTTAGAATTATGAATCTGATTACTATGATTATTGTTTTGATCATTTATTATACTTCCTGCATGTATTTGGGTGTTTCTAACCTCCTTGATAATATGTGATAAATGGATAATTATTTAGGATAATTTGAGATGTAGTAAATAAACGCTATATATGGAAAAAGGTAAAGAGTCACCTGATGAAAATGTGACATGCACTACAAGCTGCCTATGAGAAGGTGCACATGTATTTGAATACTACAAGGTACGCTTGTTATAATATTTAAATTTTATGCTTCAGTTGGAATATTTCATGGAAATGTTAGCCCTAAGGTATGTTGAGAATGTCTCCTTCACTAATGGTCCATGCATGTATATGGAAGTGATTTGGATTCATTATTCTTATGGTGCACCTGGTATTAAACATTTTGATCATGATGATATTCGTGATTGAATGAGGCTACTTGGTATTGATATTTGACATAGTGGTATAACTTTATGTTTGACTAACATTTATTGATATCTTGATCACATAAAGAAGGCTAGAACCTTCACTCTAGTAAATAATAATCTTGACACTTGAAATGCATAAGACATGATGGATATCATATATAAGGCTATCTCATTAATTTAAATAATGGTATTGATAATGCTTCTGATGAACTTGATGAGAATATGAATAAAGGGTTGACTCTCTTGTTGTTTTTATATAATTTTATTGAATGACCTAACTTGATCCTATTGGTCATGTTAAGAATGGTAACCATGATAAAATGTGTAACTATGAGATTGATACTCTAGATCCTTCATTAACCGTGGGTATTTTTGATATGATTAGTAACTCTAGCATATGGTAAAACAAATTTTCCTAACTCGATGGATTAACTTGATAGACTTGATATTGTGTTCATGATATTTGAAGTATGATGTCACACCTGTTAGTTTCCCTTATCATATGATCCTAATTCTTGATAGTTTGAGTTATGTTACATAAAATTAATGCACGTGATCACGACTCCTGAAGTCTACATCCATTAGCTCTTTAACTCTAACCCTTGATAATAGATTGATGTCATGATGTGATAATATAGTAGTTGATGTGAGCATGTTATGAGCATGATGGGTATATGTTTGAATTTATGATCTAATAGATCCGAATGATGCATGCCAACAATATAGACAAGTCGATGACATGAATGAAAATGAATAAAGTGGATTCCCATACAGAGGAAGATCCTCTCCATAATATCACTTCTCCTATTGTCATTTTCATATCATGTAATTTTGGAATATGGTTTATGGGAATGAATAGACATGTATATGACATTGATGATCTGTAGAAAAGGTCTAGTCTAAGGAAATGGAAGTTTTCCCTTGATCTAAGCCCTAGTCTCAAAGAAGAAAGCCTACAGGTGTGACTGTAGCCTCTTAGTCGCATGAATGCAAGCTCATGGGTGCCACCAAGGCTTTGAGTTAGTTCTAGGATAGGGTTTGGAAATTGGAAGCGTCGGTCGCAAGCATAACATATTGGAGAGTGTGATTCGAGTGTCACAGCTACCACTAAGGAAGGCCCAAGGGTGTGAATATGCCTATAGGACACAAAACTAAAGTTTTGTACATTAAATCAAGTGTTCACCTAAAGGATTCCAGTATACAGATGTGGTGCAGATAACATAAATATATTTGAAATTTTTCTATAATATGAACATGAAGACTTAACTTGTGCTTGCAGATGACCAGGACATACATATAGATATTTCATTATGTTTAAATCTTGTGCTATAATAGTTTGGCATGATTCGATTGATTGATATAAATGAGAAGTGTTTGGAGTTTTTACATGATGCTTGACAACGACTTAGAAATTTGACTTGATGATTGATGCATGTTTTGCACTATAGATCTCTCTACGATAAGCAAATTTGGATTTGACCTAATGACTAATGATTTGATTTGACGACTCATGACTTCCCTTGAATATGATGACATATACACATAGTGAAATTCAAAATATTTTATGGGTATTCAGAAAAATTGTTTTGTATTGGCCTCCTTGGATGAAGTATCGATAATTGTGATTCAATATGAAGATGGAACTTGCATGACTTATCCTTGGTGTATGAATTTGCATCTAATGGTAGGAATGACTTGTATTATGATCATGGGAATAACTTGAAGACGTTTTGGATTAATATTGCATGGTTGATAAAAAAATTTGGGCATGATAAGAGATGATGTCATGAAATCTCTACCTGTCACCTGGTCTAGGGAATTGACAGTGAGATATTGATGACTCTGATATTAGTCACTTGATCTAGATTCTAAACTTTGATGAGTTGATTTAGTTGATTTTATTGCACAATATTTATTTATGAAAGGTTGGGCATGTTCATTTGGTAAAGTATTATGGTTGCAGTAAGCATTGCATGAAGCAAGCTCTCTGATTCGAGTATGTTTGCACTGAAATTTAACTTGTGAAGCCAAGATGAAGTGTTGATCCAAACCTCTACTTTAGAAGTGTTTGAAGGTATGACTTTGATTTTGGTTTTGGTTTTATACTGATGATCTACTCTTGATAGAAAATGAGCCTTTGATGATCTAAGTAAGAGGGAGATGGCATTTGTCAGCTCAAAATTATGAACAATCTCATGAGGATTCAATTTCTGAATTTGGGAAAAGCTAATCTATATTGTGAAGTTATTGAAGAAGTATTGGAAAGTAGAAATGAAAATACTTGGACACTTTGATTTGAAGTTCAATATGTTGTTGAATTTTTTATGGAATCTAACAGTCGATTGAAGCATTGATGTTTCACATTGAACATATGAATACATACATACATACATACATACATACATACATACATACATACATACATACATACATACATACATACATACATATATATATATATATATATATATATATATATATATATATATATATATATATATACTTGATGTGCATAGAACTTGAATGATTTCATGATTGAGTTGTTTCGGGATATCTACATAAGATGATCAATTCTTGATATAAGATATTATTTATATGATATGTGACTGCACGGATGTATTTTTGATATTTGAGATTATTATTTATCAACACATTTGGATGTTTCTTTAGTATGAGATATGTCATGATATATTGGATAAGAGGTCCATAGCACGACTGAGGTTGAGTACGATGTTGCTAGCATGGCTAGCTATGAGGTAGGATGAAGAAGCTCCTTAAATAGCTCTCTGAGCATGATCAGGATATGACATGGATACATTGTGATGAAAAAAGTGGGATATGATTGGAAGATATTCCCATACATATTTATATTTCGGACTGAGATACTCTCATATATTGAGATAGTGCAGCTAGACTAGACAAGCTTAGGCTTGTGATTGACAAATTCTTGAGAGGGAGGATCAATATGGTATCATTTTGTGTTTTATATGATTATTTATGTTTTGACATGGTATTTTATTTGATGTCCTGTATGAACAAGAGAAAACTATTATTGATTCATGATGATTCGAGTATGATGATATGAGTATGATGGGAGCATCGTTTATCTAGGACATTTAGCCAACTCTTTCTCCCTGTATGAGCTCCCAGGGTGTGGAATTTAGATAGATCACTCCTGGGGTTGAGGGATCTCTAACAATAGGGGATTACCCCTATATTTTACCCAGGGTTCAAATGTTTCTCCCTTATCTTCATAGGGTTGTAGATGTTGTTCCCCGATATGATATATGAAAAGTATACCCCATTTTCCATCATAATCACAAGTAGGGCTTGTTGGAAATACCACTCCCCATCTTGCCAATGGGTTAAGAGTGTACTTGGGGTGTAAAACCCAATTCTATTATGATGTAAGTGTTCTAACACATGACTTCTTAAAGTCATCGATGGGAATATATATAGGCAATAATATTGGGTTGAGATGACCCTGCACGTTTCCGGGATTGAGAAAGATCTCATCGATGTGATACCATGGTTGAGACATGCTCCCCTGTGTGTTTGATATCCTATTTCTCTATATGGGGTCGTAGTAGTAGCTCCCCCAAAATATTTCAGGTTGAGTAGTAGCTCCCCAATGTGGTTCTAGGTTGAGATGTGCTCCTTGATGATATGCTCTCTGATGATGATGATTGACTCTCCATTGATTTGATTTCAGGTAGTATCCCACTGATATAGATTCATGATAGTAGTCTGATGAATAAAGGGTGGTATCTTACGCTCCCCTCCGATGTTCTAGATTCGAGAATATTCAGCATATGAGTAGGGACGATCAAGAGATTATCATAAATAAGCAAGAGATAGATTGAGATGAACATTGATGATTTGAGATGATGAGATACTTGATGTGGTCATGACATGACAACATGACATAATGAGATATTTATTCGATGGACAAATGTTGACAGGTTTAATTATCTCTGGTTGAGAGGGAGTGTTAAACTTATGCAACTACGATCAAATTCCACCTTAGACATATCAGATTTCATAGATGATGATTGCATTGAATTCCTCTTTTCAAGAGGACAAAAATCGACCTGAATATCACCCCATTTGAATAAGCAGAAGTTGGATTTTTAATTTATGAACCCACTAATGTACATTGGATTAGGTCAGCCTTATACACGTGCATATTAGATCAAGTCAGCCCTAAAGCAATTCAACCCATTGGAAGGCTATAAATACAAGTTCCCTCTTCCTCTTTTGGACACAATGGTGAGATAATATTCTCTCTTAGTTTTTATATCACATAGGTTTGAGGTTTGTCTACAGAAGAATAGGTTCGCTCTGTGGTGCAATTGCAAGGTTTGAGGCACTTATATCTGATTTAGGGTTTTAGGCCCCAATCGCAGGAAAAAACTAGAATATTTTTACCCTGTTCACTCGCTCCTCAGCTTGTGAGTGCGACTAGAGACTTTGAGTCACACAAATTCTCCCCTGAGAATGAGACCAAAAGGTTTTGGTTTCCGCAGTCATATCAGACCCCAATTGAATGCTTCCATGCTCATCAGTTCAACCAAAGCATCATAGTCGCATGCATAGCTCCTCCTCAGTGCAACTAGAGCATCCCAGTCGCACACACAACTCGTCCTTAGTGTGACCATGATATAGGGTTTCTGCAGTCCAATTTCGAACCTCAGTTGCATGCTTCCCTAGCTTAAGGGAGAAACCAGGACCATATAGTCGTACGAATGACTCCTCCTCTATGCGACCGAGGCCTAGAAGATGAAGTTTGAGTATTCCAAAGATTCCTCTCAATGACCATAGATTTTGGCAGTAGATGTAAATCAGTGATAGTTCAATATAATCTTTAGTATTATATTTCAGAGTGTATACATGGATGGATTCATTTCATGAATGGTGTAGTAATTTTTCTGAATAGTTGAATAGATGAAGGTATGGATCATTGTACTCTCTTTTGCTGAATCATTTGATGACAAGCTAAGAAGAATAATTTGCCACGGTTTTCCCCATAGTGGGGTTTTCCCTGGTCTTTGACCAATCCCGATGTCTCTATTTGTGTATGATTTTATTCCATTGTTCCTTTATGTTCCATTGCAATGATGATGATGTTATTATTATTTCTACGTAATTGCATGTGCTTCTGAACATTGATGTAAATTTAAATAATTTTATGATGCTATGGGTTGAAGTTAATTTGTTAATGAAGAAATCCAATTACCCAAGCAAAGAACAATATAGCCTTATGAAAAATTAACATAAATTATTTTTCTCCACTACAAAATTATGTGGAATGTTACAAATGTAGCAAAATTAGGCATAAATCTTAGGATTGCAGAAGGAGTCTAATCAAATCTCACAAATAGGGGAATGAAGAATGTCTGGCTAGAAAAAAAAAAGTGTATGGAAGAAAGAAGAAAAATAGAAGTGTGGCATCATGTTGCATCCTCAAAAACAAGAAAATAAATGGTATGTTAACGATGACTATTCAAGACTTATGATAGAATATCAGAGTAAGTTCAACAAAATTAAAGAGGTAGATGGAGGTAAAGTAATCTTGGACGCAATGCATCTGCAAAAACTATTGGAAAAGGGACAATCAACATTTATAATGGAAGAACTAAGGCTCAAATTTTTTATGCCTGGAAGGATTGAAACATAGTCTCTTGAGAATTAGTCGAATGTGTGATCAAGGGTATGATCTCACATTTAATTCGAAGAGATGTTAAATCAGAAATTTCTATATGATAAAACTGATAGCAAGAGCTAACATAGTTGAAGGCAATGTATAAACTCTTGATGAATATGAAATTGAGAAGTGATGCATTATAAGGATAGATGAAAGTTAGATATGGCACAAAAGGTTGGGAAATATTAGTTTTGATAATTTGGTAAAAGTTACAAGAGTCTAGTCCATTAAGGACATGCCTAAAATATCAATGCCTCACAATGCCATCTGTAAAGCATGCCAGTTTGGATAACAAACTAGAGTATTCTTCAAAAAATAAAATATTCAACATCTAGGCCATTCAAAATCATTCACACTAATCTTTGTGGACCAGCCAAACCTCAAAATCTGAAATGTTAAAGGTGCTTTATGGTATTCATATATGATTTTATAAGAATGACTTGGGTTACTTTTATTTGAAAAAAAATCAAAAGCTTTTGAAAAATTTAAGGCTTTCAAGGATTTAGTTGAAAATTGAATAGATTTAAATATCCAATGTATAAGCATAGATAGAGGAGTAAAATTAACCTCACGTGAATTCAAAGATTTTTGTGAGCATCATGGAATCAAAATTCATTTCACTATTGTCATAACTTCATAGAAAAATAGTGTGGTTGAAGGAAATATTTGAACAATTCAAGATGTGACAAGATCTCTACTCTTTGAAGCTCAACTACCAATCTGATTTTTGGGAGAAGTAGTAAACACAACAATCTATATCTTGAATAGAGCTCAAACTAGGACAAATAATACCAAAACTCCTTAGAAGCTATGGAAAGGAAGATCAACCATAGTTAAACACTTCAGAATTTTTGGAAGCTAATGCTACATTAAATTAAATACAAAAAATATATGGAAATTCAAATCCAAAGTTGATGAAGGAACCTTCGTTGGATATGTCTATTGAATAAAAATACATAAAGGTTATGATAAAAGGACTTGAAAAGTTGTATAATGCATTGATGTGAAGGTATATGAAGTGCTTCACCATAATGAAGTGCTACCTTGAACTCAACCACAACCATTTGTATTCCAAGAATCACAATCAAATGAACATGCAGATGAAGAGAATAATGAAGGTTAAAGGGAAGAAGTTGACCGATTGCACAAAAATTCTCCATCCAAATATGTTCAAAAGAATCATCCAAATAATCACATTTTGGGAAATAAAGAATTAGGAGTTCAAACAAGAAGAAAGTTCATTAATGCATCAAACCAAGAGAACCTAGCATTCCTATCATTGATGGACCCACAAATATTTTCTCAAGCGAGTCAAGATGAACATTGTGTTAAAGCTATGAATGAAGAGCTAAATCATATTGAGATAAATGATACTTGGGAATATCGTCCAAGTTGAGAAGTAAAAAATGTGAATGGAAACAAATGGGTCTATGGAAACAAACTCAATGAGGATGGATATGTTGTAAGGAACACATAAACACTTGTATGCAAAGCATATGCCTAAGTTGAAGGTGTGCACTTCAAAGAAACATTTTCTCTAGTAGCCAGACTTGAAGCAATCAGGATTTTTTTGGCCTTTTTTAATTTTAAATGGTTCAAGGTTGATCAAATGGATGTAAAATCAAGTCTTTTGAATTTGTATTGATGAATGTTTTGACAGGATCTAGTAAGACACCATAAGAAATTTTAAAACCCCCAACCAATAAAGTGGTCTTTGGCGCAAATCAAAAGTTAAATTTCATAGGGGTAAAAGATTTACACAAGGGTGGTAAAGTCCATCATTTTGATTCAGACTTTCACTCAAAAAAGTCTCATAATACATCAATCACTACATTTTGCACAAATTCCAAGGAAATCTTGTGGCCAATCATGGTTTAGACTTCTCTTGAAACTAAAAGTGGAAAACTCACTATTGTGAATGTGAATGTAAATTTTTCCAGCTTTCACACTTTTTTCTTAAAAAAAAAATTGAAATTTTTCCGGCTTTAGCACTTGAAATGGTCCAAATTTTTTTCATCTTTCCAACTTTCGCACTTTTTTTTCTTAATTTTTTTTTTGAAAATTTCAAATCTTTCTGGCTTTCGCACTTGTTTTCTTAAAAAAAAAATCAAAGTTTTTCCAGCTTTCGCACTTGTTTTTTTTTTTAAATATTCAAAAATTTTTTGGCTTTAGCACTTGAAATGGTCCAAATTTTTTTCATCTTTCCAACTTTCGCACTTGTTTTCTTTAAAAAAAAATCAAAATTTTTCCAGCTTTCGCACTTGTTTTTTTTTTTAAATATTCAAAAAATTTTTGGCTTTAGCACTTGAAATGGTCCAAATTTTTTTCATCTTTCCAACTTTCGCACTTGTTTTCTTTAAAAAAAAATCAAAATTTTCAAATCTTCCTTGCTTTCACACTTGTTTTCTTTAAAAAAAATCAAAATTTTTCCAGCTTTCACACTTGTTTTCTTAAAAAAATATTCGAAATTCCAGCTTTAGCACTTTTTTTCTTAAAAACAAATTCGAAATTTTTCCGGCTTTCGCAGTTGTTCTGTTAAAAAAAATCGAAATTTTCAAATTAAATAGTTAAAAAAAGCTTTCGCACTTGTTTTCTTAAAAACAAATCAAAATGTTGTTTTGTTTAAAAAAACAATCGAAATTTTCAAATTAAAGCAATTTAGAGAGAGAAAAACAATAATTACAAATTCTATATAAAATAGATAAATAAAGTTTTTTTAATCGGAATGAGTATTTATATTATATAAATCGGGCTCCGACAAATAATGTCCACATGGTTTGTATCAATATATTTTGTTTTTATAACCTTATATTGTGAAGATGAAGTTCAATGAAATTAATGTTTGTATATTTGATTATTTTTAATGTTTGTAAATTTTAAAATTGGTAATTTGGTTGTGTTGTTTATAAAGCATGTAGGGATGCTTCAAGTAGTTGGGGTTGTGGTCTCGGTTATGTGTGGTAGTCATTATTTTATTTTTCACTCTTCTTCCAACTAGAATTCATGTGATAAATCTAATAGTGGTATGACTATTCCATATTTTCATATTTGTTTTGTATTTGGTATTTTATTAATAATGACATAATATATGTTTCTGTTTATAATGATCTTACAAGAATAATTTCATAGTTGCAAAAGACATAAGGGAAATCTATCCCAAATAAGGTACCAATATCAAGAATCATAATAAGGTCAAGCCAAGCCATCCAAATAATGTACTAGAGCCAACCATTAATGACTTGATGTCTCATCGTGAAATGTTTAATTTTATTGGTTAATGACCTATGAATGCACTTAATTTAAACAAAAAGTAATTGAGTGGCTAACCTTGTTCAAATTGTATTCAAAAGCTATTTGAATTATTATCATGCCATAACGCATGAATTTATGCAACAATTCTATGGTTGTTAAATTTCCTACCCATTGAATGCTAGGATCAACATGCACAAATTCAAAATTATACTAAATCAAAAAATATATATAAAAGAAAGGAAGAGTAACTTATCTACCCATGGCTACCAATTGAAACACCCATTTAGAGAGAATATGAGATTGAAAAGAATAGAAACCAAGAAGCCTTGAAATGACCATGGTTTGCAGGTGATTTTTTTTGGAAAACCACTAGGAAAGTGGCTTGTTTATGCTAAATCAATGTATTGATTATGCAAGTAAAGCTTGGACCTAGAAAAGATGTGTGTGTGGAACGAACTTACCAACTTAACGAGAAACGTGACATCAAAATGAGAATTCTAGCCCTACAAACCCAATTTTTTTTTATACAAATCATGAAGAAAACACCCCAAAATCCCAAAGGCACAGTGATGCAACATCACCCCTTTTTTAGGGTTAAAATTCCCACATCAAAAACCAAATATAGGGACACAAAAACCCTTTTTTCAAAAATAAAAAATATTTTTAATTCAAAAAATTATATATATATAGTTTTAAAAAATGGTTAATGAGATGTTTACTTTGAAAAGTCAAATTAAATAATTTTAAGTAAGAAGACGGTGCTAATGAGATGTTCGAGCATGGAATGTTTGATTTTATTTGTTAATGACCTATGAATGTACCCAATTTTAAAAAAAAAAAAGTAATTGAATGGTTAGCCTTGTTGAAATATGTGTTCAAAAGATATTTGAATTTTTGTCATCCCATAACGATGAATTTATGCAACAATTCTATGGTTGTTACATTTCCTTCCTATTGAATGAAGAAACTAGGATCACAGTGCACGAATTCAAAATTCTACCTAATAAAAGAAATGCATAAGCCAAAGAATGAGTAACCTAACTACACATGGAGACCTATTGAATCACTCATTTAAAGGGGATCTCAGAGATTGAAAGGAATAGAAGAAATAAACCTCACTCAAAAAGTGGCTTTTTGAATCTATTGGGATTCCCATAACTCCCAACTCACTTTTGTGTGAGGCATGCCATCCCTACAACATAGCTAATTCTTTGCAACGAAAGATCCTTTGAATCCTTGGGATTAGGCATGTGCCTCAATATCTTAAAAGGAGGACCACGTGATTTACCCTTATTTTTTTATTTATCATACCTATCATGCCCACATTTCTAACATATTTCTTTGTCTTCATATTCTCCTATATATAGAATACAACCATTTGGACATGCATGATATGATATGTACTCAACACCCAACATTTTCAACAATTTTTTTGCCTCTTCGTAGCTACTGGGCAAGAAATTATCACTCAGAAGAACCTTATCTTTGAATAACTTGTAGTTGTTCATAGACAATATTAAATTTACACTAATGTCGATAATTATTAACGTTCATAAAATTGACCATTTGTAATGTTGATTGTGTGATTATATTTCTCAAAATATAAGGGACTTGATGGTCAATTACCTCAAAATTTCCGAGAAACATGCATTCGACAAGCCAAAATTTGTTTTCAAGTTGTAAAATAACATCATTGTCCCCAACTAGGTAGACTTTGACTGATCGGCAGGTCCAAAGAGAGGGGTGGTGGAAGAAAATTTAAGGCTTTCGAAAAAGGTATCAACAATATGAGAATCATCCCCTAGCTGATCATCGTTCTGGAATGCATTTAACAACATTGTCTCCATGGCAGTCGTATCCCTTAAGTAATCATCCATGCCAACCTCTATTTTATTACCTCCATTTCCAGTTTGTGAAGAACTAATATTTCTGTAGTCATTCCTAATTGGTGAATCTAGACGTAGTGGGAATTCAATAGGTGGTTGATTCAACCATTCTTGGTATCGTTTCTCTCCGATTTTTTCCCTTAATTCAACCTTATCTCGATTTGACATTGTCATGGGGTGAAACGGAAGATGATAGGTAGGTCGGTCATTAACACTAGAATCCTAATAATTTAAAAATATATATTTGAACATGATTAGTACAAAATTGATGACATCAATTAAGCACGTAAATGGATGATTAATTGGTTTGACATTGAAATAATTACATTATACCTAACAATTATCATAACCATCATTTTCCCAGGATTGTGGCTAGAAGATGGCATGTTACAGTTGGCAGGGTGAAGCGTTTGTCCATTTTCATCTACCAACCATGACTTGCGATATGCTGTTCCTATTAAGAGATTCCGACGTTTTGGAACTGTTTGAATATTTTGTGCATATGAACTCAATTTTGAATCTACATGAACCTGTAAATTGATATACATTAATTTTATTTAGGTGTTTGACATGGATAAAAAAATAAATTCAATTATATAATGAAAATATAAATAAAATCTGAAGTAATTACATCTAGAGATGGATAGGGAGAAATCTGAGATGGACTTTGAGAAATATTATGGAATGAGTTGGATTATGAAGAATTGTCCATTTGATATAATTATGAGATTTTATCCCTGCATTTCAGAAAAATCAACAATAAATTTTGGTGTATGTCATACCTAAAATTAGTTTTGGTGCCTTAAAAATGGACTTATTTTTATCGGTGCTAATGTATTGTTAACCACACTGGTGTAGTTTTATTAATGGGCTCACTGGTGTTGTTAGTTAACAAACACACCGAATATTGGGAAAAAAAAGAAAAACTTTAATTTTTTGAAGTGAAAAAAAACAATAAATTGAAAAATGGGCGGAAAAATATTTCCGGAAATATAATTTCATAAAAAAGTTCTTTAAATAGTAAAAGCTATTCATTATTTCATTATTTTTGCAAAATGTTTCAAGGAGGTATTTTCACGAGAGACATACCTGGAGCAAGAGAGCACGAGAACACTGTGGAGCAACAAAATACTTTCGAACAACAACGCTATTTAGAGAATCAGAATTTGAAATATCTGGTGATTCACAAAAAAACCTTGTAGTAAAGTGATGCATGGCTAATGGATAACCTAGCTGTACCCAGGATTATACTCGTAATAGAGTATATGTTCTGAATGAGACTCATTCGAATAGGTTCATGATATCTTGAATAACCTTTAAATTCCTCTAAATGCAGTAAAACCGCCACTTTACAAAATACCCATGGACCTGTGGGTTATGGGCCCACATAAATTTCCTTTTCTCACAATTTTGATCGCAATATCACATATTTATAAACTTCGTAGATCACCGATATAACATATATTTCAGATCACAAGTTTTAAGATTTCGCATGTCGCAAGTTATAGCAAATAACTTTAACGGTATGTCAAAACAATGCTGATGCGAAATTTCACTGGGTTGTGATGTAATCTCCACTGCTGATCTCTCCTAGATCTAACGGTCCTGTTGTACTATCTTGCATCGCCATCTCCCATATATATTGCATCGAAACCAAAATAACTTACCGTGCAATGTATTAACAACAAACACTAAAATTTCTGATGTGCGATATGCACTTGAACTCCCCGCCCGACACATGTCCACTTCGCAACTTCCCCAACTTATATTGCATTGTGATTTGGTTCATCCATCTCTCAGTTCAATTCTGTGATTTGATTACAATCATTCAACTTCCACCTCATTTCTGCGATGTGATCTCAACCATTTGTCTTCACTTCATGTCTGCGATCTCAACCATCTATCGCATTCCATAAATTCCCAATTCACATCCGTCGTTGATCAATATGTGATTTGACGGTCCTTGTGCTTTCTTCCGTGTAATTTCACTTAAATTTCTTTGAGTATTCCTTTATTTTCTTCCACTCAATACCTATTGTGTCTTGATATACATTCAGGTTTTTGTCCTTGTTGTTCTTCCACGGTGTTAATCCCTCCTGATATTTGTTATGCAGAATGGTCCTGGTTACTACAACTTCCTTTGCACGCTGTTTTCACTCTGATCTACCTCGGACTCACCTGCAATACTTACGTTATACGAAACACACACAATTTTAAAATTCATTAACACTTTACACTTCACATAAAATTGGAATTGAGTTTTCTATTCACAAACAAATATTTACATAATAAGGAATCTACTCTCGGCCCGATTTTGTATTTCAGTGGCCTCTCAACACTACTTCTCTCTCTCTCTCTCTCTATGCCCGTAGGCTTACAATCAAATCTCCTATCTAATAATATTAATTCTCTTATGCCTTTGAGGCTTTGAAAATATATACAAAAGGTTCTGCAACCAATTATGGTCAAGATCCCCAATATTCTCAACTAAATCCTAATAATCCTTTAAATCCACAAAATCATCAACTATTTCCTAAGTCTAGGATTCACAATCCCTTTGAAATCTCAACTAGCATAAATCTCTCTTGTTCTCCTATATTCAAGAACATTTACAAATATGCCTCATAATATTTAAGTTAATCATATTCTAAATGTGTCACATAAAATCACTCAAAACATTACCTTAATTAAATATTTAGGAAACCAACTCTCTTGAAAACACAAGACCCGCTAGATTCTACTAAATGTACAAATTTTTTGAACCATGATGCTCCTGCATCAAACTCCCAAGGTAGAAAACATTCATGATCTAAAGATCATGTGTCTTTAATGGTTGTTCTCCTGGATCCCAGACTTTGTTCTGTAATCTGTCTTTGGCTGCCTCTCTTTCTTTCTACTGTTTTTTTGTTATTGTTTGTTGTTGTTCTCAAAGTCTCCATACTCTATGCTACAATGCCCCACTGGCTATGCTCTCACAATCTGTTGTTGTCTTTCTCTTGCTGCTGCTACCTTGATTTCTTGCTGATGTATTCTTCTGAGACACTTTCATCACTAACCTTCTTATTCTTTCAATATCCATGTCCAGTTTATCTTCTGACTGGTGCTCACTCTGCCAATTGTTTCTTATTATTTTTCTAGCTCTTCTTTCTTCAATTTATGCTTTTTCACTTGGAATTACTCCATTTACTATTGAAAATATTGTTTTGGACATTGCTACTTTCCAAACTTCCTGAATATCTCTTAAGATATCTCCCTCTGCAATATCCTTTTTCTGCTCATTACCTACAAATTTACTTTCAAAAAATAAATTGTCTTCCGATTCGTTGACTGTAGTAATATACTCACTCACTCTTCTTTGTATACTAGTAAACATAGTCAAGTTTGGAAAACTAGTACATGCTTCTGTCTCTTTCACAACTTGAGACATTTCTACATCATTGTCTGCAAATCCTTTCTCTTTCTCAAATGTTTACAGTAAGAATTTCAACCATTCCCTTTGTACTTGTCTCATCTCAAACACATCATCAATATGATGCATTTCAGTTTCAACATAACCCTCTTCTTCTTCCTTGACAACCCTCAGTGATTTTCCTTCACCTCCTTGACTAATTTTGATAGCCAATTCAACTTCTTCAAACACTGTATCTTCATGATTTACATCTTCCTCATCATTATGCCTTACCTGGAAACTTCTGGTCTTCTTCAGTTCTAAAATTGACTTTCCTTCAACTTGAGATATGTCTGCCTCGTCTTCATCTAAATTCAATTGTACATTCAGAATATTCATTCTCTGACTTGTTAGTCAATCCTCTAAAAGACTTAGCTCATGCCACAAGTTTGTCATCTCACATGAAATTTCTCCTGAAAACCCTGTACAATCTTTACAATTTTCCTGTGATTTGTCACAATTCCAATCATTCTGTGACACTATTTATTCATCCTCTATCAGAATAAAATTTTGATCCTCTATCTTTGTGACAACTTAAGATGTCTTTCGAACAGTCTTCCTTTGGTCAATTAAGAAATCCATTTTATCTTTGTCCTCAACAATAACAGGTTCCTCATCATCATACATAACTATCTCATCTCCATTAAAGATACTTCCTTCACTAAGCAAGGAATTTATGAACTCATTCTGTTGCAATAACTCAAATTGATATTCATCTGAAAGACAGTCATCATCATAATTTTCTTGACAATTCTCAACTTCATTCAGGAAAATTCCAAGAGATGGATTGCCTTCTGCAACACCTGCCAACACAATCAAATTATCAATCTCAAAATCACAAGACTCAATGGTCTCATTTGATGATCCAGTCACCAAATATTCCTCTTGTTGTTCTAAGTCTCTTTGAGGACTGAGAAATTATTCACTACCTTTCTTCCTAGCTTCCTGAAGAATATCAGTTAAATGCTTGACATCCTCCTTTGCTTCTTTCTGTTCTTGGCGATCATCATAAGACAAATCTTTTCTATTTTCAACCTTCACAATATGCTGAAAAACATCACCTTTAATCAACTGTGCATGTGCATGTATATGAGACTAAGCTATCTCATCTTCTTTCAAAACATGATTAAGATTATGTCCTTCTCCTTCATTCTTTATGAAAATATTAGAAAATTGTCCTTCTTCATTCATTTTACATGCATAAATAAAAAAAATATCAGTTTTAATACTTTGAGACCTCTTGACCTCACTTGGAGTTTCAGTCTTCAAGTCTTCTCCTAGATACCCACTTATTCTGAGTAATTCTTCCTTCAGTCGAGCATTTATCATTTGATATTTCCTCCTCTATAGCTTATGCCACCTTATCTCCCTTCTCATAAGAAAACCACACCTCTGGTCTTCCTTATTCTTCCATAATAGCTCCATCAGTACTTCAATATGGACTTCTATCTGAACTTTCTCCCTCTCATATTCTTCATCACTCATTTGTCTCCATATTCCATTAACTTTGGCATCTTCTTTCTTCACTTTGTGGTTGCTTCCTGAACCTCTGCTATGAATATCAATAGTAATCTTCTTCTTCATCTTCATGAGCTTCTCATACTCACTATGAGTTGTGCTAAGCCTCTGCAATAACAAGTTCTCCCTGCTACATTTACCTCACCAAGCCATTAGGGGAATTTTGAGGTCTAAAATGGGCCTCCTAAGGAAATAATAAAATAATAGCTACATCAATAAAATAATATTTATGAATTTGCAACTCATTTTTTGCACCACAATCTATGTAACCATGGTTAATTTCAATTCAAAAGTTATACCAAAATAAAATTAATAAAAAAATTGTATTGATGTGACTATAAATAAGAATGAGATTTTCAAGAAAAAATCGTTATCATTGAAGAACTAATGCATTTGTCTTTTGTACTTAAATAACTTAAAATAAAATATAAATATAAATTCATAAATTATTAATTATATAATATGTTATTAATTAAAATTTATATTATTTAAATTGTATAATAACATGTAATTAATGTACTATATAAAAATAATATAATAAATGTAATATATTATTTTATGTATGAATTTTATTCAAAAAATATGAAATGACATTTATTATGAGTACTTTACTTTGACTTTAAAAGTACTTAGAGCACTACCATGGTTAACCATGAAAATAATATGATAAATATAATATATTATTGTATGTATGAATTTTATTCAAAAAATGTGAAATGACATTTATTATGAGTACTTTACTTTGACATTAAAAGTACTTAGAGCACTACCATGGTTAACCATGAGTTTTTATTCACTGTTGAGAATGTGGCAAGTAACAACCTTTAACTCAAGCAATGCCACCTCAACCATTAGGGATGATGTCATCTCTTAAAATGTGATTGGTTTTCATAAAGTGAATTTTGATTGTATATTTTCCTTAGGAGCCCCATTTTAGACCTCAAAATTCCCCTAATATCTCGTCTATACCTGGTCTTTTTGTAACACTAGTTCCCTTTGCCAGGAACCCCCTTGAGCATTCCTCTGTGCTCCTTCTAGGATCACGTTCACAACTCATCCACACTTGAGAACACAACTATCCTCTTGTATTTCAATTACAATTGAAATATTAGTTTTTGGCCACAATATTATTTCACTCAAAAACTCTTACTGGATTCCTTCATCACTGCTTTTTAAGTCCATGATCTTCTTTTGCTGAGATACTTCTTCAATATTTCTTTAACCTGCAAAAATTTAAATCAGAGTTATATAAAACAACACCTGCATGATTTCACAAGCATTCTCCATCCACTCTTCACATTAGAGTGAACCTCCATTCTTTAAAAGAAAACATCCATCATTGTGCTTTATTTATGCTTCTGCAATCTCTCCTTAAGAGTATCACTTACTCCCATCTTCTACCATACCTTCTATTTATCAGATTCAAATAACCTGACCTCCTCTTTGCAACATCTTTGTTAATTTTCTGCAAAGCACATTTGCTTTACTAATCTCCTCTATCTTCCGCAATCACACTTGCATTATACACAATTATACTTTAATTAAGAAGAGCTTTCACCAACCTCCGGCTTTAACCTTCAAAGAGCTTTAAAATTCTCTGATTTCTCCTCTGAAGAGAAAACCTTTTCTGATTTTTCCTCCGAAGAGCATAACTTGGCTCTAATACCAAATGATGCAAGGCTAATGGCTAACCCTGTTGTACCCAACATTATACTCGTAATAGTGTATATGTTCCAAATTTGACTCATTCAGATAGGTTCATAATATCTCGAAGAACCTTTAAATGCCTATAAATGCAGTAAAATTGCCACTTTACACAACACCCACAGACCTGTGGGTTATGGGCCCACATAAATTTCCTTTGCTCATAGTGTGGATCACAATATCACATATTTATAAACTTCGTAGATCACTTATATAAAATATATCGCAAATCACAGGTTTTAAGATCTTGCATGTCGCAAGTTATAACAAATAACTTTAACTGTAAATCAGAACAACGTCGATGCGAAATTTCACTGGGTTGCGATGTAATCTCCACTATTGATCTCTGCCATATCTAACGGACCCACTGTACCATCTTGCATCACCATCTCCCGTCTGTATCGCATCATAACCAAAATAATTTACCGTGCGATGTCTTAACAAAAAACACTAAAATCACTGATGTGCGATATGCGCTTGAACTCTCTGCTCGACACGTGTCCACTACGCAACTTTCCCAACTTATCTTGCGATGTGATCTAATCCATCCATCTCTCACTTCAATTCTGCGATTTGATCACAACCGTTCAACTTCCACCTCATTTCTATGATGTGATCTCAACCATCCATCTTCAATTCATATTTGCGATCGAAACCATCCGTCGCATTCCGTACATTCCCAATTCACATATGTCGTTGATCAATATGTGATCCGACGGTCCCTGTGCTTTCTTTCACGTAATTTATATTAACTTTATTTGAGTATTTCTTTGGTTTCTTCCACTAAATACCTACTATGTCTTGATATACAATCGAGGTTTTGTCCTTGTTGTTCTCCCACCGTGTTAATCCCTCCTGAGCTTTGTTATGCAGAATGGTCCTGATTAATACAACCGCCTTTGCACGATGTTTTCACTCTAATCTTCCTTGTGCTCACCTATAATACTTATGTTATATGAAACACACACAATTTCATAATTCATTAACACTCTACACTTCACATAAAACACATATTTCATTAAATATGGAATTATGTGGTGGATCTATAATTTATAATTTTAACTAGATTAAGTTTTCCAAAATGAGTAATTTGAAAATGACATAGTTCACTACTTTGAATATAGACATTCACCATGTTTTTGATAAAAATATTATGAAAAATTATTTTGGAGAAAAATTATGAAAAATATTAGTAAAAAATCATTTTAATAGAATAATGGTAATAGAAAATTTCTAAAATTAATGAAATATGTGTTAAACCTTTATCATCTTGATTCTAAAGCTCATAGTTACTTAATGGAGAAATATTTTGATTGCATTCATCATCCAACACATCAGATATTGGATCATGAAAAACTTGGAAGGATTGTTGCAACCTATTGCATATGGGCTTTAATGGGACTTCATAGATTTCTACAGGCTACTCAACCTCTACTTTATAAAAAATTTCCTTTAAAAATTGAAATGCTTCAAAACATAGTGGTATAGATATTTCCTGTGTCATTTGATCAGCTACTTCAATGGAATTTGATAATTGTAATTTTGAAACTGAAGAATCCTAATCAAGGGTTTCATCGTCTTCTTTGTTGTTAATAACAGTACCTAAAGACTGTTGATTTTTTTTTTTCCTTAAAGTTGGCTCTGATGAACTGAAATGAAGTGAAACAAAGAGGCAAAGATCCTTGACATATCTCAAAATTTTCTTCACTTTCTTCTTCAATTTCATAGTTGATCTATTTTGGCTGATCAATGTATTCAAGCTGTTGAAACTGAATTTCCTCATCCCACAAACTAGATACTAAGTGCACTGTAAAGTTAACTTGAGTTTGGAGAACATAATTATCATCATAATGATCATACTTAGGAAAATCATCAAAAGAAGGAATGTCATCAAACATACACATTAGATCAGGAGATTTCTCTTTCACACATTGTTTTATAAATCCATTTTCTGATCTATGGTAGTTGGAATTAGTAGGAAATTTTTTATGTCCAAGAACCTCTTATTTTTATTCCATGAGTGGATCATGGCAATCTTGATCAAAAAATATATCTTTCATAGTGATATTTTGTATCATTTCTTTATTTTACTTATTAAACTTGAAATTGAGTTTTCTATTCACAAAAAATATTTCATAATAAGGAATCTCCTCTCGGCTTGATTTTCTATTTCAGTGGCCTCTCAACACTACTTCTCTCTCTCTCTATCTCTCTCTATGCACTTAGGCTTACAATAAAATCTCCTATCTAAGAATATTAATTCACTTATGCCTTTGAGGCTTTAAAAATATATACAAAAGGTTCTGCAACCAATTCTGGTTCAGTTCCCCAATCTTCTCAACTAAATCCTAAGAATCCTCTAAATCTACAAAATCATCAACTATTTCCTAAGTCTAGGATTCACAATCCCTTTGACATCTAAACCAGCCTAAATCTCTCATGTTCTCCTACATTCGAGAAAATTTACAAATATGCCTCATAATATTTAATTAAATCTTATTCTAAATGTCTCACATAAAATCACTCAAAACATTACATTAATTAAATATTTAGGAAACCAACTCTCTTGAAAATAGAAGACCCCCTAGATTTTACTAAATGTACAAATATTCATGATCTCCAGATCATGTGTCTTTAATTGTTTTCCTCCTGGATCCTAGACTTCGTTTTGTAATTTGTCTTTGGCTGCCTCTCTTCCTTTCTGTTGTTTTGTTGTTGTTCTCAAGGTCTCCATAATTTATGTTGCATTGCCCCACTGGCTATGCTCTCAGTATAATGTTGTCTTTCTCTTGCTGATGCTACCTTTCTTTCTTGTTGTTGTCCTCTTTTGAGACACTTTCATCAACCTTCTTATTCTTTCAATCTCCACGTCTAGTTTATCTTCTGACTGGTACTCACTTTGCCAATTGTCGCTTCTTCTTTTTCCAAGTCTTCTTGCTTCAATTTATGTTTTTTCACTTGGAATTACTCCATTTACTATTGAAAATATTGTTTTGGACATTGTGTTAAACACAACATGGTGAACACACACAAGGAGAAAGATAAGCATGTGATTGCTTTACTATTAACCATAGATGTGCTTTTATAGTACATTAGGTGACCCTTGGATTCATCTTCCAAGTGGTCTCTTGAACTCCTTTTGTCCATTCATCTTCGACACCTACCCATAGAGGATTAGGTGTCCAACATTCCCCCCCTTAATCTGAAGGGGTATGTGTGAGTCCAATAAGAGAGTTGTAATACAAATATGC
The DNA here is from genome assembly GCA_034641835.2 of Pinus albicaulis. NCBI lineage: Eukaryota > Viridiplantae > Streptophyta > Pinopsida > Pinales > Pinaceae > Pinus > Pinus albicaulis. The sequence goes on from CM076572.1 coordinate 548,939,695, forward strand.
AAAGCATGCATGGCAGCACTTAGGCTGAATGAGCTCTGAAATGTTGGTATAAAGAGGTGGTTTAAGGATGACGACCAACACTGGAACGCTTAGTGCAATTCCCAAAATTCTTCTAAATCTTGCAAGAAGTTGAGGGCTTCTACTAGAGGAAGTGTCCCACATATTTTAAGAGGGAGACCTTCAACCTAGAAGAAGGGAGGTCTACAACCTATGATGGTTTAAGGATGAAAACCAACACTGGAATGCTTAATGAATTTCTCGGAACTCTACCAAAGCTGGCAAGAAGCTAAAGTCTTCTACTAAAGGAAGTGCTCCGTTTTAGCCCCTATGAAATTTTTGGCAATCAAAGTAAGGGGCTAAATTGTTTCTGAGCCTTCAATGAATGAATTTCCCTTGAAAACACATCATCCTTGAAGCCTCTTCATGCTCTCTGCCCTTTGATTATTTCCCTCTGTTGTTTACATCTAAAAAGCCTCTCTGTTTGCAAAGGATTGTGCTCCAAAGGCATGCATTTGCCCCTTGTATCCTTGCAGAATACCCCATTTTAACCCTTTATTCCCCCTTGTCAAAATTCCCCTCTAACCTTTCTAAATCATACCCATGCCCTTTAAAACCATTCCTACACCCTTTATTTAGCCAAATTTCCCCTTCTTCCCTCTATCGTTACCCATTGTCGGCCTCAAATTTCATTAAAAAGGGCCGAAAAACCCATACTCTGCACATTGTGGTCTTAGCCCCCTTCGTCCCTAGTCCCTTAACCCTTTTCCCAACGTGATCGAACGCCAAAACTGAGCGCAAGCCCAAAGAGTGCTTTCTTCATTTGGTTATCGGGAGTAGTTTCTACCGTTGATCTACATAGATTGGACAGCAATCGTGGCCCCCGCAACCCCCACTGTTCACAGTCCACCTCTCCAATCGTGCCATCACCGTCCGTTTAGCCGTTGATTTGACGATCCAGAATGCACCTGCCCCTGTGGTCCCTGCCCGCGCACTATTTTGAAAACCACCGGTTTCTATCACATCGCCTTTGGGTAGTAGGAGGTATTTGTCTTTTAGGAGCGATTCCATACATCGAATGACGCGTGGCACCGGTACGGCTGGAAAACCACCCTCCCATCGCGCATTAAAGTTCGTCTGTGGATGTGGCCAGATATCACTGTGCGACGTCCGATCTAGAGCATTTAATCCAATGGCAATTACTCCGTAAAGCTACGCGATAGTTAGCCCGGGAAAACTGTATCCCTGGCCCACTGCAATCGCCCATCCAACGGTTGCCGCTCCATGAATTTGTGCGTGGGTTAATCAGAGTCATCCATACCCCTAGCCCATTGTCCATAGCCCTCCGACGTGTTGTCCATTGTCGATATCCTCCCGAGATCGGACAGCCCAAATTTATTCTCAGTCCTGCCGTAACCCTGTCCCGCCACGTCATCTTCCACATTTTTTGTCACATTGTCGCCCATCCTTTTATATATTCCATTCAAAGGTCGAGTTCAAAGGTTTTTCATTTAATTTTCCATCTGCGCCACCTTCCAACTGTAGTCCCCAATGTTTCCACCACACTGCAAGTCTTCCACAGCATTTTTCGCCATCTCACCAGTCTGCATAGTCAGTCTTGCCATCCCCATTGCACCAACCACCTCCATACGTGTTTTTATCAACATGTTTTCATGTTTTGCAGGGTTTCGAACGACCATAAGCCGCCATGATTTCACAGTCTGTATTACAGCGGCCAGAACACAGGAAAAGACCATTTGTAGGAGCTAGCATTATGAAGAAAGGGCCTGGGAAGGAGCCATGATAGGACTTGCATTAAAAGAAAAAGGTTTGAATTCTGTGAGACCCCCCCAGAGCCATTAAAAGCGCAGATTTCACCGACAGAGAAAGTACGGGAGCAACAAAGAGCCCAAGGCACGTAATAGAAGATTTTGAGCCTTAATCTAGTGTTTAAAGGACAAAGGTACCAGTTCGAAGACATCATGGAGCACACAGAAGGTACAACACACAGAAATTTATGTATATCAGGGTTTGCACACCAACAGAATGTTTTCCCCATAAAGGATAGAATGCCCATGCAGATTTTATTCTATTTTGTGTTCCTAGAGGATTTCCCACCCTGAAAACAGTCCTACGATATCAGAAGCATTAGTTGCACAGCATGGCATACTTGAATCATTGATTTACTTTTGTTCAGTTCACCAGAAGTACTACAGAATGCTGCAGTAGAGTACATCAGATACATACCTGGAGTAAATGGAAACCTGACGAAGACCACTCTTTCACCCAAGAGTGCTACAGATTAATGCACAGAATTTATATAGAGTGGGCTTCGACCTTCTTCCTCTTCTGGGTTTTAATGCTGCATTTAGTTTCCACCTACCTCCTCTGCTCATCTTTCAGCTATAAAAACTCATGAGAAAATATTGCAAAGGTTGTTGATCAGTTATCAAAGAATTGTAAGTTGTTTCTCTTGAGATAAGTCTCTATGTAAAGTTGTAAGATAGGCTGAGGAAGATGTTTTCAGACTGAGTATTCAGCTATTGGCAATGTTGTATTTGACTGGTATTGCTATTTAATATGACAAGCACATTTCTTTGGATCTTGATCTAAAGCAGCGGTGATGTTTTCCTATCTCTATGTTTTAATTCACTTCATTTCGTTTTCTACTGGCTTGCATCAGAATATTGGCATATCATTTACCCTTGTTAGGTACCCTATGTTTCTGCTCTCCTTGCCTTTGATGTTTTCTACTAATGTGGTATCTAAGAATTGATTTCAGTTGATTTAACCAGTGTAGTGGATTTTGTTTCCTGCTCTCTGATGTATGAATTAAATAATTTGTTCTTAGATGTTCTTGTTAGGATTTAGCTGGAAGATTTGGGAACACTGGGGATTAGAGTCAAGCCCTGTCCACTAGGATCCTTGTACGACCAGCTAGCCTTTCTAAGATCCCTCAAGCTGGAGACCGAAGCATTGAGAGTTCAAAGTCTCTCTCTGATCTCAGGTCTTTAACTTTGTGTTCTAATTTGTGTTGTTTCCTCTTCTCCTACCATTCCACACCACACTATCATCTTTAAGATCCAATGTTTTAGATGAATAGCCCAATTGAAAGCCTGCATATTGATTAGCAAGAAAATCCTTTCCTGAATCCATTGCCCAATGGTTTTGAATGCTCCCTGAAATACTTCACCTCTGCCTAAATCCTCTTTGCTCATCCTTGTCTTACATTGAACCCTTCTTACCTGATAACCAGCAACCAAACAAACAATCAAACAAAAAAACCCTGAGCCTTATAACTAGCCTAACATCTTAACACTGAGCTTCAAAGTCATATACCTTTGACATATCATAGAGAGATCCCTCTCTGGACCCAGGAGGGCTAGATCCTGAGGTCTGAAAGTGGTTTGATGTTGTCTCATCTTTTGGTCTTGCCAATCTAGCCAAAACATGGGAACCCCAACATAATGGCGACTCCGCTGGGGAAAAATCTGAGTACCTTTCCATCTTACTACATCATAAGAACCTCATAAACCTATAATCTCTGGTTAGGTTGGCAGTGAAACACTCCTATTCACACATCAACCTCTATACCATTTGTTGTGTTTCTCCCATACTCTTTGACAGAGTCTGGAAAGGGCCAGGAAGCCTCCAGATCTCACACTCTTTCAAAGGTGACATATCTGGTAAATGCCCTCCCATTCAATCTCTGGTTAGATTTTGCTGTGTTTGGAAGATATCCTTAAAAGGGGGACATCTCATAGGCACTATGGTGGACATTGTACCCTCCAGAAGCATCTTAAACCCTCCACCTGGCGACTCCATAATTCCTAAACGATTTAAAGACTCCACTGGTGATCAGTAGGCCTGCTGATTATCTTGGTTTCACATAAGACTCCACTGGAAGACCAGCCTCCATAACAACATCAACCACAGTAGAAGTAACAAGTAGGGTTAAGCTGCTTGGTTAAAAACAATGTTTTGGCTTTAAGAACCATTCATACAAGAGCTTATCCTAACCCAGACCCACCTGAAATAGTTGACAACCCTGAGAGCATCCTCAAGGGATATCCTACAAATAAACAATCAACTATTTCCAGCCACATCCATAGAGCTAACTCTAAGCCAGAAAACTTTACAGCTCTATCAGAACCACTTTTTGACCTAGGCACTCAAAGTAGCTTACCAAGAACTAGGTCATTCAGTGTTCTAGACCAGCCAAACCTTGAGTTTCCTGTTTCACCACCTCAAAGTGGTAAGCACCTTGGGAATAGACTGACCCCTCCATCTACAACTCCTGATATATACTTCATTCAAAACTTGGGGCTCAGTCACCTTAGATCTGCTCATCAGCCTTCTGCTGGTCACAATATCCCTGTCATCCATATACCAGCTGCCCAAGTCAATCCTTTACCTCATCAAAAAATCATCATGGTAGCCTGGTATGCACCTCTAGTTTTACCCTAGCCTCTAGTGCCTTTACCCAATGATTATCAATCAAAGATCCCACACTTCATTGCAAAAGAGTCTACCACAACTCAACACCATGTAGATAGGATGGAAGATTCTTTTGACTACATGGAAATAGATGATGATACAATAAAAATGAGAATCTTTTCCCAGAGCTTAGGAGGTGATGTGAAGAAATGGTTCAAGAGCCTACCTCCTAATAGTATCCAAGACCTTCCTACTTTATATCAGACTTTCATAAACAAATGGGAGGTTAAGGCCAACCCTCGCCAACTCCTAGCAGAATATATGAACCTTAAAAGAAACATAGGAGGTATTTTCCATGATTACACAACGCGATTTAACAACATTTACAATGCTCTTCCTCCACACATGAAACCTCCCCAAGGTATGGCTCTAGCGAAATACCCCGAAGGCTTTGATGTTGACATGGCCTACTAGCTTAAGGAGAGAGATTACAACACATTAGAAGACATGCAAAAAGGAGCAGTGAGTGTAGAGGCTAATCTGATTGAGAAAAGAGCAAGATTGAGAGCTGAGAAAAGGGTAACATATAGAGATGACAATGTAGCTTCCACATCTGACCCAAATTATGACCGCATGTCCAAAAATGTGGAAAAGCTATACCAAATGATGGAAAAAATGGTTGTCACAGTTAGTAACCAAAACAGAAATCAAAACCATAACCAGAACCAAAACTTTAGAAGAAACAATGCCACCCCCAACAGACAGAGAGAATCAGATCAGCAAGTTATTCCCCCATTCCAAGAGAACTTTCTTGATGAAGATGAGGGAATCATAGAAGAATCTAAGGGAACCACAATAAACATGTTTGAACCAGAAGACTCAATCCATAACTGTTACTCAGAAGAAGATCAACCCTCACCCTCTTATTGGGATGAGGAATGGTTAGAATATGAAGATTACAGGTTAGGATTTGAAAATGCCATGATGCAGGTCAGAGAAAAATATGAAATTAGAAGCAAAAAGAGCCAAGAAACTACCAAAACAAAATCTTCTGAGGTCACCATCAAGAAAATACCTGAGAAAAATTCTCAAGAAACTACTGAAAGTAACAAATTAGCAGCTAAGAGTTCTGGAAAGAATAAAGAAAAAGACAACCAAAACACTGATACACAAGGTAAAACAACTAGCAGCACTAGCACTGCAGTTAGTGCTCCTAATAAAACTATCACAAACACTGTACATAACGAGAATCAGCACACTGATTCAGCCACTAAGGCAGTGGCAAACAAAACAGAGTTGAACATTCCTAAGAATCAGTCCACTTTTCAATTTGGAGAGTGAGATTGCAAAAATTAAAATCTCTGTACCACTCTCTGAGCTGGCCACTCAGGATGTATATAAAGGCCAAATTTTGAAAGCACTAAACTTAGGTGAGAACAGTGACACTGTTAATCTGAGTGATGATCAACCTGCCCTTCTGTTTGGTCCAAAGATAGAAGGAAAGTTTCAAGAAGGGGTAGTGCCACCTTTCTATATCAGTCTCAATGTCCATGATAAGATTCTCCACAATGCAATGCATGATTCTGGGGCATCACACAACCTGATGCCTAAAGTAGTGATGGAAAGATTAGGCCTAGAGATAACCCGTCCCTATAAATACCTATATTCATTTGACTCTAGTAGAGTAAAGTGTCTTGGCCTGATCAAAGATTTATGTGTGAGCCTTACCCAGATTCCAGCAAAATGTGTGGTCATGGATGTTGTTGTGGCAGATGTGCCACCCAAGTATGGCATGTTATTATCAAGATCATGGGGAGCCAAGCTGCAAGAGACAATGCAAATGGATGGGGCATATGCCACAATCCCAATCTTTGGCCAACTTAGAAGACTGTACAGAGAGGCACAAATGAAATTCTTGGTTAGTAGCCCCGAAAGGCCTGAAAACTCACCTTTATACTCTGTACATACAGACCTTGACTCCTTCATCCTCTGTAATGATGAATCCTCAGAAGAGTCAGAGTCCAAAAACAAAGATACAAACAAGGAAACAGAGCCCATGGACTTTAACATAATGGTTACTCTATACTCGGAAGAGAATGATATAGAGAAATTTGAATAGTGCATTGTAACAAAAGCCCAAAATGAACCAAAAACAGAATGCAATTAGCCAACTAGTCACCCCTCTGATTTCCACACACATGACGAAAAACAAAACAACCCACAGCCTAGTGCAGCTCCCATAATGCAACATAATGGCGAACCCAGCTATAGGGAAGGAAACGATGACAAACCCGAGAATGAAAACTTATGGGAAATGAATTTCAATGGGTCATGCACCAAGATAACTGCTAGGGCAGGAGTGTGGATACATAACACATAAAGTGGTTATGCAGAGAGCCATGCATGTAACCTGCATTTCAAATGTACAAACAACATTGCAGAGTACGAGGCTCTTATCCTAGGCTTAAACCTGTTGAGAAAATTAGGATCCCGTAGGATAACTGTGCGTGGGGACTCTGAGCTGATCATTAAATAGGTGAATGGTGAATACACAACGAAACATCCTAGATTGAGAGCTTACAGGAATGACACTATGGATTTATTGAAAACATTTGTTGAATACGAATTAGTGTTTGTTCCTAGGAGTCAAAATTTTATTGAAAATGGATTATCTTGCCTAGCTAGTTCTTACCCTAAGACTCCAAGCGACCAACAGATCATCATTCAGAACAAATTCAGACCTGCAGTGTCGGAAAATGAAAAATATCGGTAGGTTTTTGAAGGAGATAAACAGATTGAGGATTTCCTGGTAGGCAGGAATGAGTTTGAATTTTCTGGTTCAGACTCTAAATCTGACAGTAGCTGCCTAAGTGAAGAGTCCTCAGACGAGGAATAAACACCCTGTAACATAGAAATAAACTCTTTAAACGAACAGATTATAAGTCCAGATGAAAAATGTGAAAACGTAGACAGTGAAGAAATAGATGTGCTGCAGACCAAAGATCAGAACATACCTCGAGGTCTGGCCCCTTTAGAAGACCTTTTTGACTTTGATGATGTAGTAAAAAATCCCACTATAGAACATGCAGACTCTGATGTCCAAGAATGCAACATAGGCACTGAAGATAAACCCAAGATGATCAAATTGGCTAAGTCCCTGCCTGCAAACATGAAAAAGAAATACATTGACCTATTCAAGGAATTCATCGATGTGTTCGCTTGGATTTATGAGGAATTAAGGGCTTATGACACAAACATCATACAGCATAAAATACCCTTGAAAGAAAATCAGAAGCCCTTTAGAAAAAAACTTCGCAGAATAAACCCAAAACAATTGCCTGCAGTGGAAAAAGAGATTAAGACGATGTATGAGGCAAGTATAATAGTACCTGTGAGGTTCTCTGATTGGGTATCCAACCTAGTGGCTGTGAGAAAGAAAACAGGGGAGATCAGATTTTGCATAGATTTCAGGAATCTTAATAGAGCCTCACTCAAAGACAATTACCCTTTGCCAAAAATGGAACATATTCTTCAGAGGGTAGTAGGTTCTAAAAGGATCTCCCTGCTATATGGTTTTTCAGGTTACAACCAAGTCCTAGTAATCCCAGAAGACCAATTCAAAACAACCTTTACCACCCCATGGGGCACTTTTATGTATGTAAAGATGCCTTTTGGATTGATGAACGCTGGTGCAACCTTCCAAAGAGCGATGGACATAGATTTTTCAGATGAAATAGGACACTTCATTGTCATCTATCTGGATGACATAACGGTCTATTCTAAGACTGAGGAATAACACCCAGAACACCTGAGAAGAGTTTTTGAAAAATGCAGAAGGTTTGGTCTATCACTGAATCCTAAAAAGACTGTATTTGGGATGCAAGAAGGAAAACTTCTTGGCCATATCATATCTGAGAAATGGATTAGGATAGACCCACAAAGAGTTGAGGGAATACTACAGATCACACACCCGAGAAACATCAAGGAGTTACAGTCCTTTATTGGTAAAATCAACTTCCTCAAGAGGTTCATTCCCAACTTAGCTAAACACCTTAGGAATATGACTAACATGCTGAAGAAAGGTGTAGGAGTTAAGTGGACTGTTGAAGCTAAGAAGTCTTTTGAATCAGTTAAACTTGCACTGACCCAGGCTCTTGTCCTAATCAGCCCAGATTTCTCAAAGGATTTCCTGATTTTTTCATTCGCCTCCAAGCATACAATAGCTTTAGTTCTACTGCAGAAAAATCCAGAGGGAATGGAACAACCCATTTCTTTCTTTAGCAAAGCACTTAGAGACGCACCCTCGAAATACAAAATAATGGAAAAACAGGCCTATGCTCTAATTAAGACCTTAAAGGACTTTAGGGTGTACATACTACATTTCCACACCATAGCCTATGTTCCAAATATAGTGGTTAAAGACATATTGTCCCAAGACCTAGATGGGAAGAGGGGAAAATGGATTGCTGTGATTTTAGAATATGACCTTGAGATTAAACCCACCAAACTGATCAAAGGTCAGGGCTTAGCGCAACTGATGGCTGAATCATATCTACAAGCCCTAGACATTAACATGGTAGGTGCCTTGGATGAGCAGCAAGGATTGCCTGATCCCATTGTTGAGGAAAAGTTTCAGAGCTCTCCTTGGTATTCCAACATTTGGTATGTGCTTACACACCTCAATGCCCCTCCTGAAATTTCAAGGACCAAGGCCATATTCTTAAAGCTGAAATCCATGAGCTATTGCATAATGAATAACTTCTTATACTGGAAGAATCCAAATGGCCTATTGCTTAATTTTTTTCCTGAAAATGAGGAAGAGAGGATTAAACAAGAATTCCATGCAGGAGAGTGTGGAGGCCACCTGATCTGGAAGGCTATTGTAAACAAAATACTCAGAGCTGGTTACTATTAGCCTACACTCTTCAATGATATCCATAAGATGATAATTGCCTGCCACAAATTCCAGATTTTTAGAGGCAAAAGAAAACTCCTCCCCTTACCTCTACAACCCATCACTGTTGAAGGTCCCTTTCTGCAATGGGGCCTAGATTTCATAGGGTAGATTCACCCTGCTTCTTCTGCACAACACAAATGGATCCTAACAGCCACAGACTACTTCACTAAGTGGATAGAGGCCATACCTACTAGGAATGCCACAGATTTAGTCATCATTAGTTTCCTAGAAGGTCATAGCCTCTCTCGATTTGGCTGCCCAAGGAAAATAATCACTGATAATGTTGCTACTTTCAGATCCAAGAAAATGGTTGATTTTTGTCATAGGTGTCAAATAGCACTCAGTCATTCAACTGCCTATTACCCTTAGGGTAATGGATTAGTTGAATCATCAAACAAAATCCTGGTGACCATCATCAAAAAGCTGCTGTAAGAGAACAAAAAGTCTTGGCATAACAAGCTAGTGCATGCCCTGTGGGCTGACAGGCTTACAACAAAGAAATCCATTGGCATGTCACCATATCAGCTTGTCTATGGAACAGAAGCAATGTTTCCCACCAGCCTTGGAATACCAGTGATTAAAATTGTTCAAGAGATACAGAAAAAAGAAGACAATATGATGAGGAGAATGAACCAGACAATTCATCTCCAGCAAATGAGGGAAGAGGTCTACAACAGAGCAGTGAAAGTTCAGGAGAACATAAAGAGGTTGTTTGACAAAAGAACCAAAGTTGCTGATTTCAAAATTGGAGATAAAGTTCTGAAGTGGGACTCAAGGAGAGAGGACAAAGGAAAGCACGGCAAGTTTGACAGTTTGTGGTAAGGTCCATACATCATCCAGGCCACTGTGGGTCCAAATTCCTTTTTTCTACAGGAGTTAGATGGCACAAAGCTATTTGGGGGTCTTGTCAATGGCAGGATGCTCAAACACTACTTCTGCTAATTTCCAATTTCCAGTTTCCTTTTCCATTGTACATACCATTGCAGTGTTTGTTTAAAAAAAAAAAAAAAAAAGAAGAAGAAGAAGAAGAGAAAAACAGAGAAAGGGAGAGGTTCAGACATGCTCAAAACATGAACCTCTATAGTGCAAAGATTGGCTCTAACATGATCAAAACTTGAGCCAAAGAGAATGAATATAGCTGGTTCAAACATGCCCAAAACCTAGACCAACAAAGAAGAAAGAAGAATAAACTCTAACAGCCCAACATCAGAGCTGAGATGAAGAAAAGAAAGTGACTCCAACAAGCTCAAAACTTGAGTCACAAAGAAGGAAGGATGCTACAAACTTTAGATTTCAAGCCTTCAAGTTTTATTTTCAGTTTTCTGCAAGTTTCTGTCCATGTGAAACTGCATTTATGCCTTGGATCCACAGCAAAATCGACTGTCTAATCCTAGTCTAACTGTTTTTAAATTTCTGTTGTAGAATATAGAGGAGAAATCTACTGGACAGTTTAATCCCAGCAGATATTAGATTAGGTAGAGAAACATGTGAAACCAACAGTTTAATCTGGTCTCATGGAGTAATAAGGGTAGAAATAGAATAGGTTTATTTTCTTGTTTGTAAAAAATAAAAAGATGTAAAGGGTCTGCTAGCTCAAATGCACCCTAGAAGAAAAAATGCTAGGATTTTAGAATGGGTAGGTAGAATGATTGGGAAATTTTTTCTGCTAAATTGATGTCTTCACAATTGTGGCAGCTGAAAATCAAAGAAGAAAGGTGGCTCAAGCAGCAGGCATCTGGCCTACACCAAAGATCATTTTCTGAATTCTTGACTCCTTCAAGAAGAAGCCATCCCCATGTGGAGCCACTATTAGCCCCTATGAAATTTTTGGCAAGCAAAGTAAGGGGCTAAATTGTTTCTGAGCCTTCAATGAATGCATTTCCCTTGAAAACACATCATCCTTGAAGCCTCTTCATGCTCTCTGCCCTTTGATTATTTCCCTCTCCTGTTTACATCTAAAAAGCCTCTCTGTTTGCAAAGGATTGTGCTCCGAAGGCCTGCATTTGCCCCTTGTATCCCTGCAGAATATCCCATTTTAACCCTTTATTCTCCCTTGTCAAAATTCCCCTCTAACCTTTCTAAATCATACCCATGCCCTTGAAAACCATTCCTACATCCTTTTTTTAGCCAAATTTCCCCTTCTTCCCTCTATCGTTACCCATTTTCGGCCTCAAATTTCATTAAAAAGGGCCGAAAAACCCATACTCTGCACATTATGGTCTTAACCCCCTTCGTCCCTAGTCCCTTAACCCTTTTCCCCACGTGACCAAACTCCGAAACCGAGTGCAAGCCCAAAGAGCGCTTTCCTCATTTGGTTATCGGGAGCAGTTTCTGCCGTTGATCTACACAGATTGGACGGCGATCGCGGCCCCCACAACCCCCACTGTTCACAGTCCACCTCTCCAATCACGCCATCGTCTTCCTTTTAGCCGTTGATTTGACGGTCCAGAATGCACCTGCCCCTGTGGTCCCCGCCCGCGCACTATTCCGAAAACCACCGGTTTCTATTGCACCGCCTTTGGGCAGTAGGCGGTATTTGTCTTTTGGGAGCGATTCCATACATCAAACGATGCGTGGCACTGGTACAGCTGGAAAACCAACCTCCCATCGCACATTAAAGTTCGTCTATGGACGTGGCGCGATATGACTGTGCGTCGTTCGATCTAGAGCATTTAATCCAACGGCGATCGCTCCGCAAAGTTGCGCGATAGTTAGCCCGAGAAAACCGTATCCCTGGTCCACTGCAATCACCCATCCAACGGTTGTCGCTCCACGAAGTTGCGCGCAGGTTAATCAGAGTCATCCGTACCCGTAGCCCACTGTCCATTGCCCTCCGACGTGTTGTCCACTGTCGATCTCCTCTCGAGATTGGACGGCCCAGATTTATTCTCAGTCCCGCCACATCATCTGTCCACGTGTTTTGTCACATTGTCGCCCGTCCTTTTATATATTCCATTAAAAAGTCGAGTTCAAAGGTTTTTCATTTAATTTTCCATCTGCGCCACCTTCCAACTATAGTCCCCACTGTTTCCACCACACTGCAAGTCTTCCACAACATTTTTCGCCATCTCACCAGTCTGCATAGTCAGTCTTTCCATCCCCGTTCCACCCACCACCTCCATACGTGTTTTTCTCAATAGGTTTTCATTTTTTGAAGGGTTTCGAATGACCATAAGCTGCCATGATTTCACTGTCTGTATTACAGTGGCCAGAACACAGGAAAAGACCATTTGCAGGAGCTGGCATTATGAAGAAGGGGCCTGGGAAGGAGCCATGACAGGACTTGCATTAAAAGAACAAGGCTTGAATTCTGTGAGACCCCCCCAGAGCCATTAAAAGCGCAGTTTTCACTGACAGAGAAATTACGGGAGCAGCAAAGAGCCCAAGGCACGTAATAGAATATTTTGAGCCTTAATCCGGTGTTTAAAGGACAAAGGTACCAGTTCGAAGACATCATGGAGCACACGGAAGGTACAACATGCAGAAATTTATGTATATCAGGGTTTGCACACCAGCAGAATGTTTTCCCCATAAAGGACAGAATGCCCATGCAGCTTTTATTCTATACCGTGTTCCTAGAGGATTTCCCACCCTGACAACAGTCCTACGATATCAGAAGCATTAGTTGCACAGCATGGCATACTTGAATCATTGATTTATTTTTGTTCAATTCACCAGAAGTACTACAGAATGCTGCAACAGAGTACATCAGAGACATACCTGGAGTAAATTGAAACCTGACGAAGACCACTCTTTCACCCAAGAGTGCTACAGATTAATGCACCGAATTTATACATAGTGGGCTTTGGCCTTCTTCCTCTTCTGGGTTTTAATGCTGCATTTAGTTTCCACCTACCTCCTCTGCTCATCTTTCAGCTATAAAAACTCATGAGAAAATATTGCAAAGGTTGTTGATCAGTTATCAGAGAATTGTAAGTTGTTTCTCTTGAGATAAGTCTCTGTGTAAAGTTGTAAGATAGGCTGAGGAAGATGTTTTCAGACTGAGTATTCAGCTATTGGCAATGTTGTACTTGACTGGTATTGCTATTTAATATGACAATCACATTTCTTTGGATCCTGATCTAAAGCAATGGTGATGTTTTCCTATCTCTGTGTTTTAATTCACTTCATTTCGTTTTCTACCGGCTTGCATCAGAATATTGGCATAGGATTTACCCTTGTTAGGTACCCTATGTTTCTGCTCTCCTTGCCTTTGATGTTTTCTACTAATGTGGTATCTAAGAAGTTATTTTAGTTTATTTAACCAGTGTAGTGGATGTTATTGCCTGCTCTCTAATGTATGAATTAAATGAATCTGTTCTTAGATGTTCTTGTTAGGATTTAGCTGGAATATTTGGGAACAATGGGGATTAGAGTCAAGCCCTATCCACTAGGATCCTTGTACGACCAGCTAGCCTTTCTAAGATCCCTCAAGCTGGAGACTGAAGCATTGCGAGTTCAAAGTCTCTCTCTGATCTCAGGTCTTTAACTTTGTGTTCTAATCTATGTTTTTTCCTCTTCTCCTACCATTCCACACCACACTATCATCTTTAAAATCCAATGTTTTAGATGACTAGCCCAATTGAAAGCCTGCATATTGATTAGCAAGAAAATCCTTTCCTGACTCCATTGCCCAATGGTTTTGAATGCTCCCTAGAATACTTCACCTCTGCCTAAATCCTCTTTGTTCATCCTTGTCTTACATTGAACCTTTATTACCTGATAACTAGCAACCAAAAAAACAATCAAACAAACAAACCCTGAGCCTTATAACTAGCCTAAAATCTTAACACTGAGCTTCAAATTCATATACCTTTTACATATCATAGAGAGATCCCTCTCTGAACCCTGGAGGGCTAGATCTTGAGGTCTGAAAGTGGGTTGATGTTGTCTCATCTTTTGGTCTTGCCAATCTGGCCAAAGCATGGGAACCCCAACACTCTGAACTATTTGAAGAGGAAGAATATGAACCTCGCATATATGGTTTAAAACTGACCACCAACCAAGGGAATGCTCATGGGCATCCGTGTCTCTGGCTACAACTTTGAATCTGGAATGACAAGTTGTGGCTCAGGCTCACTTGAACTGCTATGTCTCTGGCTACAACTCTGAATCTGGAATGAGATATTGTGGCTCAGACTTGCTTGATGTGGCTTTGAAGCTTGTAGATGACCACCATTTCCCACCTGTCAGGTACAAGGTGATATGATGGCGAAAACTCAACTGTAAGATTGTTCAATATTCGAGAACAAGTTCTAACATGCAAATTAAACATCTTCTTGGTTGTTGATGCCCATTGCCAAGAAGCGATCCATCCAAGATGAATATTTGTTATTGCAGGAGGCTTGTTTCTGAAGCATCTGTGTAAAGAATGGGTGTGACGACCACAGTGCTTGCATGGGTGAAGATCAAAGAAATTATCTTTCATATGGCCAACTTGATCAAAGCATTGGCATTTTTCAATCTATTGTTGTTGCTGTGGAAGAGGAGCAGAATCTGGAACAGTTGTAGGTGCGTTTTCATGAAGAAATCTGGCACTCTGAAATTTGATGGGTTTTGAGTAGTCTGGAATATGAAAGGACAACTCCTTGTCATATCCAAGACCTATTCGGTTCTTGTTATGGACAAGATCTTCCCAAGGTCTGATGATGGGCTTGGGAAGTGTAGACTGAGTTGCTGCATCTGCATGTATATATGCTCTTGTACAAGGAACTGAATGTGAATCAACTGCAACATTACTGACTTGCTGTTTATGGGAGTCTGTTTCAATTTTCTGAACAGAAACAAGTTCAGAATGATGAATCCGCTATTGTAATTATTCTTACTGAAGCTGAGATCCAAGCTACAAAAATTCAATCTTTTCTTGTACATTATGTAGATAGATCTTGATGTCAAAAAGAGTGTCTTTGATGATGTTTTCTATCCCATCAATAGTGGAATGTATTAAAGTATTCAACAATTCTATTGCATCATCAATCCTAACCATCTCTTCTTCTTCTTCTCTTTTTTTTTTTTTGAAAAGAAAAAAGAAAATAAAAAAATATTCAACCTATACCATCCACCCCAAAAAAAAATTCAACACATTAATCAAAGAAGGTGCCAACATACACAGTCTTCAGAAATGATTTAATGCACCTTATACCATACACTGCTCTACAAAAGAAACTCAGTTAAGAAAAAATTCAACTGACTAACAACAATGCACGGAGATGATTTTGCAAAATGGCCAAAATACACTATTGGAAATTTTCACTCTTGGCCCCTTTAAGGAATAATAGAAACGAGACAGTTTTGCTCCTTGATCCACAAACAATCCGGACTCTAAAGGATCAAAAAATTGGACTTCTAATGGTGATGATATGGATCAATAAGCTCGACCTCCCCTAAAATATAACTTGACTTTTACAGTTGGATAAGATGGTCTCCAAATGCTAATAAAATCTACCTTCCAAGAATTTATATCTCAGCCTCCTTAATCTAAGAAACTCAGCCTCTAAATAATAAATCAATTTCTTGAGAATTATAATGGTTTAAGCAGTAACTCGACCCTCTGGAATTTATCTTTTGCAGATGGATATTAAACACTTGGTAAATAAATCATGAATTAAACTGGTGTACTCAGCCTCACTGGTTAGATGGCTTCTCGACCTCAACAAGAGATCAAATTTGGCACATTAAATCTGGCCTTAATATGCATAGAAATAAGCCTTATTAGATTAGAAATTCACCCCTAGAAACACTGATAAATATATTGCTAAATTATACCAGGTCGTCCATACAAAAATGTAGGGGACTAATGCGTCAAGCGAGGATACACATGCGAAATATGCAAAACAAGGAAACACACTCTTGATTTTCTCCACACCTATGAATGCTTAAATGGAACCCTGCAACAATGATTCTTTGTCTTCAAATTTTGGATTGTGGCTCCTTCAGATGAGTTGATTTGGCCTTTAATTTTGAGACTAACTCATCCCTTTCCTTCAATGCTTTCGACTTTGATCAAATGGACAGGGACTCAGTATTTCTACAATGCTCTCTTCAACTGTTGATGAATGTGTGGTTTCTTTCTGTAGTGTGTCAAGAGTGCTTGCTTTGAGCAGAAGCCCGAAGCCCAAATCCTCTATAGCCCAAGGCTCCAAATTTATATGGGGTCGTTTACAACCCCATCCCAATATATCAACGCGATGGCTCTTCCATTCCTATGTCGGGCATGGCTGTGTCAGTCCCTGGGGTGCCCACAAGCCTTACATTCGATACATTGGATGGGTGGAGGGAGTGTAGGCGATGGAATGGAGGGAGCAGGTAGTGGGGATGTGATAAGAGGGAAGAGGGAAGAGGCAAGCAGCATGCAGGAGGAAGTTGCACTGGGGAGGTGAGACGACGAAGGAGTGAGGTCGAGACTAATATGGAGGTTTGAAAGGAGGGCCAAGCAGTGTATGAGGTGATGTTAGACTACACCAAGCGTCAAGAGACTAAGGCCGAGTGCAACGATGGGAGGCCAGTATATGGGCGAGTGGAAGCGGGAGGTTGCGATGGGCAGTATTAGGTGGGAAGTCATGCAGGTGAGGGGGAATGTGATGGGACTGTGAGTAGGGATCAAGCCACGGGAAGAAATGTGTGGCCAGGGGAAATGAGTTTGTTTAAGTCAAGAAGCGGAGCACCAAGGCCGGCAGCTCACTCCCCTCATGAAGGAGTCGATGCAGGGACGGAGGAGTCAGTGGCCGCGGTAGGAAGATGGCAGGAGATGGATTCGATGCAGGGTGAATCAAGGTAGGAGAGTGATGGAGGCCTAGTAGTGTGGGGCCAAGCCACAGTTATCGAGGGTTGAGAGGCCAAGGAAAAATGACATTTAAATGGTGTATACAATGTCAGTTGGTGGTATGTCAAGGAGCAGTGGCGTGTATGGAGGAGGTATTATATAATTATAACAAATTTATAAAAAGGGAGTCAGAGGAGCAGTGGTGTTGAATTATGGATGCAAAGTAACCATGATACACGGAGCCACGGTGGTATAGAGGACTGGTGGTATTGAGGACCTGTGTTAGATGGAGAATGGATTAGTATTAACTAAGAGTCGAGTCTGGTGGAGCGGTGTGCATTAACATGGAGCCAAGGTGTTGTATGACAGAGCAACCAATAGTTTTATATGACTGAGAAACTAGGGTATAACAGACAAGTCTTTCATGCCAGGAAGTACCAATTCAATATCAATTTCTATATCCGAATGACATAAATGTACAATATAATCCGTATAAAATACAAAACCTAAGCTTGTAGAATATGAGCGCAACTCCTACCTATCCATTAATACATAATCTCTTATGCATACCAGTGGAGAGTGATATATAATCAGTGGTATGACCATGTAGGAGGAATGGTGGTATGAAGTCGCTGGTGGTTGTATGCTCGATCTGTCTCCAACAAGAATATGATGCCTTCACAGAAAAAATACTCATAGTGGATATTCGACGCAGATTTAAGGAATATGATTGCACAAAATCTTGTAGAGAATATGGCAGGGAATATAAGAACATATTATGGCAGAAAACCGACAGGTTACAGCACACAAACTAATTTGGGAACCTGGAAGAATCTGAAAAAATTCCAGGGCGTAGACTGGGCTCTGATACCATGTTAAACACAACACGGTGAACACACACAAGGAGAAAGATAAGTTTGTGATTCCTTTACTATTAAACATATATGTGCTTTTATAGTACATTAGGTGACCCTTAGATTCATCTTCCAAGTGGTCTCTTGGACTCCTTTTGTCCACTCGCATTCCACACCTACCCATAGAGGATTAGGTGTCCAACACATTGCTACTTTCCAAACTTCCTGAACATCTCTTAAGATATCTCCCTCTGCAATATCCCTTTTCTACTCATTACTTGAAAATTTACTTTCAAAAAATAAACTGTCTTCTGATTCTTTGACTGTTGTAATATACTCACTCACTCTTCTTTGTATATTAGTAAACATAATCAAGTTTGGAAAACTAGTATCTACTTCTATCTCTTTCACAACTTGAGACATTTCTACATCACTGTCTAAAAATCCTTTCTCTTGCTCAAATGTTTCCAGCAAGCATTTCAACCATTCCCTTTGTACTTGTCTCATCTCAAACCCATCATCAATATGCTACATTTCAGTTTCAGCATAACCCTCTTCTTCTTCCTTGACAACCCTCAGTGATTGTGCTTCACCTCCTTGACTGATGATGACAATCAATTTAGCTTCTTGAAACATTGTATCTTCATGCTTTACATCTTCCTCATCATTATGCCTTACCTGGCAACTTTCGGTCTTCTTCATCTCTAAAACTGAATCTCCTTCAACTTCAGATATGTTTGCCTCATCTTCATCTAAATTCAATTATAAATTCAAAATATTCATTCTCTGGATTGTTAGTCGATCCTCCAAAAGACTTAGCTCATGCCACAAATCTATCATCTCACATGGATTTTCTCTTGAAAACCCTGTACAATATTCACAATTTTCCTCTTTTTTGTCACAAATCCAATCATTTTGTGACACTATTTCGTCATCCTCTATCAAAATAAAATCTTGCTCCTCTATCTCTGTGACAGCTTTAGATGTCTATCCAATAGTCTTCCTTTGGTCACTTAAGAAATCCAATTTCTCTTTGTCCTCAACAATAATAGGTTCCTCATCATTAGACATAACTATCTCATCTCCATTAAAGATACTTCCTTCAGTGAGCAAGGAATTTATGAACTCCTTCTGCTGCAATAACTCAACTTGATATTCATCTGAAAGATAGTCATCATCATACTTTTCTTGACAATTCTCAACTTCATTCAAGAAAATTCCAAGAGATGGATTGCCTTTTGCAACACCTGGAAACACGGGCAAATTATCAATCTCAAAATCACAAGACCCAATGGTCTCATTTGATAATACAGTCACAAAATCTTCCTCTTATTGTTCTAAGTCTCTTTCAGGACTCAGAAAGTCTTCACTACCTTTCTTCCCAGATTCCTCAAGAATATTAGTTAAATTATTTACATCCTCCTTTGCTTCTTTTTGTTCTTGGCCATCATCATAAGCCAAATCTTTTATGTTTTCAGCCTTCACAATATGCTGAAAAACATCACCTTCAATTATTTGTGCATGTGCATGTACATGAGACTCAAATATCTCATCTTCTTTTAAAACATGATTAATATTTTGTCCTTCTCCTTCATTCTTTATGAAAATATTAGCAAATTTCCCTTCTTCATTCATTGTACCTGCAAACATACACAAAATATCGTTTTTAATACTTTAAGACCTCTTTGCCTCACTTGGAGTTCCAGTCTTCAAGTCTTCTCCTAGATACCCACTTATTCTGAGTAATTCTTCCTTCAATCGAACATTTATCATTATCTCTTTCCTCTTCTGTAGCTTATGCCACCTTTTCTCCCTTCTCATAAGAAAACCACACCTCTAGTCTTCCTTGTTCTTCCATAACATCTCCATCAGTACTTTAAGATGGAATTCTATCTCAGCTTTATCCCTCTCATACTATTCATCACTCATTTGTCTCCATATGCCATTAACTTTGGCATCATCTTTCTTCACTTTGTGTGTTCTTCCTGAACCTTTGCTATGACTATCAATATTCATCTTCTTCTTCATCTTCATGAGCTTCTCATACTCACTATGAGTTGTACTAAGCCTCTCCAATAGCAAGTTCTCCCTGCTACATTTACCTCACCAAGTGCTCATCTGTACCTAGTCTTTTGGTAACACTAGTTCCCTCTGTAAGGAACCCCCTTGAGCATTCCTCTCTACTCCTTTTAGGCTCACATTCACAACTCATTCACAATTGAGAACACAATTGTCCTCTTTTATTTCAATTACAACTGAAATACTAGGTTCTAGCTAGAATATTCTTTCACATAGAAAATCTTACTGGCTTCCTTCATCACTGCTACTTAAGGCTGTGATCTTCTTTTGCTGAGATACTTCTTCAATATTTGTTTAACCTAAAAAAATTTAAATTAGAGTTATATAAAACAACACCTGCATGATTTCACAAGAATTCTCCATCTACTCTTCACATTCGAGTGAATCTCCATTCTTCACAATAAAACATCTGTCACTATGCTTTCTTTATGCTTCTGCAATCTCTCCTTAAGAGTATCACTTACTCCCATCTTGTGCCATACCTTCTATTTATCAGATTCAAATAACATGACCTCCTCTTTGCAATATCTTTGTTAATTTTCTGTAAAGCACATTTTCTTTACTGATCTCCTCTATATTCCACAATCACACTTGAATTCTACACAATTCTGCTTTAATTAAAAATAACTTTTACCAACCTCTGAATTTAACCTTCAAAGAGCATTAACCTTCTTTGATTTCTCCTCCAAAAAGCAAAGATTTTCTGATTTTTCCTCCGAAGGGCATAACTTGGCTCTAATACGAAATGATGCGGGGCTAATGGCTAACCCCGTTGTACCCAGGATCATACTTGTAATACAATATATGTTCCAAATTTGACTCATTCAGATAGGTTCATAATATCTCAAAGAACCTTTAAATGCCTTTAAATGCAGTAAAACTGCCACTTTACACAATACCCACAGACCTGTGGATTATGGGTCCACATAAATTTCCTTTGCTCACAGCGGGGATCACAATATCACATATTTATAAACTTTGCATATTGTCGATATAACATATATCGCAGATCGCAGGTTTTAAGGTTTTGCACGTCGCAAGTTATAAAAAATAAATTTAACGGTAAATCAGAACAATGCCGACGTGAAATTTCACTAGGTTGCGATGTAATCTCCACCGTTGATCTCTACCAGATTTAATGGTCCCACTGTACCAACTTGCATCGCCATCTCCCGTCTGTATCACATCGCAACCAAAAAAACTTATCGTGCAATGTCTTAACAACAAACACTAAAATCTCCAATGTGCGATATGCGCTTGAACTCTCCACCCGACACGTGTCCACTTCGCAACTTCCCCAACTTATCTTGTGATGTGACCTGGTCCATCTATCTCTCACTTCAATTCTGCAAGTTGATCACAACTGTTCAACTTCCACCTCATTTCTGCTATGTGATCTCAACCATCCATCTTGACTTCATATATGCGATCTCAACCATTTGTCGCATTCCATTAATTCCCAATTCACATCCGTCGTTGATCAATATGTGATCTAATAGTCCCTATGCTTTCTTCCGTGTAATTTCACTTAACTTTCTTTGAGACTTCCTTTGGTTTCTTTCGCTTAATACCTACTGTGTCTTGATATACGGTCGGGGTTCTGTCCTTGTTGTTCTTCCATGGTGTTAATACCTCCTGAGCTTTGTTATGCAGAATGGTCCTGACTACTACAACCACCTTTGCACTTTTTTTTCACTCTGATTTGCCTCAGACTCACCTACAATACTTACGCTATACGAAACACAAATAGTTTTATAGTTCATTAACACTCTACACTTCACATAAACTCGTAATTGAGTTTTCTATTCAAAAACAAATATTTACATAATAAGGAATCTCCTCTCGGCCTGATTTTCTATTTCAGTGGCCTCTCAACACTACTTCTCTCTCTCTCTCTCTCTCTCTATGCTCGTAAGCTTACAATCAAATCTCTTATCTAAGAATATTAATTCAATTATGCTTTTGAGGCTTTACAAATATATACAAAAGGTTCTGTAACCAATTCTGGTTCAAATCCCCAATATTCTCAACTAAATCCTAAGAATCCTCTAAATCCACAAAATCATCAACTATTTCCTAAGTCTAGGATTCAAAATCCCTTTGAAATCTCAACTAGCCTAAATCTCTCATGTTCTCCTACATTCGAGAAAATTTACAAATATGCCTCACAATATTTAATTAAATCCTATTCTAAATGTCTCACATAAAATCACTCAAAACATTACATTAATTAAATATATAGGGAACCAACTCTCTTGAAAACACAAGACCCCCTAGATTCTACTAAATGTACAAATTTTCGGAACCATGATTCTCCTACAACATATAGTAAATTGTTAAATTTTATTGTAATAATTGTTTTTTTTACTATTTGTGTTATATTTAATACATGCATAGTAAAAATTTTAAATTTTACTGTGCACTTTACTAATAAAATCGTTTGCAATCTCTGTTCCTATTTACATTTAATTACAATTCATAAAAAAAAAAAAACCAAAAAAATCCATTTTTACGTTAAACCCTTGCTTCTTATTTATGTGACTTCACGATTAAGGATTTTCATTTTATATTTATAGGGTTTGTATTACTATATATATAGGCATATGACATCTTACCCGCGAGACCACTTTCAGAGTCAGATCCCAATCCCTGTCGGCCCTTGCATGATTTTTTAAAAACAAATTTTTTTTTAATAAGTGTGCACTATTTAAAATAGTGCACTGGTGCATGGTTGCGGTATAATGCATTGGGCGCGTACAGGGGAAAAAAAAACATTGTTTGATAAAAAAAAACTCTTATTAATCTATGTTTATGCTAATCAGTGCACCAGTTTTAATATAACGCACTCGGTCTCCTTGTTGAAAAAGAACATTGCACGATGTTTCTACTGTATTGGTGGTGCGTCTATAAGAACCTACCACACCACGTTCGGTGCGTATGTTGTCGAAGGCACACCGTTTTCTTGATTTTTTTTTTACCAGAAAATTATGTGATTTATTTATAAAATATATTAATGAATGGTACAGGTTTCATATTGATAAAGAAATGGTTGATAAGAGTTCAAGTAACACAAATACTAATAGCACATCAAGAAAAGTAAAAAAGGAAAGTTCTTTCTAAATTCTTTACGAAAATTAATATTTTTGAACTATATGTAAGTTTATATAATATGTGTTGTTTAGTGTGTATCATGTAAAGCCATAAAATGATGAAGCTCGATAAGATTATTTCTGATCTAAAACCAAAAGAGCGTAAAAGCTTGATGGAAAATTTGCAGAAGGATGAATCAGGTGAATGAAAAAGTACTATTGATTCAATATGAGTTCGTTTTTGAATTTTCATTAATAATATACTTAAAAATATTAGATAACATGTTTCAAGAAATCTATTAATTTAGATATATTTAATTTTCTACAGAGATCAACAACGAAGAAAAGGAATGTTGTTATAAGAAAAGAAAAAAAATAGAATATGAAAATGAAAATGAATTTCTCCTTAGTTCATCTGGAGTGCTGTTGGACGTTAACGAAAGAGGGAAATGCTTTCAAAAAACTTTGAGGGATCTAGTGGAACAAATGCATAGATGTTCTTTCCACTTACAATAAAAAAATCAATCCAATGATTCCAAGAACCAAATTTTATTTAAACTACATGATGAGTTTCTAGAGAATTGGTTAATGAGACATGTCAGCCTTTTAATATAAAAAACATACAACAACAAGGAAGAAAGATTGAAAAAGTAATATTCCTTTAATTGTTTTTTCTAGAATTATATGTATATATTACTACAAAGCAATCATTTATAAATATCACTTTTGTTATATTTACTTTTCATATATCAATATAAAAATTAAATAGTTTATTGTCATGTTACATTTTTACGAAGATTATGAAAATATCAAAGGATGAACGAGCTAATATCAGAAATATGCAAGGAGGAATGTCCAAAAAGGTGTACAAGGAGATGGTCAAAGAAATGGACATAATTGCATCGCAGGAGGAGCCATCTCAACAACAACATGCTTCAAATGTAATATGTAATCATTGAATTTTTCAATTAGGTACAATAAATAAACAATTTAGCATTAAATATTAATTTTCAAGTATTTTCTTGTAGAAAAGAAAATAAAATGGAACACATTCAACACGTAGAACATGATGACAAGGAAGAAAAGGGCTGATATCTATGTTTGTGAGTAATTGTTACTTCCTTATAACAACTTAACTAGATTTCATTTTTGAAGTTGTTTTACAACAATCATCATTGAATGTCTTCAAACAGGTGCTAACAGACAAAGAAGAACCATCAGACGAATTGATTGAAATTGGGTTAAATATGGGTTGTCAGTATATGTTGGCATATCAGAAATTAACAGTGGAATTTGTAAGCATCTATCTTGTTTTACTGAGCTATGTCTATAATTAATAGAACAAAAAAAACTTTTATATTAAATATATGATTTATTATGGGGTACAAAACTTGCAGGAAACAAAGTATGGAACTGCGCCAACAAATGAATTGTTGAAAGATGGCATAAAATTTGGTTTTGAAGGAACGTGTATAGCTTAGGAGTCAATTCTTTCTATGGTACATTTCTTTTCGACTTACATTGATGTATATTATTTAATATTAAAATTTTCATTATTCTCACCAATTTATATACACCCATTACAATTTAATTTTGTGTTTGTAGATGGAACTTGAAGAAGAAGAAAACAATCAACACAGTGAAAAAAACACTCCTCAAAATAACCCAAGTAATGGAAGTAGCTCGAGCAATGACAACAGTTCTAGCGAAGAATGATGATCAATATGTTTGAATATCAAAGCAAGGCATTGTATTTTTTGAAATATTTGTCTATGAAATCAGAAATTTTGTTTAATGTAATGGACATAGTGTCCCAATTGAAAGACAGTGGGATACCAATAATTGTCCCATTTTGTATAAAAAAGAGTGCCTTATTCATATATATATAATAAAATAATTTTTAATTTATTCTATTGTGTTCTCTTACATTGATAGAACTTTGTTAGTCACAACACTTTAATTTTTAGTTTCAATCGATTATGTAAAGTATTTTATTTACATTTTCTAAAAACTTCCTTGATTCACTTTCATCAATGGATGTCTCTTTGTTTACTTTCAATATGCATACATCTTTACATTTTACTTCTTTTAACTTCCTAAAACAAGGTTACATGTGATTCTTCAAATGTTTTTTTCCCTTATCTTTATTTAATAAGATTATGTCATTTCTTAATGGTCTTGTCATTCTCCCTTACACTAAATTGCAACATATTATATAATTGATTCTCAATTCTTCACTTGTAAATCACAATTATTTCTATATGCTTATCCTATGATGCTTATGACTATTTTTTGAGACTTTTTTGTCAGTTAATTATAAAATATACATTTTGCATAAAACATTTAATTTAATGTTTTAAAATATTTAATAATTATCACTTAAGTTTCATTTTCCTCCTTGTAATTTATCATTTATTATATTAACTTATTAATTTTATTTTTTGGAATCAATTTTATTTTTATATAATTTATTTATTTATTTAATTATTTCATCAATGAATTTTTTGGTAAAACAATTTATATCATTATTACCATAAATGTTATATAAGGTCTTTAATAATAATTTCTAATCAAAATTTAACGGAGACATAATGAGAAAAAACCACACTAAACATATATTATATTCATCCTTAATTATGTTAAACTCAGTTAGTTTAAATCGTATTCACTATTTTGTTGTGTATGGAGCCTAATTATCTTTTTGATTAAGAGGTATTATTTTAGCTGCATTTGGATCCCAGTCTTTCACAAGGGGATGGGGGGACGAGGGGGGGGGGCTTCTAACCAACTACTATTGTAAGGGGGCCTAGGGGAGTGGTAACATGTTGTTATGCCCCCTAGTGGGGGCTCAGGAGCAACACCCCTAAAATATTTGTTTTTGAGAAAATTTATGTGTGAAATATTGCAATTTCATAGTCAGTTTAGACTGTTCATTGGGTGGAAGATCTAATGGTAAAATTTTTGTTAATTTAGGGTTTTTTTCCCTAGAAGGCAACCCTCAGTTTATATGAGGGAATTTTATTGTGGTTGTGTCTTATTCCATGTGAGAAAAAGAGAGACTTTGTGAGAGAAAATATGAAGTTAGATCATATATGTTGTAGGTTGTGTCCCTTCAGTTTGTTGGATAATATAAAATCAAGGACTTGTTGTTTCTTTATGGATGTAACACAGATTGGGTAAACCATATTTATATGTGTCTCTCTTGTCTTATGATTTTTTTTGTTTCCAATATTTTTGTTTCATTGTTCTATTATTTAATTTTTAACAATTGGTATCAAATTTGAAGGTCTAATTGGGTGATAAACTCACAGGAAAGAAGGGTTCCTGGTTCGAGTGGGAGCAATGGCAGAAGATGGTGGGTTTAGGGTTGAGAAAATCAATGGCAAAAATTACCAGCTATGGAAGATACAATTGGATGACTATTTGTAACACAAATATCTTTACTTACCATTGAGTGTAAAATCAAAGAATTCTATGTGTATGATGGAAAAAGAATGAGAGATTCTCTACATAAAGGCACTAGGAACAATAAGAATGTGCTTGGTGGCATTGGTGGCCTTCAACATTTCAAAGAAAATGAAAATGAAAGATATAATAAAGGAATTGGACTAACTATATGAAAATCCCTCTGCCTCAAATAAGGTATTTATTATGAAGCACTTATTTAATATGAAGATGTCAGAAAGTGTATTTGTTGCAAATCATTTAAATGAATTTAACACAATTAACCATCATTTAAGTTCCGTAGGAGTAAATTTTGGTGATGAAGTTTGGGTTATTTTGTTTCTGTTCTCATTTCTAAAAGTTTGGAATGGCTTAGTCATGGCTACCTATAATTGTGTCTTTGGCTCTAGTACTTTAAAGTTTAATTATGTTGTTGGTGCTATCTTTAGTGAGGAAATGTGATGAAAAATATCAGGTGAGACATCAAGTAATTCTTTGAATACAAAGTCTAGGGGAAGAAAAATAGAGAGAGGGAAGAGCCCAAGATATTGCAGTAAGTCAAGGAAAGGAATATCCAAATCAATATTGGGGATAGTGTGCTAGAAATGTGGAAGAAAAAACACTTGAAGAAAGACTGTAAATCCCAGAAGGGAAAAGAAGGAGATGGATAACGAGAGAAAAATCAAGAAGCAACTGAAATAGGTGACATGTTACAAAATGCTTTGATTCTTTCACTAGAAAATATTATTGATGCATGGGTGATAGATTCACGGGCTTCATTCCATGCCACAACCCATATGAAACATTTTATGACTATGTTCAAGGAAATTTTGGACAGGTCCATCTCAGTGATGATAAACCCTGTAAAATTATTGGAATGGCTAAGGTACTTATAAAACAATAGAAAGGAAATTGATGGTTGTTAAAGGAGGTAAAAAAATTTCTAAATCTACATAAAATTATAATTTCAATTTGGAAGTTGGGAAATGAAGGTTGTGTAACTACATTTATAGACAAAATATTGAAGGTCACTAAAGGAGCCTTAATGGTAGAAAAAGGAGAGAAGGTTAGTACATTGCATTTATGCAATGGTATTTATGATTCTACTAATTCTTTAACCACCATAGGAGAAGATATGACACTATGGCAGCATACATTTTGGCACATGAGTGAAAAAGGGATGCAGATTATTCACTCAAGAAATTTTTTTGCCATGTTTGAAGCTTCTTTATTTGGATTTCTATGAGAATTGTGTTTATGGAAAATGGGAAAGAAAAGAAGTGCGAAAAATTAGAGCTTGTGTATATAGATATATAGGGTCTAGCATAGGTATCATCTCTTGGTCACTATCGTTATTATATTACTTGTATTGATGATCCAACTAGGAAAACTTGGGTTTATTTTATTCAAAATAAATATAACGCATTTGATACTTTTAAGAATGGAAAGCTTTGGTTGGGAATGAGACAAGAAAGAATTTGAAGTGTCTCATATCAGATAATGGAGGTGAATATTGGAGCAAAGAGTTTGATAATTACTGTTCAAACCATGGAATTTGAAGAGAGAAGACAAATTTGGGAACACCACAAGAAAATGATGTGTCATAAAGGATGAACATGACTATTGTGGAGTGTGTAAGGTGTATGAGATTGCATGCATGATTTCCCTTGCAATTTTGGGTAGATGTCATAGATTTTGTTGTTTATTTAATAAACAGAGTGCCTTAAAGTTCCTTGGATGGTGGT
This sequence comes from Pinus albicaulis, assembly GCA_034641835.2. NCBI lineage: Eukaryota > Viridiplantae > Streptophyta > Pinopsida > Pinales > Pinaceae > Pinus > Pinus albicaulis. The sequence continues at coordinate 548,968,059 of CM076572.1, forward strand.
ATTATAGAGGAGGCATGGACAGGTAAGAAGGTGAACTAGTTATTTCTAAATACCTTCGGTTGTGCAAAATTTTTCCACATCAATAAAGAAAATAAAAAAATGCTTAATGGAAAATCAAAGAAATATACATTTATTGGATATGGTGCTAATGAATTTTTTTATTACTTATATGATTATGAAAACCATTAAATAATTAGGAGTAGAGATGTGATATGCAATGAAATGGTGTTGTACAAAAAGCTGTTGTAGGTAAATACAAAATAAAATTCCACCCTCGTACTTTTCATGAAGGTGACCTTGTTCTAGTGTATGACCAGGCCCATGATGTCCTCAGTCATGGGAAGTTTGACTCATTATGTTTATGCCCTTACATCATCAGTAAGGCTTTAGGTAAAGGGGCATACCTCTTAGAGGATTTCGAAGGCCACCCTTTTCCTAATCGTTGTAATGCACTCTATCTTAAGAAATATTACCCTTAGCATTTCCTTCCTGAAATGCATGTTTTATTTCTTTTAGGTAGCCAGCTTGTGAATTTTTGTGATTTGATACTTGACCCAGAAACCTTTTTTCCAAGAAGGTGTTAGTCATCTGTATTTTTCACTATCTGAAGATGACTAAGTAGTGTTCCTAGATTTCTAGAAACAAAATTCATAAATATTGTGAGTTCTAGAAATCTCACTGTCTTCATTATTCTGAGATAAAACTTTCCTATTTTTCATCTTCTTATCTAGTCATCACTAGACCACCACTCCTAGAAGACCCATCCTAGGTTCAAGCCATTTATTTTAACCCCAACTATCACCCATTTTTCACCATCTCTTTCCTTTTGGCCCAAATCCTCTGTTTTGCTTATCTAGAGGATTCCCTACTACTATTCAAACTTACGAATCAAATAGCTTTGCTGACTCTTCCATAATATTCTCAGACACTGATTTTCTCTACAGACCCTTTGGATAATCAAGTATGCTAGATCCTAGGTCTTCAAAACACACTAAGCTTATCACAGGTCCTATCTTATACTTAGTGATCCCTAAGTCTAAATCTATGTCCAAAATCCAAGTCCAAAGGTCCCCATTAGGTCATCAAAGGTTTCACTAATTCATAAGATGGATTTGGTGCCCAACAAGTTATGCCTTCCTGCATAAATAGGTTGCATTCAAAGGGGAATAAAATCAAGAATTTTGACCCAAATTCATTCAAGGAAAGTCTCCTTGGCTTAGAGCACAAACACTGCAAGGGAAAACTGCCCTTGTTCACATTTTTCGAAGAATATCCAAGGTGACCACCAGCAACAAGAAGAGGCAAGGTAATAGGATGTAATCATCACCAGGAGGCAGACACAAAGAAGACAAAAAACAACAGGCCTATAGATAAAAGAATATCAGGGTTTGCTTTGGTGGATTAATAAAACATTGGTGACAAGCAAAGAACGATCTCAGAGATTTCAAGGACAAAAGCCTCCTCCTTAGGGTTTTTTGCCAAAATAGCATCTCTTCACCTGCACTAAGAGAATAAAGACAAAGGGTATCAGTTTAAAGAAGATCATTTTTCCAAAGGGTAGAAAAACAGAGTTTTTGAAGTAAAAAGTTTGGTATAAATTATTGTCAAGACAGGCCTAGAAAGGAAAAGTGTAACTTCAATTTTTGCATCTCAATGATAGGCTCCCAACAAAGGGCCTCCATGCCAAAAATATTGGCAAAGGCATAAATAAACATGTTTTCTGAAAAATGTTAAAGTGTGTTCACAGCAAAAATTAGTCAAAAGCACACTAAAAGATAGGAGACGCCAACTTTTAAAAAGTGGGTTTGGTCTTTTTAAATTTAATTTTCAAATCAAGTATAAAGGGCCAATTGAACCTTCCCCATGCATCATTTTCCATTTTCCGAAAGGAAGAAGCAGTTGAGAAGAATTATTTTGGTTTTCGGGCAAAATTTGGAAACTAACAGGTGCTACGCATTGAGCATGGTGCTACGCCTCTAGCCTTCGGTGCTACGCACAGAGGCGAGGCGAGCAGTGTAAAATTACACTGCACTACGCGCTCGCAAGTTGGCACTATCCGCCTAGGTTGGCGCTACGCGCAGGCCTAGAAACGACCACCGGTGCCCAAGAGACTGTCTATTCCACCCGGTGCTACGCTCCGACAGCCCGACCAGCCCGGCGCTATGCACAAGCACTATGCGCTAGCGCTGCGCCCTTGGCAGCACTCCACAAATTTTTCCAAAGACTTTCAAAAATCGAGCTTTTCGGCCTCTAAGACTTATGCAAGTTAATACAAGGTTGGTTAACCTTTTTTTTCCTCCTCCCAAGCATTATTTATCAAAGACGTCATCCATAGTTAAAATTGACCAAAACCCTAGACTATGCAAAAATTAATTGTTATGTCTTTGAACTAGGGTTTATAAGAAAATTTGGTTTTTTGTGCAAATAGGGGACTGAGTGACTATAATCCTGATCTCCACCACCAAGTACAAGCTTTGAAAGTTGCCTTCACCTTAGCTTTCCTTTGAAAAGATGCGACTTACACCACTTATTTTACTCCAAATACCCTCAAGAAAAACTGAAGGATCCTTCTGCTGTTTTGGACCAGCCATCCTGTCAGAGAGAGATAGTCACACCAGTGGTGATGAGAGACACACTCCCACCAAGCCAAAACATCATGGAGGAAATGCTAAAAGGTTTGAGCCCCTAGACACCACTCCAATCACTTCCTCTCCTATGATCCTTTCATGCTTCTAGGATGTAGGGTGCTACAATTTTTGTGAGAAGGTCAAGCAAGTCAAATATCATCCAGACTTAACTAGATTTTTTTCTTGTAGCCTACAAACCCACCAAGTTAATCTAGCATGGGTCCAATTTGAGCTTTCATCTGAAATCATTTCCAAGGAAACTGGTATACCAAACATTGGTGAGATTTGGTTCAAACAAAAGAAGTTGGATTTGGGTTATTATGGGCCTTATTTGAAACCCACCTATCAGCAAAACTGCAAGGCTATTTTTCCTTTTTCTTATTTTCTAGATAGGTATGCAACATTAATGAGGCATATTATTAGTTTTTTCACATTTGAGGGAAGATACTCCCGGCTCTATTCATATCATATCAGGTTGTTGATGCATTTTACCAAAGTAAAAATGATGAACCTACCTTATTACCTCTTCCGGAGTATTGATAAAATGGCCTCTGCTGTCAAGAGGAGAAGCTATGACCTCCAAATTCCTAGCCTCTTTCATCACTCCCTGATTAAGATGATTGTCTTATGCCAGCTAGAGAAACAAGGTATATCTTGGGAGACCTTCATCTCACATGATGTGTTTGCAGACCCCCGGGCCTTCATCCAGTAGAGCTTGCCTTCCACTTTACAACCATCTACCTCCACACATCCATCATCTCCCCATGTGCCTTCTCCACAAAGAATTTCACCTATTACCTCCTCCCCTAAATTACCAAGTGAAGGGGCTGACAGTAGCCCTAGTGAACGGAAAATAGGAGGCAACAGTGAGGAAGAAGATGAGACAGATAATGATGAACAATGAGAGGATAGTGAAGAAGAAGTTGATGAAGAAGAAAAAGAGGATGAAAATGAAGAAAATGATGAAGAAAGCAACCATGATCATGAATAAAGCAGCCATGATCATGAATAAAATAGTGATGATCATGAGGAAAGCATTGAAAAAGAAGATGATGTAGAAGAAGAAGAAAATGAGAAAGAGGAAAGTGGCCAAGAAGAAAGCAGCAGTGGCCAAGAGAAGCAAGATAATGAAGAAGATATCAATGATGAGGAAGAGGAAAACAGTGAACAAGAAGACAATGAAAAGGGAGAACAACCAGATGAGGAAGGCAACTATCTAAGTGCCCAAGACAGTCCAAGAAAGAGTCATGATAGTCATGACAGTTGTCATGACTGTCTTGACAAAATCAGTCCATAGAAGACAAAGAAAAAGTAGAGCAGAGTGAAGGAAAAAATTATGACAACATTTTCTTTGAGACTCTCATGATTGCCTCTCTCTCATGCACTTATCATAGAGGGAAAAGGGGTGTGTTTGCTGCCTCTAAAAGGCAAAGGGCCACCTCCTCACAAAACACCAAAGCTTCGAACAAAGGAAAAGAAAAAATGAAGAGTGTTGAGCAAAAGGCACCAGTCAGGAGAATCAAAAGGATCAAAAAGGTTTCTCAAGGCCCTCTCTTTGTTGATTTAGATAGTGATAATGAGGACCAAGGGATAAATACAAAATTTCTCCTCCTAGAAAAAGATGCCCAGCTTCAAGAATGGGAAAATTATTTTGAAAGGGCACAAAGGGTCATCTACTATTATAAACAGGAGCACAAACATTTCAAAGAGGTGAAGAGGGACCTTGCCTTGCAAAAAAAAATGGTCAAACACTATGCAAGGAAGAGCATGATTGCCAATGCCAAGTTGAAGCAAGCCCTCCTAGAGCTAGAAGAGCTAAAAGGGCCTAAAGTTCATGAAAGCCTAGGTATATTGGTTGATTCTTCTCTGCAGGTGTCTAAAACCCCTTGAGGGGTATACACACCAATTTTGAAGAAAATCCGGAAACTTTTTGTTTTTTCTAAATTTTGGCCCCTAGGAGCGCAACACCCTAGGCGCTATGCTCTTTTCTGGGGCATCCTTAGCTACTAAAGTTTATATTTTTTGGTTTTTCATGTCACCATTAGTCTACCCAAAAACATTTAGGTCAATTGGAGCATTTTTTTCCCCCTCACAAGGTCAAAAAACACCTCAAAAATGACCTTTCTGCCTCCTTTTTAGGCCTGGCGTTGCGCGTTGAGCAATCATGGGAGATTATATTTTTGAGTAGGTATATGGCATCCATTCAGAACAATTCAAGTATTTCTAGAAAGTAGATTCTTCAAGCTTTCCAACGAGCCATCACAGGGCCAATTCTGTGTTGGGAAAGATACTGAGAGGGGGGGGTGAATCAGTATTTACTGCATATTCAAAAGTTTTACTTTTTCTTGCTTCTAAAACCCATACGCTACTTTCCTGATACAGACTCGCGTATATACGCGGATACCCTTTATGAAACTCACGTATACACAGAGATCTAATTAAGTCAATAATTCTTCACTTATATCATTCCATCATTCATTCATCAGATGTTCAATAAATAGTAAACATGTGCAGTAAGAACAGAATAAACCTTTACACAAAGCATCACACATGAACACCAGGATTTTAGGTGGAAACCCAAGTCGGGAGAAAACCACCGCTGCCGTTGCTCAGCCTTCAATATTTTATTATAAGGAAAACATCTTACAACATATGTACTAGCGCAGACTCATACCAGTACGCAGGCACCAACCTACGCTCGTTTACCAGCCTCTCCTGGAAGGGAGCTACAACCCTCAGCACCTCTATGGACCACGTTTCATCAATTTTCACACTGGATCCAACACACATATTTAAGCTCCATCATACAACCAAAATGAAACCGACAATTCAGAACTGTAGAATACAGATAGCAGCAATACAGCAGAACAGATCAGACATTTCATATCCCATGCTTCAGCAAACCCTTGTTTGCATACGCGCTTTCCTTTCACTTATACTGCGTATATACGCGCCTTCTACCATACAAACCCGCATATACTTCTGTACATATTACAGAGCTAATTCCACTGCGCATACGCGCTTTCTCTTCATCGAAGCCGCATATATACGCGCTTCTTCTGCGTCAAACTAGCGTATGGTTCTTCAGATTTTTAGGACATTGAAATTCTTCCGAACAGACACATCACACAGATTTTACCCTTTACGTCAGACAGATGTTCACCTCATCTCAGATCTAATCATTCCATAAACAGATGTAGCAAATACATTTCAGATCTAGATTCACTTCTTCATCATTTTCTTCATAGGTGCTTCATGCATTCAGATCTATCATTCAACTGTAACCCTTTCCATTCAGATATACTTCAGAGAGAAGTATTCATTCAAGCTCAGACATCTTGCGCCCACTCATCTAATTTGCACAATTAATTTCTTCTCCTTATATAGGTTTACCCTTTTTCAATACCATGAGCTAAAACCACATTACTTCCGATGGTATTCCTAGACGGGGTCACATAGACGAATCATTACTCAATGCAATGGGTCAATACCATGGTGGTTACCCCTGGTTTTGCACTTTATGAGCGCTTTTTCCCATATGCGACTTGGAACGTTCCTTCCCGCGTGCATACGCGACTTATCCTAGACAAATCCGCGTATGCCTTGAGACATACTATTTTCATCATAGATCTAGCACAACTTCATCAATTGGATTGCCATCAAGGACAGCACATGCCAACAATCTCATGTCTTCATCTTCATTTAGTGGGTTGCCATCAAGGACAACACTCTGCATCATATTGCCAACAATCTCCCCCTTTGGACTTGATGGCAACCACGATGGTGTTTGATCACCACAACAGATAGGAACATTAAGAAACAAAGACACCATGTCACTCTCCCCATTCTTTGACACCATTATTTCTCTCCATTTCAAACACCATGTCACTTCTCCCCATTCTTTGACACCATTATTTCTCTCCATTTCAAACACCATGTCACTCTCCCCCTTTGACATCAAGGGCAAAGGGCGGATCAAGATCAACACACGGTTTTTCTCCTCATGTAGAAGGAAACGTTCTGGAGATCTGATGTACACTGAAGTGACCAAGATCCCCCTGAGCTCATGCTGAATCTTCAAACATATTGTTCAATGAAGTACATGACTCTATGACCTTCCTATCACCAAAGACTCAGACATACATCAAATATCCATCCAAATAGATTTACATAAGAGACTCAACTACCCAACCAAGTGGGTTTACAAATTTGACTCAGCTACCCAACCAAGTGGGTTTACAAATTTTGACAAGACCTTGCATGACTGAATATTACAAGTTTACATCATGGGTCTCAACATGACCTTTTCATCAAGTTACAAATATGACTTTTCATGACCAAAACTAGAAATACCTCAAGAGAGATCATATATCAGAACCATCATAATGCCAACAATGCATTATACTAGGGCTCCCCCTGACAATGTGCATCCAATGCATCCTTTCCATATGGCCAAGGCTCCTCCTTAACTTGTGTAACCTGAACACTTTCAACAGCAAGTCATTAGCAACAAACTCTGCATGATCTGTCCATATCTCTGAAACAGAAGACTTTCATCTCATCCAACAGATACTCTTTATTAAGTAACAATTCAGGCTCATCCATGATCTTCAACATAAGAAACCAAGTATCATTTCATCATTATTTTGAGCTGAGAAAATAAGTTGATACAGAGTCAATAATGCAGTTATTAACAGTCAGACTGATTCTCCCCCTGAACCTCTGCTCCAGATCTTCAGCTATCATATAAATTCTCTTATCAGCAATGAATACACGACTGTGTCTGTTGTAACTCGCGTGTATACGCGACTTTTGTTCATGTAACCCGCGTATGGAAAGTGAATCATTGAAAACTTCACATTCCTTCATCTCCCCCTAAGTTTTTCCTTCCTGTACCTGACTTCTTGACATCAAATGCTCTGTCAGTGATAATCATAACCAGAATAACCAAATCAATACTGAAAAATGTTGACCCCAACCAAAAATTGTCAGCAATTATCCATACGCGGCTTTATGTTAATATACTTGCGTATATACGCGATTGTGTTTCAGTAAAACCGCGTATTCAAATTAATCTTCTGAATTTAAGCAGATTTGTTCTTTTGACTGGCAGAGACTACTCCCAGTTTCTGTCTTAGATACTCGAACGCTTCCCTGGGCAGAGGTTTGGTAAATATATCAGCAACTTGTTCCTTGGAAGGAACATACTCCAACTTCACCTTTTGTTCAAGCACTTGTTCACGTAAGAAGTGATACTTGATGGGAATGTGATTGGTCTTCGAATGCATAAAAGGATTCTTTGAGATACTGATGGCACTTGTATTATCACACCTAATGGGGACAGGAGGTGTACATTTGATTTGAAAATCTTGCAAGGTTTGCATCATCCAAAGGAGTTGAGTGCAACAAGATGCGGCAGCCACATATTCTGCTTCTGCTGTAGATAATGCAATAGAATTTTGCTTCTTGCTGAGCCAAGATACCAATCGGGGTCCCATATAGAATGCACCACCACTCGTGATTTTCCGATCATCAACATTTCCTACCCAATCTGCATCAGTGTAAGCATGAAGAGTAAGATCAGCATTCTTTGGATACCATAGTCCAAAGTCTTGAGTTCCTTGTAGATACTTGAAAATTATTTTGACAGCCTGAAAGTGAGACTCTTTTGGATTAGCTTGGAATCGTCCAACAATCCCAACTGCATGCATAATGTCTGGTCTAATCCCAGTGAGATAAAGTAGACTTCCTATCATTGATCTGTATTCTGGTTGATTCACCGTGGGAGAATCATCATGAGAACTCAGATTGCATCCGGTTATCATTGGTGTACTTACAGGTTTGCATTCTTCCATGCCATACTTCTTCAGAATTTGCTTAAGATATTTTTCTTGTGATAGGAATATACCATCTGCAGTTTGATGCACTTGTAAGCTAAGAAAGAATGTTAGTTCCCCAAGTACGGACATTTCAAATTCTTGCTGCATGACAGAAGAAAATTTTTGACTCATAGATTCTTCGTTACTCCCAAAAATGATATCATCAACATATACAACCACAATCAATAGTTTATCATTTTCAATTTTTGTGTATAAGTTGCTATCAGCAGATCCTTTTGAAAATCCTTGTTGATGAAGATATTTGTCAAGACGATAATACCATGCCCTTGGAGCTTGTTTGAGACCATATAGATCCTTTTTAAGTCTACAAACAAGATTTTCATCATTTCCCAAAATGAATCCTTCCGGTTGTTCTATATATACTTCTTCTTCTAGATCACCATTAAGAAAAGCAGATTTAACATCCATTTGATAAACTTTGATTTGTTGATAACTTGAAAAAGTAAGAAACATTCTGATGGCTTCAAGTCTAGCTACAGGAGCAAAAGTTTCTTCAAAGTCTATACCTTCTTGTTGAGTATACCCTTTGCAAACCAGTCTAGCTTTGTTTCTTACAACATCCCCATTCTCATTTAACTTGTTCTTGAAAATCCATTTAGTTCCAATGACATTTTTATCATGTGGTCTTGGTATCAATTCCCAAGTGTCATTCTTTTCAATTTGATCAAGCTCTTCATTCATGGCTTGCTTCCAACATTCATCTTTGCTAGCTTGATTGACATTGTGTGGTTCAATTGTGAATAGAAGTGCCAGATGACTAGAAGATCCTACAAGAGTTCTCCTTGTTCGTACACCTGATTCCTTGTCTCCCAAAATTTGAGATTCAGGATGATTCTTTTGAACATATCTGGATGGAGCTTTTTCAGATAGATCATCTTCAGGTTCTTCATTGGATCCACCGTCTATATCATTTCTATTTGATGTAGAAGGACATAGGTCACCATCATCTTCTTTTGTTGTTTGTTTTTCTTCTTTAGGAGCTGCAGGAGACTCATCAATAACAACATCAATACATTCAACAATATTTCGAAGCCTTTTATTGTAACATTTGTATGCTTTGCTTGTAGATGAGTAACCAAGAAATATCCCTTCATCTGATCTAGGTTCAAACTTGCCAAGCTTTTCATCATTATTTTTGATAAATCATTTGCTTCCAAAAACTCTAAAATGCTTTACAAAGGGAGAATTACCATACCATAGTTCATATGGAGTTTTATCACTATTTACCCGAACATGTGCCTTGTTGATAATGTTTGCTGCTGTATGTGCTGCTTCTCCCCAGAAAGTGTCAGGTGTTCCAGAATCATCAAGCATAGCTCTAGCCATTTGTTGAATTGTTCTATTCATTCTTTCTGCTACGCCATTTTGTTGTGGAGTGCCAACTACAGAGAACTGTCTTTTTATGCCATGTTGTTCACAAAATTCAAGGAATTCATTTGATGTATATTCTCCTCCTCGATCAGATCTAAGACACTTGATTTTTAGATCTACTTCATTTTCAACTAAATCTTTGAAGATCTGAAATTTTTCAAATGCTTCATCCTTGTGTTTAATGAGCCCGATCCAACACATTCTAGAGTAATCATCAATAAATAAGATATAGTATTCTTCCCCACGTGGTGACTTTTTCCTCATAGGTCCACATATGTCAGTATGAATGAGTTCAAGAGGCTCACTTGATGATCCTTCTTTGGCATTAAATCGTACTCTGGTCTGTTTACCGAATTGACAAGATTTGCATATGATACTTTCTGGTAGATTAATATTGGGAAGACCACGAACAGCTTGAAGTCTGCTTGCTTTGTTGATTTGAGAGAAGCTCAGATGCCCCAGCCTTCTATGCCATAGCCAATTTTCTGAAGACTTTCTCAAGTAACATTGATCTTTGCAGTTCTTCAGTACATAAAGGTTACTTGGATTTCTTTTCCCTTTTATAATAATTTTACCTGTATCAAGATCACGAACCACACATTCTTTTGAACTAAAGAAAACTTCTGTTCCTTGATCACACATTTGACTTACACTTAACAGGTTATGCCTTAATCCATCCACATACATGACATCATTAGCCTTCACCTTTTCTTTTAGAAACACAGACCATTTTCCTTTAATTACAGCAGGAGTATCATTTCCAAATGTAACTTTATTTTCCTTTTCTAGAGCATTATATGCAAGAAGTTTGCTTTTGTCACCTGTCATGTGTCTTGAGCACCCACTATCAATGTACCATTGATTTTCTTCACCTTCTGCAAATAACGCTATCCCAAAATTTTCAACCGGTATTTCTTTCTTTTTCCACACTTTAGAGCTTGAGGGAACATGTTCTTTTGGCTGGACCTTGCTCTTGCATTCAGATTCTTCATGACCAAAGTTATTGCAATAAGTACATTCAACTTCGTTTTGAAGAGGAGAAAAGTTGTTATAGTGTTCTTCTTTGGTTCAAGATTCATCTTTTTCTTTCTTGCTTCTCTTGTCACGATGGTTTTATATGCAACACATTGAACAACTTTATGACCAAAATTGTGACATGAGAAACATTGTCCATTGAAGTAGAAATTTCTGCGATCATGAAATCTTCTATTTGAATTTACCTGTTGGTTGTAGCCTTTTTGAAAGATCTCCCTGTTAGTGTTCCTTGAATTGAGATGATCATGTTTTACCTGTAAAGATCCTTTGTTCCTTTGCTGAGTGGTTGAATGTAGTAAACCAGCTGTGGCTGCTTTCAGATAATTTGGTGCTGAAGTCTGGGAAGATTCCCCAGTATATCCAAGACCTGTTTTTATAAGAGGAGACCGTTGTACCTTGATAATCTCATCTAAGGTTTCTGAACCTTTAGCAAATCTAATATTGAGAGATTTCACTTTCTCATTATCTTTCCTTAGACTTACTACTTCACATTCCAATTCCTCAATGCATTTTTCTTTTGCTTCAAGCTGATTTTCAAGAGTCTCTATGATTATGTTCTTTTCTTCTAGGCTTACTTTGAGTTGATTGTTTTCTTCAAGAAAATCATTGTCTTCTAGAGCATCCGCAAAAGTATCCTTTTCTTCTCTAGATTCTTTTGCCATGAGCAGTCTAATATCTTGTTCACATTCTTCCTCACTATCAGATAACCCATCACTATCTTCATTAATATAGTAACTTTTTCTTGTGCTAGATCGATTCTTATTTCGTCTTGCTACTTCTTTCCCTTTAGCAGATGTTTCATTATAAGGACATTTTGCAGCATAATGACCAACTCTTCCACAACCAAAACATTTGAACGGAAGCTTACCTTTGAACCTTCCGGTTCCTAGTTGGAGTCTTCTTACAAAATTTTCTTCTTCTTCTTCTTCAGATATATAGCTGGATTCCTTGACAACTTCCTTTTCTTTTCCTTTTGTAGATGCCTTAAACACAGCTTCTTTGATTTGAGAAGGACCTCCTTGTCTCATTTCAAAAGCAGTCAGGATAACATGTAATTGAACAACAATAAGAGTTTGCAGATCTTGCCTTTCTTCAATAGCTGAAACTTTAGAGTCAAATTTTGAAGTCAAAGATCTTAAGAATTTTTCCACTAGAGTAGTATCGGCTATGGTTTCACCCAAATTTCTCATTCGATTTACAATATCACCAAGACGTAAAAAGAAACTGGCAATACTTTCATCACTATGCATCCTTAAATTTTCATATTCAATTCTGAGAGTTTGGAGTTTTGCACTTTTTACCTTTGTATCTCCTTCATAGCTCAGAATGACTTTGTCCCATATTTCTTTCGCTGAATTTAGCTGCATCACCTTAGCAAATTCTAGTTCATACATGCTTCCTAATAAGACATTCACTGCTTTGGCATTGATTTCATACTTCTTTCTTTCAGCCGCATCAGTAGGAATACTTGCCGGATATTGATAGCCTTCTTCCACGATTGCCCATACTTCTGCACCAAGACTTTGCAGATATGCTTTTGTTCGTACCTTCCAGAATATCAGATTGCTTCCATTAAATAGTGGTGGCTTTAGAGACATTACTCCTTCATGACTTCCCATTGTGACGGATCTCCTTCAAGCGATTAAGCTTCTGCAGAAGAACTTGGCTCTGATACCAATTGTTGGGAAAAATACTGAGAGGGGGGGTGAATCAGTATTTACTGCATATTCAAAAATTTTACTTTTTCTTGCTTCTAAAACCCATACGCTACTTTCCTGATACAGACTCGCGTATATACGCTGATACCCTTTATGAAACTCGCGTATACACAGAGATCTAATTATGTCAATAATTCTTCACTTATATCATTCCATCATTCATTCATCAGATGTTCTATAAATAGTAAACATGTGCAGTAAGAACAGAATAAACCATTACACAAAGCATCACACATGAACACCAAGATTTTAGGTGGAAACCCAAGTCGGGAGAAAACCACCGCTGCCGTTACTTAGCCTTCAATATTTTATTATAAGGAAAACATCTTACAACATATGTACTGGCGCAAACTCATACCAGTACGCAGGAACCAACCTGCGCTCGCTTACCAGCCTCTCCTGGAAGGGAGCTACAACCCGCTGACTGAAGGCTACAACCCTTAGTACCTGTATGGACCATGTTTCATCAATTTTCACACTGGATCCAACACAAATTTTTAAGCTCCGTCATACAACCAAACTGAAACCGACAACTCAGAACTGTAGAATACAGATAGCAGCAACACACCAGAACAGATCAGACATTTCATATCCCATGCTTCAACAAACCCTAGTTTGCATACGCGCCTTCCTTTCACTTATACCACGTATATACGTGCCTTCTACCATACAAACCCGCGTATACTTCTGTACATATTACAGAGCTAATTCCATTACGCATACGCGCTTTCTCTTCATCGAAGCCACGTACATACGCGCTTCTTCTGCGTCAAACTAGCGTATGGTTCTTCAGATTTTTAGGACATTGCAAATTTTCAGAACAGACACATCACACAGATTTTACCCTTTACATCAGACAGATGTTCGCCTCATCTCAGATCTAATCATTCCATAAACAGATGTAGCAAATACAAATACATTTCAGATCTAGATTCCCTTCTTCATCATTTTCTTCATAGGTGCTTCATGCATTCAGATCTGTCATTCAACTGTAACCCTTTCCATTCAGATATACTTCAGAGAGAAGTATTCATTCAAGCTCAGACATCTTGCACTCACCCCTCTAATTTGCACAATGAATTTCTTCTCTTTATATAGGTTTACCCTTTTTCAATACCATGAGCCAAAACCACATTACTTCCGATGGTATTCCTGGACGGGGTCATTTAGACGAATCATTACCCAATACAATGGGTCAATACCATGGTGGTTACCCCTGGTTTTGCACTTTATGAGCACTTTTTCCCATACGCGACTTGGCACGTTATTTCCCGCGTGCATACGCGACTTATCCTAGACAAATCCGCGTATGCCTTGAGACATACTCTTTTCATCATAGATCTAGCACAACTTCATCAATTGGATTGCCATCAAGGACAGCACATGCCAACAATCTCATGTCTTCATCTTCATTTAGTGGGTTGCCATCAAGGACAACACTCTGCATCATATTGCCAACATTTTGATGTCGTGAAGGGGTTCAAAAATCAGCTGCAACATACCCCAATTTCTGCTGATATGGAGCTACGCATAGAGACAACTTTTTACCAAAAAGTCAGCAAAAGACACTAATTAATGAAAAATTATTATTTTAATATTTTCTTAGAAAAAACACTCCTGATTTGATTGGGGAGTTATGTTTTTGTGTGTTTCATTCATTTTCTTATCTCTTATGTGTCTTGGGCCTTGCATGGTCATTAAGTACATTTATGACATTTATGGCTAAATTAGGGTTTCTGGAAGCCTGTTGCACTCAAAATTGTCACCTTGACATTATGCTATATGTATGAGATCATTATCACTCACACTTTCCTCCTTTGCAATTCTAAAACATCAGTTCCTCATGTCAAGCCTTAAAAATAAGAGAAAAGCTCTCAAAAGTCTCTAAAACTCTGGTATCGCACTTTCTCTTTGTCTTACCTGCGTTCCCGTAGCTAATGGTCATGTCTCCTCCGTACCTGACTGCACTTTCTCTATGTTAAGAGTGTGGACCCCTGTAAAATATTAAAAAGGTGCAAGTAAAATCAAAAATCTCACTTTCAGTCATTTCTAGAAGCCTTTGGAAGGAATCTTGCGGTGCTAGAACCGCTCTTTCTAGATTCATGTATCCCATGCCTTAAGGAGCTAACCCCTTGATGTGAGAAGCTTATCCCTTTGAAGAAGGAATCTATCCATTCATAATTGGAACCGTAACCTCCTCTTGTGCACTATAAAAAGAGGCCTTAGGCAGCCTCAAAGGGAGTTCAAGCTTTAGTGTTATTTGAGGTAAAGTGTTGTTGGAACTTAGACTCCTCTAGCTGAGATTTTATGAGGAAAGATTACATACCTGTATGTATCTCAGTAGGGAGAGTGAAAGATCTATCAAAGTAGAAGAAATTCCTGCTTCGGACCCCGAGAGGACCTATTTAACATCAAGGCTGAAAAGGTTGTAAGTTTCTTCTACTATTTCAAAGTTAATAGAAATAAGTTTGTTTTTCTCAATAAGCTGTCATTTGATTGTTTAATTTATGGATTCCTTGATCACCATAATAGATATTATTTATGAATATATGCTATGGAGGTGTTATTTTATGTTTGTTTTTTTGTGATTGTAGGTCTTCAAAGATAACTCTTTCGGGCGACTGAAGGATGACTACTACAAACAAGCTTTGGATTGACGTAGGATCGTAACACCTTTTGTAGCATTTACTTATAAATCGTGATATATCTAGAGAAAGATAGATTTAATTGTCTGTTTTTTTCTAGACTATCTTCTGAGTCGCCAATTTATTGGTCGGATAAATCGATCTTGCGGACAAGATCGATCTCCCTAGTATCATTTGCATACTTGGAGTGGTTTTCACTTTGTCTCTGTAGTGACTCAAATATTATATGCTCGAAATACCTTAGATCACACTGGTGTCTTTTTGTCTTCTTGATGAGTCTGACTTGGTTGTGAAATCCATCATTTTTGAGGAATAGATCTAGTTTTCTATTTGCAAATCTTTGAACAAACTTTGTTATAAGTTTTGAATTTCATTCTTACAAAAGAAAACATATCTGGATGTTTTTTGATTTGTTTATTATTCTATGCAAATGAATCCTTAGTTTACTGAACAACTAAGCAAAACATTCTCAAAAAAAAATTGAAGCTTCTATTCAATTAGATTTTCAAAGTTTTTAGATATCAAAATTAGTTTTTCATAGTTTTGAGTGCTTTTCTAGAACTTGTAGGTCTCTTTTGAAAGAAAAGTTGTTTTTTGTAGTTTCGAGTTTTGAAAGTGAAAGGGATTTATTGTGAGCATTGATTTTTTGTCTCATTTTGAGTTCTTATTGAAAAACAAAAATATTTTCTTTTCATTTATTCTTCATGTTGAAAGAAAGAATTGTCTCTTAAGAGATTGCATTTCTCAAACTCTTTCTTTAGCTAGACTTCATTGAAAGAAAAATGAATTGCTTATAATTTTAGGTGCATTTTTTAGTGTGTTTGGAGTCGAGTCTTCACACCATAAAAGTTTCATTTCCATACCTATTGACTTAAAGAACGGCCCATAAAAACAACACTTAATTAAAATTGATCTAGTAACTTTTTCTATTTCTAGGGCTCTTATCACCAATACAGCTTAGGCTAGTATCTTGGAGTAGGGGGTAATTAACTCTCCAAGATAGTAAAAACAAACAAGTAGATAAATCTCTTGGTAGGAAATAAATCCAATTGTAATTGGTACATTCTGGGAAGCTTCTCTTAAAGTATTTAATCACAAGATCATGTCCGAACCTTTGAGAGAATCAATTATGTTTCATTGGGAAAGATAGAAGATCTGCGCGCATTATAAACGGTAAACATCGGATTAACCATTGTCAAGGAGCCTGGGGTCACTTGTTGGTAAACCTCGGATTGACCATGTCGAGGAGCCTTCAAGGGGATTGAGCTTTGTTACTCTACCCTTGCACGTAGAATTGGATCGTGGACTGTTCCCCCAGTTGTATTTTTTACTGTTGGTAACCTTAGTGTCCAGAAACTTAAGATTATTTCCTAAGGTGATGGTGAAGGAAAGATCTCACTGTACCCAGAGCAGATGTCGACTAGACTCACTTGGACTCTCTAGGGGGTTCTCTTCACTCGAGATGGTTTATTGAAGAAACTTGTGCTAGTCTGTTTCATTTAGCAGGTTGTCGAGGTAACTGTTCCAACCACCCTTTCTATATTAAACTTCTACTAAATTGGATTTCATCACCAACTAGTGTTTTTAGTACAGGAAGTTATTGTTTGTGCGTGGTTTAAACTCTTAGATTTTTTAGGCGTGTGATTTAGCTGTTTGTTCCTTTAGATACTTTAGGTGTTTTATTGAAATTTTCTTTGTTTGCGTGTGATTAATTAATATTCAATCGTGGCAGAATTACTGAGACAGTCCCGTAGACTTCAGGGGAAGCCCCCTGAGTATACACCAGGCCAACTTGAAGGGTTGCGAGCTCTAGTATCACTTAGTGGCAGTATAATTAGATCAACAGAAGCTGGAGATTCATCTATAATTGTTCATCCTGATTATAAAATACAAACAACAAAGCATATTCAAGAGCCAATTTCAGTTTCTGAAGTTACTGGAAGTATTTCTCCTTCCAGTGAATTAGCTGAAGAACCTGAAATTTCTGAGCCTGACACTGAACCTGCTTTTTTGGAACCATCTTCAAGGTTTGTTACTCCAACTTCTAGTGATCCTGGTTCACCTAGGGTAAGAAATATCATTACTGAAAATATTCCTTCTGACCTCATATCTATTGAAGAACTTGTCAGTCCATACAAAGATGTAACAACTCTTCCTGAAAACCAACAGACTTTCAATCTTAGGGAGCGTGAATCCATATTCTACAATCCTTTTAGAAGTGACACTTGGTATTTATCAATGACAATTTTTTTAGAAAACCCGGGTCTTATTTTTTCACCACCTTGAATTCCATTTCATCCTACACCAAGAGGTTATTATCCTTCATCCATCATGTCACGAGAGTCATCTATGTTTTCCCAATCACCAGAAACATTTTTATACCGTGGCCCTTCTGTTCCTTCGGGGTACCAGGCACTCTCTGGTACTTTCTCAGGAGCAACTCCTCAACCGATTGAACAAGTGTTATCATCTGGTATTAATGGAGCTAAAACTGAAACACTGAATGCAGAGAAAATCTTTATGATGTCTGGTAATATCCCAAATCCTCAACCTCAAGGTAGTCAGTTACCGCTTGGGGGGCAACCTCAAGGTAGTCAGTTACCGCCTGGGGAGCAACCTCAAGGCAGTCAGTTACCGCTTGGGGGGCAACCTCAAGGCAGTCCGTTACCGCCTGGGGGGCAACTTCAAGGTAATTTTTTACCAAGAAAAACTGTGGGACAATATTATTTACCTAGAGAAAAACCTCAAGGACAGTACATACCTCAAGGTTATCAACCTTCAAGACAGTACATACCCCAAGGTCAACCCCAGACTCAGTATATTCCTCAGGGTCCTTATCAACCCCAGATTCAGTACATGCCTCAGGGTTATCAACCTCAAGGTCAGTACCCAACTCAAGGTTTCCAACCACCTTATGGTCAATCATTTGTACAAGGAGCTGGAAATTTACCATTTAATTATCAACCCTACGTTCAACCAGGCTATGGTCCTACATATGCACAACCTTCTACGGGACAATACCCCGGAATGAACATGGTGTGGAATCCATCTCAAATTCAACAGACTATGAAACCTAATGTGTAGTTACCTAATCAACCTGGATAGCCTTTGATTTCTGGTCCAACCCAGCAACCTATCCAACCTACTGTTCAAATCCCTGCACCTGGTCCTGTTCAACAACCTGGGCCTAGTACACCTCAGACTCCGCCTCAAACTACTGCAACATATGTTCAACCTACAACACCTGTTTCTGGAGTATCTGTAGCTCCAGTTTCTTCTATCCCTACATCCGTGCAAATTCCTCAAGTATTTGTACCCCATTCAGGACCCACAATTCAGACTTTGGTCCAGATGCCTGGTACAAGTACGATTGCCACAATTCAACCACAATTCACATATCAACTGTACCAGGGATAGTATCAATTCGGTCTCGTTGCACAAAACCCATTTTATCAGTATCAACCATATCCTGGCTATACTTATCAACAGCCTCAACAACCCCAGTTTGGTCCGGTTAATCCTGGTTTCCCGGGAGGTTATACCATTCCTAATGCAAATCCGATTACAAGTTATCCTGGATATCCTCCTCCCGGAACTGGTCTCATTACTCAAGGTTTTCGCGACCCTAACTGTCAGTTACCATTTATTGCAACTTTTGATTTACCTCATTTGTCGCGCCTTACGAACGATCAGATTTACTATCTTCCGTATTGGTCGCCAATGCCTAATAAGTTGCCCAGTGATATACCAAAATTCGAGGGTAAGCCAGGAGAGGATCCGTCAAATCACGTAATGACTTATCACCTCTGGTGTGCATCTAATTCGATAATTGATTATTCAATTCGGTTATGCCTTTTTCAACGAACTCTTATTGGTCTTGCCGCCAAATGGTACATTGAGTTACCACGATGCTCTTTTAATAACTTCAATCAGTTAGAAAATGCTTTCTTAACTCATTTTCAGTTGTCTGTCATATACGACAATTCCACAAAACTATTGACTTCACTAAAACAATCCACGTCCACATATATTTCTTATCATATTCACGAATGGCAATGTAGAAGGCATTTAGTGAAAGTTTTCATTCTGGATCAAATTTTTGCGGAATGGTTCATTAAATCATTATTACCCAAAATCAGTAAAGATGTAGCTAAGGGAGGAGTTGTTACTGAGGAGCAAGTTATTGCTCAGGCTCAGTACCTTGACCTCATTTATATGCAGTCAGGTACTTTACATGAAAAAATACCTAATCTTCCAAAACACGATCAAATAACTACAGCTCCTTCAGGGTCGCATGCCGTTGATGGTATGATTGGTTCAGTTAGTATTAAAAGAAAGAATAAATCTTCAAAGAATTCTTCTCCTATAATAACTTTACCTGATTCCCTGAAAGGAGATTCTTCCACTGAAGTTTCTACCGACATCCATGTCGTAGAGTCATCTACGACCAAATCTAAATCTGGTAGTAAAAAGAAGGGGAAGAATAAGAACAAACAAAAATCAAAACATAAAATAGATTAAAATGAATCCACTGAAGAAAAATGAAAACCTCGCTATCCTTGTTTCATTTGCAACGAGGATCATTTTACCAAAGAATGCGCACATCAAGCAAAGGTTTCAAAATTCATTAAAGGTTCTCAACAGCCTACTGTCTTGAAGGATCCTTTTATTACTCAAGATAATAAGATGGTTGGTTCTACCTCGAACACCTTAGAAGAACCCATTATGATGATGTCTCATGTCAGGATTGTGACGCAATCGCAAGATTATGGTAGTAAAAATCCTCTTGGTGGTAAAGAAGAAGAATTTTCTAATTCAAACACATCAACTACACCTCCTCCTATTTCTGATCCGCTACAGATTGAGAAACCCAACTCAGACTTAGTAATAAAAAAAGGTGTACTTTGTAAATCAGCTTTCAATCCACATGCGAGAGATGCTCAGAATTACACCATTTTTGAGGACTTAGCTAATTCCCCTTCAGCAATGCCGGCTTTGGAAGTGCTGCAATCATGCCCAGCACAGTGTAAATTACTATTGTCTGCCATAGGAGCTGTCGATATTCAGGATTCGAACCTAATAATCTTCGATTTAGAGAATAATACACCTTGCCTACCCCATCAAATGGCTTTCTAGATTCTAGTGTTAGTCAAAAACAAACCCGTCTTTTGAATTGTAATTGATGAAGGGGCTTCTACGTGTATTATGTTGATCTAGTGTTGGAAATCGCTTGGTTCTCCTACACTCAATCAAAATCTGACAATTCTAAAAGCTTTTGATGGCCAAGGATTCCATCCTTTTGGTATTTTGTAGAATTTACCTATAGAGGTAGAAGGAAAAATAGTAAATCTAGATGTGGAAGTGGTTTATGCCCCTCTAGACTACAACCTTCTCCTGGGTCACAATTGGTCTTATGCTATGACTGTTGTTGTTTCATCGGTCTTTTAGCTTATCAAGTTTTCACATAAAGGAAAGATCGTTACAATAGACCAGCTGACTTATTTCTCATCCGATCCAGCCTCTACAGAAACTATCCAGCACATCGGTAAAACGGAAATCCCTTAGAAGGATGTTGGCGTAGATTTGATTAAAGATTCTGGTTTATTGGGAACTTTTTCCTTTCCTACTCCTAATGTATCGCCTCATATCGCCAATATTCATATGATTTCATCGAATACAGTTACTTTTGATGATCCTTGGATCGTACCTTCCGATTCCAAGGTGGATTCATTTGATGGTGCGATGCCTTTGAGTCCCTTTGAAATTGCATATCAGGTTGTACAATTGTTTTCTGATCCTTCTTCAACCGAAAATGATCCAATGAATGTGATCCATGAGGAATCACTTTCTATATCTAGCTCAGGTACAACAACATTTCCTGATCTTGTTCATACTAATGAATAGATTCGTGAACTCTTGTTTGTTGATGATTTACCATGGGAAGATCTACATCACCGATCTTTGTTTTCATTTTTTGCTGAACTGATGTGTGATTTCTCGTCTACTGATACTGAAACTGTGGTGGAGCAGCCCATTGTGGATGAATCCTTGTTTCTTATTAGTACTCTTGATCCTTGGTATGGGGATATTATTGTTTATCTCCAAACCCAATCTTTTTGACCTAGAATTTCACGATCTCAGTGACAGAAAATACGTTTCCAATCCCAACAATACAATATTATTGGTGATACACTCTATTGTCGTAGAGCGGACTCTATTTTCCGATGCTGTCTTACTCATGAAGAAGCTGAGAAGGTTCTAAATGACTGCCATTCTTGATCATGTCGCGGTCATATGTTTGACTATGCCACAGCCCAAAATATATTGCGCGCTGGTTATTTATGGTCGTCCTTATTCAAATATTGTATCTATGCAGTCCAAAAATGCCACAATTGTCAAGATTTTGATCATAAAATGTGTGCACCACCTGCTCCTCTTCACCCTATAATTGCTGTCGGTCTTTTCGCAAAGTGGGTTATTGACTTTATTACATGTAACCCTCACTCGGCCGGGGGGGCATGCGTATATTATCTTAGTGGTAGATTATTTTACTAAGTGGGCCGAGGCGATGCCTAAATTTTCAGCAGACGACAATACTGCTCCAAATTTCATGTTCAATCATATAATTTCTAGATTCGGTGTTCCTCAAGCCATTATTATAGATCATGGAAGTCATTTTCAAAATATCATGATGACTGAACTGACAGATCAAAATCATTAACCATGATGATTATTCAAAAACCGTTAACCACTCTTGAACACGACACTTTTGTTTACCTAGGTTGCCAAAATCCTTTTCCTAACAATTAATCAAACCATATTGAAAGTCTTCAACCAGTTTCTGGGTATTAGCTTTGGGTCAACTGTCACCAAGCCATCTGCAGTGTCGTTATGTGTTCAAGAGGACAATTCAAACAAACCATTCATCTGCAAAATATTTGTCTTCCATTTTTACCATCCCTGAGTCAGTCCTTGCCAATATATTTCTTCAAAACTTGATCTATCATTTCGTGTTGTAGACTTGCCTACGACAGATCACTTTCTATCGACGACAACTCATTATCTAGGAAGTTGATCTAGGAATTGTCATGATCAACCGCATGCCCCAATGGTGCTCTCGTCTCGACGACAGGTTGCATCATTGACCTTCGATCGAAAGATTCCGTGACATGTTCGACTTCAGCTCATTCATTCACATTTCATGGATTGTACTGAGTAATTTGAGGGCCATTGACATTACTGGTGGTTACTCTCACACTTGTTAACAATTCACATTATTGACTGCTAACCAAGTGGTTTCTACCATGTTCGACTTCAACACATTCATTCACATGGATAGAATCGTACTAGTTCGGGAAGCGGAAATCAAGACCCTGGATCTAGTTTCTACCATCTAGGCTGTGAGGAATTTTTTTATTCATTTATACAGTGGACTATTCATAAACAGATGGTTGCGTCCATACTGTGTCTACACATGTCTATACTGTTGATATATTGAAAAATCATTCCTGTATCAAAACAGTTTAAGTCAGTTTTCTAGTTAGTTTTGATTTGAGTATGGGAATGCATACCTCAGCGATGATATGTCTACATATATATATTTTTGCATTGAATGTTTTTACAGGTTTCGACTGGGGTGTCCATAGGATGATCCTTGAAATGATAAAGTAATTCACTCTTCATACATGACAGACTCTATCTTCATCTACTACAGAATTTGCACTTTAGGGGGAAATCTGTTGCACTGAAAATTGTCACCTTGACATTCTGCTATCTGTATGAGCTCATTATCACTCATACTTTCCTCCTCTGCAAGTCTTAAAACATAAGTTCCTCATGTCAAGCCTTAAAAATAAGAGAAAAGCTCTCAAAAGTCTCTAAAACTCTGGTATCGCACTTTCTCTTTGTCTTACCTGCGGTCCCGCACCTAATGGTCATGTCTCCTGCATACCTAGCCGCAATTTATATGTGTTAAGGGTGCGGACCCCTGTAAAATATTAAAAGGGTGCAAGTAAACTCAAAAATCTCACTTTCAGTCATTTCTAGAAGCTTCTGGAAGAAATATTGCGGTGGCAAGACCGCTCTTTTCAGGTTCATGTATCCCATGCCTTAAGGAGCTAACCCCTTGATGTGAGGAGCTTATCCCTTTGAAGGAGGATTCTATCCCTTCATAGGTGGAACTGTAACCTCCTCTTTTTGCACTATAAAAAGAGGCATAGGGCAACCTCAAAGGGTTACAACTAGACAATTGATGAGTTCAAACTTTAGTATTATTTTGAGGTAAAGTGTTGTTGGAACTTAGACTCCTTTAGTTGAGATTTTATGAGGAAATATTACATACCTGTATGTATCTCGGTTCGAAGAGTGCAAGACCTGTCAGAGTAGAGGAAATTCCTACTTCAGACCTAGGGAGGACCTGTTCAACATCAAGGTTGAAAAGGTTGTAAGTTTCTTCTACTATTTCAAAGTTAATACAAATAAGTTTGTTTTTCTCAATAAGTTGTCATTTGATTGTTTATTTTATGGATTCCTTGATCACCATAATAGATATGATTTATGAATATATGGTATGCAGGTGCTATTTGATGTTCGTTTGTTTGTGATTGCGGATCTTCGAAGATAACTCTTCCGGGCAACTGAAGGACGACTACTACAAACAAGCGTTGGATCGAGGTAGGATCATAACACCTTTGTAGCATTTACTTATAAATCGTGATATATCTAGAGAAAGATAGATTTAATTTTCTGTTTGTTGCTAGACTATCTTCTGATACTAGGAAGATCGATCTTGTCCACAAGATCGATTTATCCGGCCAACAAAGCCTCTTATGGTTTCCACCTCCTCATTTGCTCCATAAATGGAGAATGAGGCTCTTGTGTATTTGGTTGGATGTTGATGACTTATGCTGAAGTAATACATAGTCCCTTGAAGCCTTTGATGAGAAATTGATGTCTTGGATCTTATGCATGATCTGATTTACTTTTTGATGGAGAAGGACTATTTGCAGGATCCATAGGCCTGGTTGATGGTGAATTTTTCTCTTGTTAATGTTTTCTAATTTTCTCATATGTTTTCCATCCATCTATGATGCAGTAGGACAAAAAATTTAGACTAAGATATGTTTGTTGATGGCACCTTAGATTAGTTTGTTTCCTTCACTGCCTTAATGTTTTCTTCTGCTAAAATATGTTAGGGAATTCATCTCCTGCTCTTTAATAAGTTTTTGGCTTATCTATTATCTTGAATGATTTAGGTCAGTTAGTATCAATTATGATTTATGGCTAGCCCTGCATATTGTTACCTCTAAAATACTCTGTTCTTGAAATAATCTTTTGAAGCAGTTTTGCCTATAGTTTGTCAATGAAGTCTGTCTTAACCATGCTCTTTGCCTTTACTTAGCTAAAATTGTCTCAAGGAATTTTCATAGCTGTCACTATGGATGTTAGGGTTTTCTCTCCTTCTATGGTTATAGTTACTTGTGCAACTTAAATGGTTTTCCTGCTCTTGATGATAAAATCCATGAAATTTTAAATATTTTTTTTCCTTTCTATGTTTTATCTGAATGTTGTCTTGGTTTATTATCTGCTTTCAGTCTGAAATCAAATGGATTAGGTGTTGCTTAACCCTTTGACTCTATTGTTCTGCTTATAAATATTCTAACTCCCTCAGTTTACAAGTATATAAAGGATTCTGTTTCTGCCCTTTATTAGCTTGTTTTTCTCAAGTTTAATGTCCATCTCATGATCCTTCACAACCTTAAAGATCCACCAACCAAGCTAAATTTCCCTGCAAATGTTCTTGAAACCATTGATGAACTCATTTATGACCTTGTTTGACTCCATTGCCCAATGAATTAACAATCTTCCTTGTTTTCTATCTAAATCTATATGAGCATCATACCCAACCAAAAGTAATCAAAATACCCTCACTTAACATCTAGCCTAAAATGAACCCTAATCAGCAAGCAAGTTCACATCTTTGCACCTACTAGAGAGATCCCTCTCTGAATCTAGGAAGGCTAGGTACTAGGATTCCAAAGTTTGGTTTGATGTTACCTTGTACCTTTGTATCTCAATCAATCTAGAAAATTACGAGGAGCTAACATAGTGGCGATCATGGTGGGACTGAGTTCATAGTAGCCTGACAAACTCTTATAGACTCATATACATCCCTAGTTTGACTTAAAAACGAACCCATAGCCAAAGTAGAAACTAATTTTTGCACCATCCTAGCAAGATGATGACTTAGCTAGGGGATACTCATTAAACCTTAAGGCTACATAAAGAAAATAAAAAAAACCCAAAATTACTCCCTAGATTTATTTTTTATCAATAATTTGGTGGTGGACCATTGTATACATATCTTCAAAATTTCAAAAAGTCCACCTGGCGACTCCACTAGCATCGAGTAGGCCTTTCTCATCCCACTAGTCCCATAGGTTGTTCTAAGATTGTGTCAAATCAGTCCAAAATAGTTTTTAAGGCCTAGTTGTACCTTGTGTGAATAAAGAGAACTGGCTTCACGAAGGATCAATACCAGATCACACCCAGACCCAAATCCTCCTACCGTAGTTGATAACCCAGAAAATAATTTGTGGAAAACTTCTAAAGCTGGAAACTCACCCACTGTTAGGGCCATCCATAGAGCAAGTCCTGCACCGGAACACCTTACAGTTTCACAAGATCCTCAGTTTGATTTGCACCATACCAAGAACCTATTCAGGACCAAGTCACAAATTAGGGTTGACCAAGCTGATTTTGAGCCATAAATTTGCATCAAAGCTCCAGTAGAGAAGCTTCTCCTTCAACTCCACCTAATTTTCAGCTTCTCCATCACTTCATCCCTTTTCATCTCAAATCTACTCAGAATCAGTCTTTCGGTCCAAGTACCTCAGCTACACCCATCCATACCACCAGTGTGCAAACCACCTCACTCCATCCTCCTCCACCTCTCACAAATCCTCCCCTTGTAAATCAGTCTTTGTTTCCTTTCCCTCCCATCATGGCAACCTGGTATGCTCCACTGGCTCTACAACAACCACTATTACCTTTTCCAAATGACTATCAGTCCAAAATCCCTCACTTCTTAGGGACTGAATCCATCACTGCTCAAAAACATGTAGATAGAATTAATGATGCTTTTGACTATATGGAGATAGAATAAGAAGCCATAAAAATGAGGATTTTTGCTCAGAACCTAGGGGGAGAACCCAAGAAATGGTTTAAATACTTACCCCCCAACAACATTCATGATCTCCCTACTCTATACCAAACCTTTGTGAACAAATGGGAAATCAAGAAGAACCCCCTCCAAATTCTTTCCAAGTATAAAAATCGTAAGAGAAATCCGGGAGAAAGTGTTCATGACTACTCCACTAGGTTTAACAGTGTTTAGAATTCTCTCCCACCTCACATAAAACCTCCACAAGGCTTGGCCTTGGTGAAATATCCTGAAGGATTTGATGCTAATATGGCCTATCAGCTAAGGGAGAGAGATTATCTAACTCTAGAAGACATGCAAAAGGGGGCTATGAGTGTAGAGGCCAATTTGATTGAGAAAAGGGCTAGGGTGAGATCAGAGAAAAGGGTGACTTATAGAGATGACACAATGCCTGCACCCTCCTCTTCCGACACCAAACTTGACTCCATAGTTAGGAAAATGGAGAGGATGATGGAAAAATTCAGTTTGAATGAGAGAACACCTCCTAGGGAAAATCCAGCCAATATTAAAAATAGGAATAGAAATCAAAATTTTAGAAGAGACCCTCCTCCAGTCAGACAAAGAGAGAGTGACCAACAAATCAGACCCCCTTTCCAAGATAACCATGTAGATGAAGAAGAAAGAGAGCCTGAGCAGTTGGAAGAAGACCATGCAAATGTCATAGGTTCAGATGATGAGGATAACACATTCCTTATCGAAGAAGAACAAAGGATGTTTTCTTCAAAACCACATGAGAAATCATATGAAGATTCTGAATACTATAGATTAGGATTTGAGAATTCCATAATGGAAGTACATGGGCAGTATGACCTTAGGAGCATAATGAGTCAAGATATTCCTAAAACCAATCAGCCAAACTCTATTGTTAGAAAATTCTCTGAACCTATCCCTAAAAAGACAGCAGAAAACACAAATACTATGGCTAAGAAAACTGAACTAAACAAACCAAAGACTAGTCAACCTAATAAAGATTCAAGCTGCCCTAGTACTTCAACTAGTGGCCCTGAAAAAATTCTACTTTCCAAACCATCAAATCAGAATCAGCAAATTAAAAATGTAGAAAAATGCATGGCTGTTAAAACTGATGTAAATGTAATAAAGGCACCCACACCTTCCAGTTTTGAGGGGGAGATTGCCAAGATCAAGATAACCATACCCCTCACTGAGTTGGTAACCCAAGAGGTATATAGATCCCAGATTTTCAAAGTGTTAAATATAGGGAATGATACTGATACCTTAAACTTAACTGATGATAAACCACAATTGTTGTTTGGTCCTGAAGTAGAGGGAAAATATCAAGAAGGAGTTGTGCCTCCTTTCTATGTAAGTCTGAACATACATGATAAAATTCTGCATAATGCTATGTTAGACTCTAGTGCCTCACACAAAATCATGCCAAAGGTTGTGATGGAGAGATTGGGCTTAGAGATCACAAAGCCCTACAAATATTTGTACTCTTTTGATTCCAGTAGGGTCAAGTGTCTAGGCCTAATCAAGGATCTGTGTGTCAATCTGGCACAAATCCCTGCCAAAGGTATAGTCATGGATATAGTTGTGGTTGACAATCCCCCAAAGTATGGCATGCTTTTATCTAGATCATGGGGGGCCAAACTCTAGGGAAGCATTCAAATGGACATGACTTATTCCACCATCCTAGTTTTCAATCAAACAAGGATATTATACCAGGAATCCCACATGAAATACATGGTGAGTAACATAGATAGGCCAAATAACACACCAATTTATTCCATTCACTCAGACCTTGACTCCTTCATCCTATACAATGAAAATGACATAGATGAACAAATATATGACAAGGAGAAATAACTAAGCCCCTCAGAACAACCAAGCCAGTCCTCTGACCAAGAAAATGACACCCCAAATCCTAGCAGCCCCAAAGTGAAGAATATTGACAAAAGTGAAATTGACACCCTTTGGCATATAAGCTTTGATGGCTCTTATGGTAAGGTTGTTTCAAGAGCAGGGGTTTGTTTCCACAACACAAATAAAGGCCATTCCTATAGGCTAGATTTCCAATGCAGCAACAACGTTGCAGAATATGAGGCTCTCCTTATTGGTTTACACCTACTCAAAGACCTCAAAGCTAAGAAAATTTTGGTTCAAGGAGATTCAGAACTAATCATAAATCAAATTAAGGGAGAATATTCAGCCAATAACCCTAGGCTAAGGGAATATAGAAACGCTACCCTAGACCTTCTCAAAACCTTTGAGAAATATGAGCTCACTTTCATCCCTAGGGCCCAAAACTGCCTTGCCAATGAGCTTGCCTTTGCTGCCAGCAATTTCTCTTTACCTTATGAAGAGAAACAATGCCTCATCAAAATAAAGAACAGGCCTACTGTACCAAACAACCTAAACCATTGGCAAGTGTTTGACATTGATGACCAAATAGATGATTTTCTGCAATCCAGAAATGACTTTGCAAATGCAAAACAGAGTTTAAGATTTGAAAGAAATAATTATGCTGAAAATAAAACTCCCAAAACAAAGCTACCCTTTGATGATGATATAAACCACCTACAAAACCCTTGTGTTGCAGAAATACTTGATAAATCAGATCAAAGAGAATTTTAAATTCTGCGGTACAAAGATGACACCCTGCCAAGAGGCCTTACACCACTAGAAGAGCTGTTTGATTTTAATGATGTAGCTAAAAAACCCAAGATGGAATCCACTAAAGCAAATATAGAAGAGTGTAACATTGGAGGGATGAAAGAGCCCAAAATAATCAAGTTGTCCAAAACTCTCCCACCTCACACAAAACAGAAATACATTGAGCTTTTTAGAGAATTTAAAGATTTGTTTGCTTGGGGGTATGAAGACTTGGAATCCTATGACACCAAAATCATCCAACATAAAATTCCTCTCAAGGAAAATCAGAAACCATTTAAACAAAAGTTGAGAAGAATAAACCCCCTTTTGTTACCCTCAGTTGAGAAAGAGATCAAAAATATGTACGATGCCAGGATCATAGTCCCTATCCGATACTCAGAATGGGTGTCCAACCTTGTGTCGGTTAGGAAGAAGACCGGGGAAATTAGGCTTTTTATTGACTTCAAAAATTTGAACAAAGCCTCCTTGAAAGACAACTACCCCTTGCCTAAAATGGATCACATACTCCAAAAAGTATTTGGCTCACAAAGAATCTCATTACTAGATGGCTTCTCAGGTTATAACCAAGTTCTAGTCTTTCCAAGTGACCAACTCAAAACTGCTTTCACTACACCTTGGGGTACATTCATGTATGTTAAAATTCCATTCAGTTTAACGAATGCAAGGGCTACTTTCCAAAGGGCAATGGACATAGATTTTTCAGAAGACATAGGTTACTTCATAGTCATATATCTTGATGATATCATTGTCTACTCTAAGACGGATGAGGAGCACTTGGTCCACTTGAGAAAAGTCTTTGAAAAATGTAGAAAGTATGGCCTATCCCTAAATCCTAAGAAAACTGTGTTTGGCCTATAGGAAGGAAAACTCTTAGGTCACATCATCTCTGAAGAAGGAATCAAAATAGATCCCAAAAGAATAGAAGGCATCTTACAAATCAGCCATCCTAGAAACATTAAAGAACTGCAGTCTTTCATTGGAAAGATAAACTTCCTATGAAGATTCATTCCTAACCTTGTTGAGCTCCTAAGAAATATCACAAATATGTTGAAAAAGGAAGTAGGAGTGAAGTGGAGTATGGAAGCAAAACAATATTTTGAGCTGGTAAAACAAGCACTCACACAAACACCAGACTTAATCAGCCCTGATTTCATCAAGGACTTTTACATTTTCTCCTTTTCCTCTGAACATACTGTGGCAGTAGTATTGTTGCAAAAGAACATCATGGGGCAAGAGCAGCCCATAGCTTTCTTCAGCAAAGCCTTAAGGGATGCCCCTATAAAGTATAACATTATGGAGAAACAAGAATTTTCCTTAATCAAAGCTTTGAAGTGTAGAAATTATATACAATATGCATGTCTATATCTGGACTCTCTTGATCTAACAATATTTATCTTCTTGATAAATACAGAATCCTTCCACTATAATTCCTGCGGAAATTTAATAAACAATTTCAAAACACATGAAGCAATAAAAACACACATAACACAGTTGTTTAACGGGAAATCCTAAAGCTGAAAACCCCAACTATCATATATTATGTATCATGGAGATCATGTAACAATCTCATACAAAGTTTAGTACAATACAATCATCACACATTAACATAGAAGAAATTTGCAAATCCATGCACCAATCTCTGCCCTCCTGCTAGACTGCCTCCACTGCGCAATCCAAGCTGATTACAAAGACCAATTCGATGCAATACCACTCTCCTTGATTGCATTATTATCATTGGCAACTCCAATGTATATGTAGATGAAATTAATGCATCACTATGGTCACAACAGATAGTCCATCTTGCCCTTTCACCTATCTTTGCACTAGATCTCCACTGGAACTGAAATGCATTGTAGTTAACTGTTGTATTGTTCAGTTGATTAATGAGTTATTATTTTTGAATTAATTAACTAATTAATTCACTCCACTCTCACTAGTGTATCATTCAATTAGACTATATACAACTAGCTCAACTGAGTCTAACTGAGCTAAACTGAATACAACTCCATGAACTACTCTTCCAACTCTGTCATAACTTTGCCACTTCAGTTCTAACTGAGTCCTCCATGCATGAACTCCAGTAAACCCTTAGGAATTTCATAATTCCTTCAGCCCACTGATTTTACAAATCTGTTCACTGAAATAAAGTGCTCCAAGAGAATAAGTTGATTTTTAGTGTCTGATTATTATTAAGAGCTAATAATAATCGACATGCATCTATTTTTAGATCGACGATCTATAAATAGACTTTGCCCAATCTTCTAAGAATATAATTTCATCTATTTTTCACATTTGACCAACCATCTACAAATAGCATCCTGCAACTTATAGAATATGCTCACCATGTCTAAAAATAGACATACGCCTAATAATAGCATGTGTGGGCCCCACCTAGTTTAGGTGATTATTTTCCAACTAGGATCAAGGATGATGTTTCAGGATGCCTCCTTCACTGTTTCTTGTTGCAAACTTCAACACTCCCTCTCAACAAGAAAGGACTGTCTTTGCATGCGACATGCAACTCCATGCATTTTCCCTGCAACCTTTGCAAGTGCCTTGCAACTCCATGCATCTGCTCTGCAACTCTTGCTGCAACACTTCTGAAACTAAAAGGCTCCAAACAACTCAATCAGTCTAATGCATATATCATCAAAGTCTTCAACTTCTGCTTAGCTATTGCACATGTCTTCAGGAACCACTGCACTGTTGAACTCTGCACCCATACACTCTGCACTTGCTGTCAACTCTGAACCGCGCTCCAGTATCCAACACTGTCACTTTGATCTGCCTACATCAATCCAACTGATCATGCTACTGTTGCTCTGTGGGCACCTCATAGACAGGTTCAATTCATGAGATACACACCATCTCAATGAATCCTGCTCAGAAATATCCTCTTGGGATTACTCATGCATGTCGCCCCACCTCTCACCTGGTGGTATAGCCGCATGAACTCCCTCTGCCCATCTAGCACGAAATTTCTCTGCATGAGTGGTTGCTCCCACTCCATGATCCTCATCTTGTGGCTGCTCCACATCCCAAGGTTCACTCTTACCTGCATGCAAATCTTGCTCCCTCTCAAGCTTCAATTTCATGGCTTTCTCACTCTTCCCAACAGTAGGAAGCTCCGTAGAAATCCGATCTACATCAAATCTATAAATATTCTTCTGCATCTCCAATTGTGGCTGCTCCACAACCTTCTAAGACTGCTTCTTAGGCTGCATGTTGAGAGGCTCCCTCTCAACCACCAAGTCACTAACCTCTTCTTTGCTCCTCAAAGCTTTGCATGCATCTTGTACCTCAATGCATATATATTCTTGGCTCGCACACATTGTAATTGTCCCGCTGTTGCAAAATTTTCTAACAAAAGAGCTAATTTTAAATAGATGATATCTCCCTCATCTGAACTCTGATTTGACCGATTTTTTTTTCAATTTGGGTATTTTTTCGCAAAGAATCCAAATATTCTATTTTTTTTCTGAAAATATTTCACCAAAAATTTCATATATTCTCTACAAACTCGCGCGCCCAAAAATTCCTGCTCTCATTCCATTTAGAAAATCTATAACACAGCTCCGATACCATGCAAAAATTATATACAATATGCATGTATATATCCCGACTCTCCTAATCTAAAAATATTTATCTTCTTGCTAAATACATAATCCTTCCACTATAATTCTTGCGGAAATTTAATCAACAATTGCAAAACACATAAAGCAATAAAAACACACATAACACAGTTGTTTAACGGGAAAGTCTGAAGCTGAAAACCCAAACTATCATATATTATGTAACATGGAGATCATGTAACAATCTCATACAAATCTTATTACATCAAGCTCTCAGTACAATACAATCGTCACACACTAACATAGAAGAAATCTGCAAATCCATGCACCAATCTCTGCCCTCCTGCTAGCCTGCCTCCACTGCGCAATCCAAGCCTATTACAAAAACCAATTTGATGAAATCCCACTCTCCTTGATTGCATTATTATCATTGGAAACTCCAATGTATATGTAGATGCAATTCATGCATCACTATGGTCACAACAGATAGTCCATCTTTCCCTTTCACCTATCTCTGCACTGGGTCTCCACTGGAACTGACATGCACTGTAGTTAACTGTTGTATTGTTCAGTTGATTAATGAGTTATTATTTGTGAATTAATTAACTAATTAATTCACTCCACTCTCACTAGTGTATCATTCAGTTAGACTAGATACAACTAGCTCAACTGAGTCTAACTGAGTTAAACTTAATACAACTCCATGAACTACTCTTCCAACTATGTCATAACTTTGCCACTTCAATTCTAACTGAATCCTCCATGCATGAACTCCAGTAAACTCTTAGGAATTGCGTAATTACTTTAGCCCACTGATTTTACAAATCTGTTCACTGAAATAAAGTGCTCCAAGAGAATAAGTTGATGTTTAGTGTCAGATTATTATTAAGAGCTAATAATAATCAACATGCATCTATTTTAAGATCAACGATCTATAAATAGACTTCGCCCAATCTTCTAAAAATAGAATTTCATCTACTTTTCACATTTGACCAACCATCTACAAATAGCATCCTACAACTTATAGAATATGCTCACCATGTCTAAAAATAGACATACACCTAAAAATAGCCTGTGTGGGCGCCACCTAGTTTAGGTGATTATTTTCCAACTAGGATCAAGGATGATGTTTCAGGATGCCTCCTTCACTGTCTCTTGTTGAAAACTTCAACATGAAGGATTTTAGAGTTTATATTTTGCATTCACATATCATAGCCTTTGTCCCAAACACAGTTGTCAAAGATATACTTAATCAAGACCCTGATGGTAAAAGGGGCAAGTGGATTGCTACCATTTTAGAATATGATCTAGAAATCAGACCCACTAAATTGATTAAAGGACAAGGACTTGTAAACCTTATGGCTGACTCGAATTTCCAAGCTCTAGACATGAATATGGTTGGTATGTTAGAAGAAACTGAATAAAGTACGGCACCATACATTGAATAAATTTTTCTAAATTCACCTTGGTATGCTGATATTATTTATGTGCTTATTTATCTCAATGCTCCCCCTTCTTTTTCAAAAACTAAAGCAAGATTCTTAAAGCAGAAAACATTAAATTTTTGCATTCTAGATGGAGTATTATATTGGAATATTTTTGCTGGTTTGCTGCTTAAATGTTTGCTTGAAGATGATGCAGAGAAAATCATGCATGAATTACATGAGGGAGAATGTGGGGGCCACCTCTATTGGAAGACCATAGCCAACAAGATCCTTAGAGCTGGATACTATTGACCTACCTTATTTTTTGATACTCACAAACTAGTCATGACTTGCCATAAATTATAAATCTTTGATGGCAAAAGAAAGCTCCTACCTTTACCCTTGCACCCCATCAGTGTTGAAGCCCCTTTTTAGCAGTGGGGTTTGGACTTCATAGGAGAAATCCATCCTACCTCATCTGCCCAACATAAGTGGATCCTCACTGCCACTGATTATTTCACCAAGTGGATAGAAGCCATCCCTTCTAGAAATGCCACTGACTCAGTGATCATCAAATTCCTTGAAACCAAAATCCTATTCAAGTTTGGTTGTCCTAAGAAGATCATCACCGATAACATTGTTGCCTTTACATCTAAGAAAATGGTGGACTTTTTCTATAAATATCACATCACCCTCGGTCACTCCACTACTTATTACCCGCAAGGTAATGGACTAGTTGAGTCCTCTAACAGGAGGTTGGTAAACATCATTAAGAAGCTCTTAGAACAAAATCAAAAAGCATGGCATAGCAAACTAGTGCATGCACTATGGGTTGATATACTAACCACCAAGAAATCTATTGGTATGTCTCCCTATCAACTAGTGTATGGCATGGATGCAGTTTTCCCACCTCTTTAGGAGTCCCAGTCATGAAGCTTCTTCAAGAAGTTCGATCAGAAGAAAATGACATGCAGAGGAGGTTGAACCAAACCATTCATCTGCAGCAGTCAAGAGAAGAAGTTTACAAAAGGACACAAGCTATCCAGGACAATATCAAGAAAATCTTTGACAGGAGAACCAAAGCAAATAATTTCCAGATTGGAGACATGGTTCTGAAATGGGATTTAAGAAGGGAAGAAAAGGGCAAACATGGAAAGTTTGAAAATCTATGGAAAGGCCCCTATATCATTAATTTGGTGAGAGGCAACAACGCTTTCTTTTTGCAGGAACTTGATGGAACTGGAATTTTTGGAGGTCCTGTAAATGGAAGGATGCTTAAACATTAATTTTTTCAAGAAACTTAGTTTAAATTTTCTCATTCCTTGTACATGCCACTGTTTGATGGAAGGATGTAAAGACAAAAAACCCTAAAAAATAGAAAATGGAAAAGAGGGAAAAAGTTGAAAGAAAGGTACAGCCCCATACCTAAAAAATGATGTTGCTGAAAGTGTGCAAGTCTAAAAACCCACTACTTGTTTTTTAAGAGAAGTCTTGTTCAGTTATCCAACCTAAATCATGACTGAAACATGTTTCAATTTATTTTTGTTGATACGCTAGTGAAAGGAAGGACTTGTCAGGAGACCATTCTATCTTGGCTTACCAAAAAGAATAGATTAGGATAGAAGGACAATGGCTCTAAGAATATTAAAACTTGAGCCAAAGAAAGAAAGAAGGATGTTTATTATGCTTTCATATCTTAAACCTTCAGTATTTTGTTTTACTTTTCTGCTAATAAATTATATGTGCAGCTTGTACATAATGCCATATATCATAGCAAATCAGACTTCTTAATCTTGATCTGTCTATGTTTTTCAATTTTTTGTTTTTAGGATTAGTGAATAAGGTTTTTCAAATAGCTCAATCTTGACAAATGAGTAGTCTAGGTAGAGAATAAGAAGATTTCACTAGCCTAATCTGAACTCTTGGAAGAAATAAGGGTGCAATTAGATAGTTTTATTTTTGTTTTCAAAAAGAAAAATGTCAAGGGTTTGCCAATTCAAGTGCACCCAAGGAAGAAAAAAAAATGTTAGGCAAGTAGTTTGGGTAGGTAGAGATAATGTTGATGTTAATCATGTTTTTCATATTACTAAGATCACAACTTCAAGCAAGCATTAGCAAGTGAAGGAGGTAAAATCTGCCCAATGGATGAGGCACTAGCCTTCAAAAAACCAGAAAATCTGAAGTTCTGGACACCTCCTGAGAAGGAGTGTTTTGTAAACAGCTCCAAAAATAGAAGAAAAGAGATATCAGCGCCTTAGAAATAAGCCACTTCGAGGGGGAAACCTCCAATACGTTACATAAATGAACAATTCTTCGATGATCCAATTTACAAAACCTCCTTTCTATATATAGGAGTCCATGGGGCCATAATGTAATCCTAGTGGGCCACAACGTAATCCTAGCCGACCTAACAATAATAATTTAAGGGCACAATAATAATAAAATGGGGGTTACAAGGGTACAATAATAACAATAAGGGGGTTACACTAACAACAATAAGGGACTATACTAGTAATATAGGGACCTAACTTGCCCCTCTCCTTCAAAAAAGTGTTGTCCTCAACACTTGAGTAGCTCTGGGTGCTTCTGTATAAAATTCTCATCCTCCCATGTAGAATATTCAGTGGGTAAGTTCTTCCACTTGATGAGATACTCTGAAATTGATCGATTCCGTAGTTGTCGAGTTCTTGTTTCCATGACCGCTTCAGGTTTCAATATGATTTTTCCTTCCTCATCAAGTTCTGGAAATATTGTTTGAACTGGAAGATTTTCACCTATAACCTTCTTTAAGCATGAAACATGGAAAACTGGATGTACTCGCGAAGAAGCAGGAAGCTCCAATTTGTATGCCATAGTACCAATCTTTTGCAACACATTGTAAGGACCATAGTACTTTGGCGATAATTTATTATCCTTCTTTGCTTGCTTGAGTGACATTTGTTTGTATGGTTGTAGCCGTAAAAATACCCAATCTCCTACATCAAAAATTCTCTCGCTGCGATGTTGATCTGCCTGTTGTTTCATTTGATTTTGTGCCAAATTCAGGTTATCCTTTAAGAGTTGGATAACTTCTTGTTGATGCTCGATGTGATCTTCCACTGCTTGAACCTTCTAATTTTCCCTTAAAGATGATGTGATGGATGGTGGATGATATCCATAAAGTGCCATAAATGGGGTCATTTTTGTTGCAGTATGGAAGGAAGTGTTATACCACCATTCAGCAAGAGGTAACCATTTGACCCATTGTGTTTGTTTAGCAGATACAAAACAACGAAGATATCCTTCCAAACATTTATTTACTATCTCAGTTTGACCATCAGATTGAGGATGATAAGATGAGCTATGAGCTAATTGAGTACCCAAACTAGAAAATAACTCCGTCCAAAAATTTCCAGTAAAAATGGGATCTCTGTCGCTCACAATAACCCTTGGGCTTCCATGTAGCTTTTGAATTCTATCCATAAATGTAGTAACAACTGTACTTGCTTTAAATGGATGAGATAATGCACAAAAGTGTGCATACTTGGTAAGTCTATCAACTACCACCATGATGACACTCTTTCCTTCGGACTTAGGTAAACCTGTGATAAAATCCATTGAAATCTCCTCCCAGCGTTGACTTGGAATGGATAAAGGTTGTAGAAGTCCCGGGGTCTTAATTGTTTCCACTTTATTCTGCTGGCAAACCAAACATTCTGCCACAAAATTTTGAATATCAGATTTAAGGCCATCCCAAAAAAATTCTTTCTTCACCCTTTGGTAAGTTTTTAAAAATCTTGAGTGTCCTCCTAAAGGAGAAGTGTGCAATTCCAGAAGAATCTTTTGTTTTAGTTGGGAATTCTTACAAAGATATAAGCGATCTTTGTACCATAAGGAATCATTTTCCAACTAAATGTATCAGATGTACTAGGATCTTGCTGCAACTTTTGAATGAGTGTCCATACATCTTTGTCCTTCTTCCATTCATCTCTTGCTTCAGTTATCCAATCTGGTTGGATAATAGAAATGGCACAAAGCAATGCTTCCACCTCTTCATTCTTTCTTGAGAGTGCATCTGCAGCAACATTAAGCTTTCCTTTTTTGTATATTATTTCAAAGTCATAACCCAACATCTTTGTGACCCATTTTTGCTGCTCTTCTGACGATAGTATTTGTTCCAAAAAGTGTTTAAGACTATCATGATCAGTTTTTACCTTGAAGTGTCTTCCCATTAGGTAAGTTCGCCATTTCTTTAGTGCATGCACTATTGCTAACATTTCCTTCTCATAAATAGGTTTCTGTAAATACTTTCCTTTGATTGGACGACTTTCAAAAGCAATGGGTCTTCCTTCCTGCATTAAAACTGCACCAATTCCATTTTCTGAGGCATCACATTCCACAATAAAGGTTTTTGTGAAGTCTGGTGTAGCTAAGACCGGTGCTAGGCACATTGCCTCTTTAAGACGTTCAAAGGCCTTAGTTGCTTGAGGAGTCCATGAAAATGCATCTTTCTTCAATAATGTTGTTAGAGGTGCTGCTATTCTCCCATAATTCTTAACAAACTTGCGATAATACCCTGTTAACCCGAGAAATCCTCGCAACTGCTTTATGGTTGTGGGGACTTTCCATTCCTTAATGGCTTTAATTTTGTTAGGTTCTACTTTAACACCCTCGTGAGATACAATATGATCCAGATATTCTACCTCTTGTACTCCAAAGAAACATTTGGATGTTTTTGCATATAATTGTTTCTCCTGCAATAGTTTGAGCACCCTGTCAACATGTTCAACATGATCCTTCCAAGACCTGCTGTAGATTAGTATATCATCAAAAAATACTACACAAATTTTCTAAGGAAGGGTTTGAAAATGGAATTCATCGACCCTTGAAATGTAGAAGGTGCATTGGTAAGGCCAAAAGGCATGACCAAAAATTCATAATGACCCTCATGAGTTCGAAATGTTGTTTTTGGAATATCTTCAGTCTTCATTCTAATTTGATGATATCCTGAACAAAGATCCAACTTGGTAAAATAAATTGCTGCATGTAATTCATCCAATAATTCATCAATCACAGGAATGGGAAATTTATCTTTAATGGTGAGCTTATTGAGCTCCCTATAATCTGGACACATTTTCCATGATCCATCCTTCTTGTGTACCAATACTACGGGAGCAGAGAAAGAACTTTGACTAGGTTGAATTATACCCGCCTCTAACATTTCTGCAATCATACGTTCAATTTCGCTCTTTTGGACATAAGGATATCCATAAGGCCTGATGTTTGGAGGAACACTTCCTGGAATCAAATGAATAGCATGATCATGATCACGAATAGGTGGGAGTCCTTTGGGAGTTTCAAACACCTTGGAATGATTGTCCAAGACTTGTTGGAGATCTGCAGAAATAGATGATTTTGATGTCAGAACTTCTAGTGAGCATAATTGTGCAATTATGCCTCATTTTTATTTCTTTAGAATATTTGTCATGACATTAGAGCTTATTATCCTTCCCGGCTTCCCTTCAATACCCCGTAATTCGACTTCCTTTCCTTCTGAAAAAAATTTCAAGAAAAGTTCTTGAAAATTAAAAGCTACCGTCCCCAAAGATTGTAACCATTGTATTCCTAGTACAACATCAACACCTCCCATAGGAATGGAAAGCATTGGACTAGTCAATACATATTCCCCCATGGTTAGCTTGATATTATGGCATTTTCCCGAGCAATTTATAGTTCCTCCATTTGCAACCATCACTTGACATTCTGGTGCTGGGTATAGGAAACAATTTAATTCCTTGGCTACCTTACAATGAATAAAATTATGGGTGCTACCTGAATCAATCAACACTATTACCCTTTTCTTCTTGATCTGTCCTACTATCTTGAGAGTTTGAGGAGTGGTAATTCCGGCCAGTGCATTACATGATATGGTCGGATTCATTTATTCCTCTTCTATGGCTGGTTCCTGGTGTATATCCTCTTCTTTTTCATTTTCTTCTTCTTCTTCACAATCTATGTAAAATAATTTCTTTTCAGCACACTTATGACCATTAGTGTATTTGCTATCACAACTGTAGCAAAGCCCTTTTGCTCTTTTTTCTTCCAATTGTTGTGGTGTCAACCTTGTAGGTTGTGGAAATCTAGGCGTAGAAACACTTCCTTCTTTATAGAATTGAGTAGTAGGCTTCCTTGTCGCCATAATTTTACATTCAACTTTTCTTGCCAACCTGAATGCCTTCTTCAATGAATCAGGTTCCAAAACACGAACTTCATGTTGGATGTTATCCTTTAGAGTACCTAAGAAGAGATCAATCCTGTGTTCCTCTGGAATATTAGTTACCCTTATATTCAATTTTTGGAAGTCCTCAATGTGCTGCCCCACTAAACCCTTTGTTTGAGATTTATCAATTGGCTAAAGAAGGTGTTGCTCTTTGTATCCTCATAATGTGCTATCATTTCCTCCGTAAAAATTGACCAAGTGACAATTTTTTACGGGAGCAAAGCCATCGATACCATACAAATGTATTTTGTTCTAAATGTAAAGTTGCAATGTGTACCTTTTGTGTGTTTTGCACATTATGGAGATCAAAATATTGATCCATCTGTAGTATCCATGTTACAGGATCCTTTCCATCAAACTTCCTCATATCCATTTTTGGAATATGGTGGTTCTTCCCGCCAACATTAGAGTTTATGAAATTACGATTAACATTTATTTTGTTCTCATCATGAGGTTCTTCTACTATCTTTTCACCATTAGGAAACATTTCTTGTATCAACTTGGTCAAACCTTCGATGTCTGCTTTTAGATCGTTCTTCATGTTTTTCATGTTGTTTTCCATGTTGTATTTCATGTCATCCATCTTAGCTTCCACTCCATCCATCTTAGCTTCCACGCCTTTCTTCAAACCATCCATCTTCTCTTCCATGCCTTTCTTCAAAACTTCCATTTCATTTTTTGTTGCTCTTTGCGAGAGTGAAATTTGTTGCACTTTCCCTTGTAATTTTGATAGATCATGTTGCAATTCTTCATATTCATGAGTCATAGTAGACCCTTCTGAAGGCTTAATGGGTGTTGAATTATTTTTACGGGGCATATTTTAGAACCCAATACTGATATCTATTCTACAATATGCCCTTGGAATCAATTCAAATTGATTCTTCAAACACGACTTATGCAATTTGGAAAAAAAATACACACCTTTTTCTTTCTTTTGAGGAGCTCGATATTGAAATTGTATTATCTCTGTGATTGCAGCACTTCAATATCTGAATTTTGGTACTGATGTAGCCCTCTGAATTATCTTTCGAATGCCACAGGTCTGACCTAATTTGGATTCTCCAAGACAAATTTGTGTCCAATCTCCCACAATGGCCTAATTATGGACTGGTTCAGTAGAGCGAACTTGTACGACTTGCCACGTGTCACTGTTTCGTCTTTTGTCTCTAAAATTGATATCCAAGAAACTAAAGTTTGTTTAATTGCGACCAATTTTTACGGCACTCCAATCCGATGCCCAGAGAGAGAGTTATTGAACTTTTCCCACGATCACCTTTTTGAGATGAAATTCAAGAGCTTGAAAAATCACTACCTTCCACAGATCATATCTCTAGAAATATTGTGAACCAAGCTTTGAAATTTTTTGAAGAATTTCCTCAGGATTTCAGCTTCGCACCATATGAATTTCAGATTCTGAACCTTCGTAGAAAAAAATTTATAGTGCAAATTCCACGATGACCTGTTTAGGAGCCTAAAAAAAGACCTAACTTCCACAGATCATATCTCCGAAAACGTTGCAAACCAAGCTCTGAAATTTTTCGAAAATCTTCCTCAGCATTTCAGCTTCTCACCCTAAACATTTTAGCTTCTGAAACTTTGTAGAAAAAAAGTTATAGCGAAAATTACACGGTGATCGTTTGGAGCAGCGAAACCCTAGAATCCAAAGCTCTGATACCAAATGTTGTGTAACTAGCTCCAAAAATAGAAGAAAAGAGATAGCAACGCCTTAGAAATAAGCCACTTCGAGGGGGCAACCTCCAATACATTACATAAATGAACAATTCTTCGATGATCCAATTTACAAAACCTCCTTTCTATATATAGGAGTCCATGGGGCCATAATGTAATCCTAGTGGGCCACAATGTAATCCTAGCCGACCTAACAATAATAATTTAAGGGCACAATAATAACAAAATGGGGGTTACAAGGGTACAATAATAACAATAAGGGGGGATACACTAACATAATAAGGGGCTACACTATTAATATAGGGACTTAACAAGTGAGCTGTCCTTCCCAAGGAGTTAGCCACTATTATTCATCCATAATTTTCACTATCTGAATATGACTAAGTAATGGTCCTAGATTTCTAGAAACAAAATTCATAAATATTGTGAGTTCTATAAATTTCACTGCCTTCATTATCTTGAGATAAAAATTTCCTATTTCATCTTCCTATCTAGTCATCACTAGCCCACCACTCCTATAAGATCCATACTGGGTTCAAGCCATTTATTTTAACCCCAACTGTCACCCACTTTTCACCATGTCTTGCCTTTTGGCCCAAATCCTCTGTTTTTCTTATCTACAGGATTCCCTACTACTATTCAAACCTACCAATCAAATAGCTTTGTTGACTCTTCCATAATATTCTCAGACACTGATTGTCTCTACAGACCCTTTGGATGATCATGTATGCTAGATCCTAGGTCTTCAAAACACACTAAGCTTATCACAGGTCCTATCTTATACTTAGTGATCCCTAAGTCTAAATATCTATCCAAAATCCAAGTCCAAAGGTCCCCATTAGGTCATCAAACGTTTCACTAAGTCATAAGATGGATTTTGTGCCCAACAAGTTATGCCTTCCTGCATAAATGGGTTGCATTCAAAGGGAAATAAAATCAAGCATTTTGACCCAAAATCATTCAAGGAAAGCCTCCTTGGCTTAGAGCACAAACACTAGAAGGGACAGCTACCCTTGTTCACATTTTTCGAAGAATAGCCAAGTTGAACACTAGCAACAAGAAGAGGCAAGGAAATAGGATGTAATCATCACCAAGAGGCAGACACAAAAAAGACAAAAAAAAATCAACAGGCCTATAGGTAAAAGAGTATCAGGGTTTGTTTTGGTCGATTAACAAAACATTGGTGACAAGCAAAGAACCATCTCAGATATTTGAAGGACAAAGGCCTCCTCCTTAGGTTTTTTTCCAAAATAGAATTTCTTCACCTGCACTAAGAGAAGAAAGACAAAGGGTATCAATTTAAAGAAGCTCATTTTGCTAGAGGGTCGAAAAATAGAGTTTTTGAAGTAAAAATTTGGGTATAAATTATTGTCAAGACAGGCCTAAAAAGGCAAAGTGTAACCTCGATTTTTGCATCTCAACGATAGGCTCCCAACAAAGGGCCTCGATGCCAAAAATATTGTTCTGAAAAAAGATTGGAAAAGGCATAAATAAACATGTTTTCCAAAAAAAATTAAAGTGTGTTCACAACAAACATTAGTCAAAATCACACTGAAAGATAGGAGACACCAACTTTACAAAAGTGGGTTTGGTATTTTTAAATTTACTTTTCAAATCAAGTATAAAGGGCCAATTGAACTTTCCCCATGCAAAGCTTCCCCATGTTAATTTGTTTGCCAATTTGCCATTTTCCGAGAAGAAGAAGTCGTTGAGAAGAATTATCTTGGTTTTCGGAAAACTTGGGCATTACCGTGCACTTCGCGCCGAGCACAAGGCTACACCCCCAAGATCCGGCGTCACGCACGTAGGCGAGGCGTTGTATAAAATTACACTGCGCTACATGCTCGCAGGTTGACACTATGCGCCTAGGTTGGCGCTACACGCAGGCCCAGAAACGACCACCGGTGCCTAGGAGACTGTCTGTTCTTCCCGGCGCTACGCTCCGACAACCCGACCAGCCCGGTGCTGCAGACAGGTGATGCGCGCTCGTGCTGCACCCCTTGCAGCACTCCACAAATTTTGCAAAAGACTTTCAAAAATCGATTTTTTTCGACCTCTAAGACTTCTGCAAGTTAATACAAGGTTGGTTAACCTATTTTTTTCCTCCTCCCAAGCATTATTTATCAAAGAGGTCATCCATAGATAAAATTGACCAAAACCCTAGACTATGCAAAAATCAATTGTTATGTCTTTGAACTAGGGTTTATAAGAAAAATTGGTTTTTTGTGCAAAGAGGGGACTGAGTGACTATAAGCCTGACCTCCACCACCAAGTACAAGCTTTGAAAGTTGTCTTCACCTCAGCTTTCCTCTTTGCAAATATGTGACCTACACCACTTATTTTACTCCAAATACCCTCAAGAAAAACTCAAGGTTCCTTCTGCTGTTTTGGACCAGCCATCATGTCAGAGAGAGATAGTCACACCAGCGGTGATGAGATTCACACTCCCACCAAGCCAAAACATCATGGAGGAAAAGCTAAAAGCTTTGAGCCCCTAGACACCACTCCAATCACTTCCACTCCTATGATCCTTTCATGCTTCTAGGATGTAGGGTGCTACAATTTTTGTGAGATGGTCAAGCAAGTCAAATATCATCCAAACTTAACTAGATTGTTTTCTTGTAGCCTACAAAACCACCAAGTTAATCTAGTAGGGGTCCAATTTGAGCTTTCATCTGAAATCATTTCCAAGGCAACCGGTATACCAGACATTGGTGAGCTTTGGTTCAAACAAAAGAAGTTGGATTTGGGTTATTATGGGCCTTATTTGAAAC
Source organism: Pinus albicaulis (assembly GCA_034641835.2). Lineage (NCBI taxonomy): Eukaryota > Viridiplantae > Streptophyta > Pinopsida > Pinales > Pinaceae > Pinus > Pinus albicaulis. The sequence goes on from CM076572.1 coordinate 549,012,928, forward strand.
CCACCTATCAACAAAACTGCAATGCTATTTTTCCTTTTTCTTATTTGCTAGAGAGGCATGCAACATTAATGAGGCATATTATCAGTTTTTTCACATTTGAGGGAAGATACTCCCGGCTCTATTCATATCATATCATGTTGCTGATGCATTTTACCAAAGTCAAAATGATGAACCTACCTTATTACCTCTTCCGGAGTATTGATAAAATGGCCTCTACTATCAAGAGGAAAAGCTATGACCACCAAATGCCTAGCCTCTTTCATCACTACCTGATCAAGATGATTGTCCTATACCAGCTAGAGAAACAAGGTATATCTTGGGAGACCTTCATCTCACATGATGTGTTTTCAGACCCCCGAGCCTTCATCCAGCAGAGCTTGCCTTCCACTTCACAACCATCTACCTCCACACACCCATCATCTCCCCATGTGCCTTCTCCACAAATAATTTCACCTATTACCTCCTCCCCTAAATTACCAAGTGAAGGGGCTGACAGTAGCCCTAGTGAAGGGCAAATAGGAGGCAATATTGAGGAAGAAGATGAGATAGATAATGATGAAAAAGGAGAGGATAGTGAAGAATAAGTTGATGAAGAAGAAGAAGAGGATGAAAATGAAGAAAATGATGAAGAAAGCAACCATGATCATGAAGAAAGAAGTGATGATCATGAGGAAAGAATTGAAAAAGAAGATGATGTAGAGGAAGAAGAAAATGAGGAAGAGGAAAGTGGCCAAGAAGAAAGCAGCAGTGGCCAAGAGTAGCAAGATAATGAAGAAGATAGCAATGATGAGGAAGAGGAAAACAGTGAAAAAGAAGAGATTTAAAAGGGAGAACAGCCAGATGAGGAAGGAAGCTATCTAAGTGCCCAAGACAGCCCAAGAAAGAGTCATGACAATTGTCATGACTGTCTTGAAAAAAATTAGTCCATAGAAGACAAATAAAAAGCAGAGCAGAGTGAAGGACAAAATGATGACAACATTGCCTTTGAGACTCCCATGATTGCCCTTCTCTCGTGCACTTATCATAGAGGGAAAATGGGTGTATTCGCTGCCTCTAAAAGGCAAAGGGCTACCTCCTCACAAAATACCAAAGCTTCGGACAAAGGAAAAGAAAAAATGAAGAGTGTTGAGCAAAAGGCACCATTCAAGAGAAGCAAAAGGATCAAAAAGGTTTCTCAAGGCCCTCTCTTTGTTGATTTAGATAGTGATAATGAGGACCAAGGGATAAATACAAAATTGCTCCTCCTAGAAAAAGATGCCCAGCTTCAAGAATGGGAAAAGGATTTTGAAAGGGCGCAAAGTGTCATCTACTATTATAAACAGGGGCACAAAAATTTCAAAGAGGTGAAGAGGGGCCTTTCCTTGCAGAAAAAAAATGTTCAAACACTATGCAAGGAAGAGAATGATTACCAAGTTGAAGCAAGCCCTCCTAGAGATAGAAGAGATAAAAAGGCCCAAATTTCATGGAAGCATCAGGATCTTGGCTGATGCTTTTCAGTAGGTGTCTAAAACCCCTTGAGGGGTCTACACACCAATTTTGAAGAAAATCCGGAAATTTTTGTTCTTTCCAAATTTTGGCCCCTAGAAGCGCAGCACCCTAGGCGCTAAGCTCTTTTTGGGGGCATCATCAGCTACTAAATTTTACATTTTTGGGTTTTTCATGTCACCAACAGTCTACCCAAAAAATTTCAGGTCAACTGGAGCAGCTTTTCCCCCTCAAAAGGTCAAAAAACACCTCAAAAATGACCTTTCTGCCTTTGTTTCAGGCCTAGCGCTGCGCGTTGAGCAGTCATGGGAGATTATACTTTTTAGCAAGTATATGGCATCCATTCAGCACAAATCAAGTATTTCTGGAAATTAGACTCTTCAATATTTCCAACAAGCCATCTCGGGGCCAAATCCGATGTTGGGAAGGGATCCAAAACTCAGCTGCAACAGACCCTAATTTTTGTTAATATGGAGCTATGCACAGAGACGGTTTTTTGCCAAAAAGTCAACAAAAGACACTAATTAATGGAAAATTAGTTTTTTAATATTTTCTTGGACAAAACACTCCTGATTTGATTGGGGTGTTATTTTTTGGTGCGTTTCATTCATTTTCTTATCTCTTATGTGTCTTGGGCCTTGCATGGTCATTAAGCACATTTATGACATTTATGGTTGAATTAGGGTTTCTAGAAGCCTCTTAGGGTTTCCACCTCCTCATTTTCTCCATAAATAGAGCATGAGGCTCTTGTGTATTTGGTTGGATGTTTATGACTTATGCTAAAGTAATACATAGTCCCTTGAAGCCTTTGATGAGAAATTGATGTCTTGGAGCTTATGCATGATCTGATTTACTTGTTGATGGAGAAGGATTGTTTGCAGGATCCATAGGCCTGGTTGACGGTGAGGTTTTCTCTTTTTAATTTTTTTCAAGTTTCTCATATGTTTTTCATTCATCTATGTTGTAGTAGGACAAAAAATTTAGACTAAGATATGTTTTTTGATGGCACCTTAGATCTGTTTGTTTCCTTCACTGCCTTAATGTTTTCTTCTGCTAAAATATGTTAGGGAATTCATCTCTTGCTCTCTAATAAGATTTTGGCTTTTCTATTTTCTTGAATTATTTAGATAAGTTAGTATCAATTATGATTTATGGTTAGCCCTACATATTTTTACCTCTGAAATACTATGTTCTTGAAATCATCTTTTGAAGCAGCTTTGCCTATAGTTTGTCAAAGAAGTCTGTCTTAACCATGCTCTTTGCCTTTACTTAGCTAAAATTGTCTCAAGGAACTTTCATAGCTGTCACTATGGATGTTAGGGTTTTCTCTCCTTATATGGTTATAGTTACTTATGCAACTTAAATTTTTTTCCTGCTCTTGATGATAAAATCCATGAAAGATTAAATAATTTTTTACCTTTCTATGTTTTATATGAATGTTGTCTTGGTTGATTATCTTCTTTCAGTCTGAAATCAAATGGATTAGGTGTTGCTTAACCCTTTGACTCTATTGCTTTGCTTATAAATATTCTAACTCCCTCAGTTTACAAGTACATAAAGGATTTTGTTTCTTCCCTTTATTAGCTTGTTGTTCTCAAGTTTAATGTCCATCTCATAATCCTTCACAACCTTAAAGATCCACCAACCAAGTTAATTTCCTTGCAAATGCTCTTGAAACCATTGATGAACTCATTCATGACCTTGTTTGACTACATTGCCCAATGACTTAAAAATCTTCCTTGTTTTCTATCTAAATCTATATGAGCATCATACCCAACCAAAAACAATCAAAATACCCTACACTTAACATATAGCCTAAAATCAACCCTAATCAGCAAGCAAGTTCACATCTTTGAACCTACTAGAGAGATCCCTCTCTGAATCCAGGAAGGCTAGGACCTAGAATTCTAAAGCTTGGTTTGATGTTACCCTGTACATTTGTATCTCAATCAATCTAGAAAATTACGGGGAGCTAATAGAAGGTTCACTTCACCACTCCTCAAAATTTAATTTCTTCACTTACAACACTTGTACTTGGGGCACCACTTTGCTTCCATACTTGTCCATGCTCATGTCGATTTTCGTCATGAGTAACCATCTTGTACTCATGTTTTTATGGTCCCCACTGGAACTTTTCTGTGTGGCAACATCATCGAGTTGCCCTTGTTTAGAGCATCCGAGTTGAGTAATCATCACATCCATGGAGTCTATCTCGAGTCCCTTTGTATCCAGCTATTGTCCTCCATCCTTCATTTCTTGGTTCCTCTCTCGTGTTTCACATTATGGCCTTCAGTCCTTATGTCCCTTGTCCCCTTTAATGTTGTGTCATTTGCTGCCAGGTCATCCATGCCCTTCATGCTCTAACAAGGGAAGTCGTCAGGCCGCTACTCAGTACCCCCATTCCACCATCATCCCTGGTGTCAATCTATCACTCGCTATACTATTATCTCTTGTGCCTTAGTTGAGGACCCTTTATTGCCTCACCTATGGCAGACTTCCTTCTGTCAACATCGGATCATTCATTTTAGAAGATAGGTCTAGAGGGAGGCGTACCTGTTCCGTTTCCACTTGTTCTAAGGCTCCTGACTAGGCAAACATCGTACTCTTTATTTCCCCCTTTGACTTGATTTTCTCACCCAACTCCTTATGGCATGATCGAGATCCGTATATTTGATGGTTCATTGATGCGTAAAATTAAAATGCTGATTCCCTAGTGTGCAAGAGATGTTTTCCCGCACCTCCCACTTCGATGGCCCTTCGTAGCCCCCACATACTCCTGACACTTTCATGTACCACGCAGCTCTCCATAGATTTGATGGTTCCGGCCTCATCCGCATGCAGTGCCTCTTTAGTTTGCATGTATCATTCATATTTTTAGAGCCTTCTCCTGTTTACAGGGCCTCTTTGGTTGTACTTATATCTCATGTACTTAGATATTATTGTATAAGTCCTAGTTTTTATCCTAGGCACATTATGTATGTGGGATCCATTATCATGTTTTTATCTGGCTCATGTTCATGCTAGCATGTACTATATAGTTTAGTCCCTTGTTTACTGGACGCATTATTCTTTGTACTTTGTCTCAGCAGGCATAGATATGCCTCCTCCGCCTCTTGTAGTACAGGTACTCACTCATAAAAGAGACTTGTCACACCTACAAGTATCGCCTCCTCAAGGTCTTGTCCTATAGTGCTTTGGTCTACCTTATATTTCTCTCTCTCTAACTTCCCCTTCGGTGTCTAGTGATCGAGTTCTTACAATGTACTTCGGTTATATGATTAGCTCCTAACGCTCGCATGCTGGGGGGTAATTTGTTACACTAATTTTTGGTCATCTAACTTGTTACTATTAGATGGAGCAAAGTACACCATGTAAGACCAATTTTACCCTAAGTAAAATTGCTTTCACTATGAAAAATAACTTAGTAATCCTTAATTTATTAAGTTGTTTATGGTCTAAACAAGAAACCCCATGAGGACATATTGAATAAATCCATATTTGTCTGATTTTACTCAAGGAATAATTAGTTAAAGAGTAGTTTAATTAATATTCCTGGTCATATTTAACCTAAAATAGGAAAATTAATTATATAAATCATTATTTATCTTATTATTTTCTAGGAATAATTATTTAAACCTTATTTAAATACCATTACTTGTTAAATTTAACCAAATCATTTATAAATAATTCAATAAATCACTATTTATTTAATTATTACTCAACCACACACTTAAAATAATAAATAAATCATTTATTTATTTATTATTTACAAATAAAGGAATTTGACCAAATTCAAATTCTTTTTCCCTCCAACAAATATAATAAAATATTCCATAAAAGTTGGATCTAGATTTGGTTAATAATATTTTAATTATGCACCAATATCTAGAATAACTCAATATTTTGTTATAAATAGATGGGTTTTTCCATTAACTCACTACCTTTTGTTGCCTAAAGATCACTATGGATCTATACTTTTGGTCGGACTTTGATCCTCCATCATTGTCATATTTTTCAATCTTTTTTCTTGTGAGCTCCCTTTGAGTTCCATTTTTGTCTAGGTTTTATACACCATCAAGAGACAAGGATCTTAGATCTGAAGTGCTGAGGACATACAAGAACCCATCCCATTGAGGGGGACTGGTAAAATTTTTCTATTTTCCCTTCCCAAGTGTCACAAATACAAAAATTATTTAAAAATATTCTTGTCTTGTCTATTGGATGCATGGAGCAACTCTTGCTTTTATTTACTGCTTAATTTATTTAATTGCATAGATCTGGATTTTGTAGCATTTTTCTTGGTCAACTAACTATAGATCTAAATAGATTGGCAGCCATCTTTGATGTTAGGGCTATTTGTTATGCATAGCTAAAGTGAGCTTTTTCTGTACGCTTGTGATTAGACCACATCACAAACTCCATTTCCTCCTGAATGTATCCGTTCAAACAAATGTGATACTTGAGCACCAAGTGTTTCTCCAAATATTTAATACCCAACTTTGTGCGCAAGATATGGAACAAATTCATTAGCTCATGCACATCTTGATCCCTTTGCTACTGCAGCGTGGTCCGTCGTATGTACTTGTCCTCATAGCTCCCCAAGGGGTAATATTGTTCCTTGATGTCGTCTTGGAATAAATTCCAAGTGGGTGCGACTGAGAACATAGAGGGTTCCCTTTCGTCCTTCTACTCAAAGTAGGTTTCCCACCAGTCTTGAACATGGGGGGTGGATTTTAGGAGTGCAAAAGTAATATTTTCTCAGTTGAATAAATCATGGACCAAGAAATACCCTTCCAGCAAATTCAACCATATAACTACGAAATTTGCATCTATGTGACCTTCAAATATGGGAATGTCGAAGTTGACTTGTACCTTGAAAGGAGTGGTGCCTCCAGAGTGGTTGTTGGATGCAAATGCACCGTCGGTGGGGAATCGTTGAAGGATCTGGGAAAAGTTATCCATCATCGTGTTCCTTTGTTTCTCGAGGACCTCCTCGAGAAATATTTTGATAGAATCTCTTGCCCCCTCATATTTATTTTCTTCCCCCATGGGCAGCTATCGGGGTTTTCAAGTCTGATCCTGCAAAGGTTCAACCAGATCGAGCCCTAACTCCTTATACCTCGACCTTGTTGGGGACATGCAAAGAAGGATCGAGAAAGAGCAGACCGCTCTGATACCACTAATATGGATCTATGAAGGAGCACAATAAAATACATTATTAAACATAAATATGGAGATGCAACAGAAATAAAACATCATTTCATCAATATCAAATAACTAAAATATGCTTACAGACAGAATGGACATAAACTAGCTAGGGCGATGGTAGCTTATCTCTAAGAAGAGATGTGGCGGCTACATGCCTCTGAATTATGTAAAAATGAGTCTTGAAGGCCTGTTTATTATTGAGAAACAATGGGAAACCCTAAATATCCAAAAAACTAACCCTAGGAGATGAAATTCCAAACTATGGGCCTCGTTGGGGTAAATTGGTAGATCAATTTCCCGAGGTCGTAACTTTGGCATAAGATCTTCGTTTGACGTGTATGATACCTCGTTAGAAAGATATATTTGAGGACTACAACTAGTAATGGTTAAATTTTGGGTGAAATCCCACATTCGTTGCCGATTATTTTCCAAAAAAAACATCGTTAAGGGCCTCAAAACGCCTCCGGAGGTTCAGGACCCGAAAAACTGCCAAAAATAGTAAATTGTGCTACAATTAAGAAACTGAAAAAATGAAAGAAACAATGGTGGGGGTCCAAGTGGAATAGGTAGGTGGCCACCAATATCCACTTGGATCAAGCCTTTAGTGTGGAATGCGGAGATCCACACAATGAAAGCCTGATATATTCCTCCACACAATGAACATTGTCCACACTTCTACACATTCCATAAACAAAGCTTCTACTCATTGAAATTTTGTTTTGTATAGAATCAATTAAATAGAAATAGTATGAATCATTCACAATTAAAACATTACCAATAATATAAGCATAAGAAATGTTATTGCAAGAAATAAATATTGATTGTGTTTTAATACTAAAATATTAGAGATGAAAGCCTTCAATGTGGAGTCTGAAGATCCACACAAAGAAAGCTTGAAAGCTTCCTCCACACAATAAAATTTCTCCTCACTTCCGCACATCCCATAAACAAAGCTTATGTTCAATGAGATGTGGTTTTGTACAAAATTTTGTGTGCACTCCGCACAACCTTTACTCAATTGCCTAATGTTATGCATAAAAGACTGAGATATTTGAAGGGATCTTCGAGCAAAAGGGAATACGAAAATCTAAATCTTTATAACTAAAATATTAGCAATAAAAAAATTTAGTGCAAAGTACAGAGATCCACACAAAAAAAAACTTTTCCCGCATCAAGGACCTCCCACGCACTTACGTACAAGAGCCTAAACAAAGAGATATTCAAAAATATGAAGATAATCATTATTTACAATTAAAATATTACCAATAATACCATATTCGTCAATCACTAACTAAACTTTATTAACAGTAAAAGTCTTTAATGCAAACGTATTTATCAATTAATAAAAACTTCCAATGTCAATGTTTGATCGAAAGGCATTATTGAGTATGGAAGGAGCTACCCGCAGAAGTGGCCAGAACTTTCACAGTTCAAGAAATTTTTCTCCACACATTGGACTTCCTACACACTTCCGCACAATAGCCTAAAAAAAAGATATTTTAAAATATGAAGATAAGCATTAATTACAATTAAATTATTACCAATAATACCTTATATGTCAATCGCTTACTAAAATATTAGCAATACAATCCTTTAATGTAAACATATTTATCAATTAATAAGGTTGATCAAAAGGAATTATTGAGTAGGAAAGTAGCTATTTGGAGAAGTAGCCAGAAATTTCATTTTGCGAAAAGTTCCATGCAAAAAAATTCAATTAAATAGCAATAGAATCAGAGACTATGCTGCATCGCAACTATTAACCTTGTTCTTTCTCCTATAATTATACCATAATAGCTTAATATACCATACATACATATTTTCATTTTAGAATAAACCTCAATTTATTCTACATTGTAAGATAATTGACATCAATGCTTCTCAAATCCAAAGAAATATGATTGAAGATACATTCTTTGACTTTCCTAAATCTCCTTACAAGATATCTATAATATATTTTCAGAAATAGTATATCTAAGTAAATTAGAAGATGTCATTCTATCTAAGGAATATTTTCAAACTCTTTTGTTGATGAGTTCGTTGAAGAAGAACTCCTCTCACATGCATCATTCGTTTCTTCTCTTGCGCATATCATTTGTTTTTTCTTTATATTAGAAAGATTTTGAATGCTTTGGTTATTTATTATTTGTTGTTTTCTTGGAAATTTAACGTGTGATCATTGTTCCATGGTCTCACATGTTCCTTATAGTCTTAGAAAAATTTTCCTTTTGGATCAATTTTTACCACCTCCATTATTCATTGCCATAGTTTTATATTTCCTATTGTGTTTTGATTAATACCTACATTATTCCTTATTCTTCCCATGCAAAGTTAGGAAGTAAAGATGCACATGGTAAAATGCTCAAAAGAGCTTCATAAACTTTGCTTTAAGAATCTTCTTAGAAACATATAAAAATCATTTCTAATATGCAATTGGATGGATGCACTATTTTTTTTTAACCAACTTTTTAATGATTTAAATATCACTAAAAAATATTTATCTTCCAATTTATTATACTATCAAGTACTTGGGTATTGGGGTATTCCTATGATTCCACATTTATGGAAGGTTAAAATGTTAATAAACCAAATTCCATAGGGATGCACTTTTGTTTGAACAAGTTGTTAGCGCAAAGTCGAGTCACTCCTTAACTGCATAAGGAGTAAGCCTTTCACATCATAATTCATTTCAAATTTTAAAAGGGATGTTTGAGTGGTGGGATGGCTTCTCAAAGATTTTGAAATTATTTTTTTATATTCTTTAATACTTTCATGCATTTGGAAAGTTGTGGTCAGTATGAATTGTGTGGTTAAATTGGTAGTATAGGGGGCAGAGTGTACAAATGGAGAATATGGATAGCTGGTACCTATTCCAGGAAATATTCTTATCATAAATCAGTCACACAACTATGATTATGGCTCTTTACACAAACTCTGTTTATGAAAACTAAAAAACATTTAGAAAATATATTTCATTTATAAATTATTCCACAAATCCTTGATGAAATATTCACTAACATGTTCTATAACACACATATAATTTGCAAAAAACAGAAAGCAGATAATTTACTGATAAATCATTTAATAGTTTCTCACTCACACCTTACTAGTTGCCGCAATTCATATTTTAGAATAAATTAACAAATAAAAGAGACAAACCACACATTATATGTTCCTTGAGTCACAAGATCCTCCAACATGAAGTAAAAAAATATTTTTATTATATTTAGTCTTCAGTTAGACCAACATCCAACCTGGAAATGGTATTTACAAGTGGTATATATAGCAAGAGAGGCACCAACTCCATCTCTTCTGAAAAGAAGGAAACATTAATTCTAACATTACATAGGTGTCAAAAGACATTACAGCCTCATCCTATCAAAATCTAACAGACAGGACAGATGGAGAAGAAAGAAGAGAAGAAATCTAGGCTGAAATGTTGAGTGTCGTGTCATGCTGTCTCTTTTTCTGTTGATTTATCTCCTTGCATCTTGTGTAATAATCCTAATTAGTCCTAAGCTAATTGGAATATCCATTTTTGTTTCCTGCCTTTGTTTAAAGAATAAGATTGTAAAGGAGGATAATAAAACTCCTAAACAGCAAATAAATCAATGCTAAATGTGAAAAAGGTTAAATCTTGGCTATGTAAGCAAGCACCCTTAGGTGTGAAAGGGGGCTGGATGTTTTGACTGGGTCAACCATGACCAAATCTACAGCACTGTCTTGGAGGAGTGGCCATCAATGAGGCACAGCGTAGTTTTAGATGGAGATGGCTTGTGTGAAAGAAGCTATTTCATTGAAGGTGGTTTAGGGTTTACAAGCTCTTAATCTATAAAAGGAAGGGGATGGCAGCATGAAAATGTTGTTGAATGATATTGGATTTCTGAGGTATTGTCTGTTTGGACATATTGCTTTCTTTAGCTGTTTATCCTAGATTGAAAATGTTGTTTAGCATTTGGTGTTTCTGATCAGGAATCCCACCTCTTCCCATTGAATAGCTCTTGGGAGAGTCTTGTATTGCATAGTCCACTATCTAGCTGAAGGCCAAGCTTCTTCTTCCAACTAAAACACAGTTCCTGTTGAGGGTTTGGTTGTCTTTGAAAGCTGCAGCAAGTGGAGGCTAGATCTACTCAGATCTAGACCATTCTAGTGCTCTTTTTTAGTGGGGAAGGCTTCTATCCCATTGGCAAGAGAGTATTGGATAATTGGAGCATCATTTTCAGATCTTGGCATGTGGCCAAACATTATCTAAACCCTACAGTGTAGTTTTACTTCTAGATCTGCATTTTTACCGTAGGTGTTGTTGTAGGGTCTTTTGGCACATCTTTTGGAGGAGTGATATTCATGTGTTGGGGATTTGCCCTTCAACTTTTAAGATCCATTAGAGAGGATCATTTTATTGTATATATCAGATCAGATCTGAATATTCCTGAATATCTAAATATAATCTGTAGATCTTTATATTTAGATGTCATATCTACTCCTTGTACATGATATTTTGTTGAAAACCCCAAGGGGATCTTGAAGAAGATCCTATCTAGTGTATGGATATGTTATAGATCTAAATTTTCATGCACAGATCTTCTCTAGATCTGAAGTGTAATCAACAACTATTGCAGCTCAATAAAATAACGTTGTCAAGCCTTTTTCAGTTTATACATGTGATTGTAGCACCTCTTTTTGAGGATTTTGTTCCATTGGAGACTTCTATTTCTTATTTTACATCTTATGGGCCTCATTATACATCTGATTTTTTGTTTTAAATGTTAAATAAGGGTCTCCATATTGGCCTCCTGCTATTATATAGATGATCTTCATTATTTTTACTACATAACTATTATATATTGCTGCAGTCCCTTTTTTGGGATATTACAGTGGTATCAGAGCATCATCTTGGCACAGCCTGTGCATTCTAAGAAGCCAATATGTATTTTCAAGAAAATAAAAGATAGAATAAGAAGATTGATTACACAGAAGAAAAAGAAGACAAGGGTAAAACACCTTTATCTGGAAGAATGAAAGGGAAAGAGTTCTCAAAAAATCTGTTCCAAACTATGCATGAGCTCAAAAGTGAAATCAGGGGAATGAGGAGGGAAAGACATGCAGATACCTCAAGAATTCTTGCACATGGAGAAAGCCCCAGTTCTTCATACTATGTGTGTGAGCATTCAGCCACACAATCAGATCTACAACGATGTAACATGCCTACATTCCTGGCAAGAGAAGAAGCAGAAGGAGAAACACCAAAGGAGGGAACTCTTGGTGACTATCTCCAAGAATATGAATCTCAGTCTAAAATATTCAAGGAGAATTTAAGCTTCCAGGAGTTTTCTCAACTTAAAGAAGAAAGAAGATCCAGCAAATGCAATAGAAGAAGAAGGTGCATGCAGCACACTTTGGGTAGATTCTTTCTACCTACTTTTGATGGATCATCTAAGAGCTCAGCCAAGTCTTGGGTAAGGAAGCTAGACACATATTTCCAGCTGTGTCAATTTTTAGAAGAAGAAGCCATAAGAGTAGCAGCGCTGCATCTCCAAATTAAGGCTTATGCCTGGTGATTATTTGAATATTCTTCATTGAAAAATGTAAACATCTCTACTTATTAAAAGTTCACTAGGAGATTAGTGAAAAGATTTGATTTAAAACAATCTAGAGTTTCCTTGGGTGAGAAAACCAAGCCCAGGAATTCAGAACTTTTGCATGAGTTGGAAATATCCATGAAACCAACTCCATTTCAGAACATTGTTGAGGGGGTTAAAGCTCTGCAACATTCTTTTCCAAGGGAAAAGGCCCCACTTCAGCAAGAACTTTCTTCTCTAGAAGAAGCCATGAGGATTCCTTTTTTTAAGAGGAGATCAAGAAAAAGGGTCTCTTGATGATGAGGTATTCTCCATTGATGAGGAGGAGGAAGAGGAAGAGCTAGAAAAATCCTCCAGCGCTGTGACAGCAGGAGGAGATCTACTTTTATTTGGAGATGGAGGTGAAGCAATTGCTTCCACTAGAAGGGCTCTTGTATCTTTGCAAGAATCTCCAAGGGATCTTACACATGAATAACATGAGCAACATGTGTCTATGATAGACAAGGAGACAAAAAAATGGAGGAAGTGTGTTCCAACATTGCATACAGTTTTGGGAACACACACTATGATAGATCATCCCTCTGAAATCAATACTCTTGACACCAAGGAGATGTTGGGTGTACATGGGTTAATGACATCTGAAGAAAGAACCCTAAAGTGTGAGATCTTGCAGAAGGTAGGAGAAGAAGAACAGATGAGGGATCACAACGTTGATATGGCAAGAGGTGATCCACTATTACATGGAGGGAACGATGGAGCAATTGCTCCAATCAAAAGCACTCTTGCATTCTTAAGAGTGAAATCCCATTATCATGAAATTTCCACACAAAAACAGAGGTGAATTTGTGCAGTGGAAGCAGGGATATGACGATCCCATCTATTATGCATATGGGGATTATCCATGAGACATCATTTTCTTGTGGAAAACCTCCTGGGAGACCACCTGATTCAGATCTGGTGAAGGATGTCTCATACCTTGATGCTCCATTCATAGATCCAAGAAGGATGGGAGCATTAGAATACCACAATACAACGCTGAGAGTGTTAGGGAAGCTCAAGGAGGAGGGAAATATTTTCCCTTTATCACCATTATCCACTCTCTCATCTCATACTGCGCTGAGAAAAGATGTTGCAAGATTAGAGAAGGACACCATCATGGGGCAAGGAGGATAGCCCTTGGCTATGGAGACTCAGAATATAATCTCACTTGGAGAGAAATATTCCATACATGATAGGAGATGGTGCCCACACATGCATACTCTGGCAATACCAAGGTGGTTTTGGATAGATGATAGCCTTCCATGGGAGGCTAACATCCAAGAACTTCCATTTTCATTTGAGCATGTGCATATGCAAGAAGGACAGCAAGGAAGGAATAACAACCTTCCATAATATACCTTTGGCATGGATGATGTCAAGGAGGAGAGAAATGGAAGGTATGGCCTTCCAACATACACCTTTGGCATGGAAGATGTCAAGGAGAAGAGCAGCAACATGACAGACATTTCAATGATACATTATCAGCGTTGTCATTGTTGGGGAGATTAGATCCATACTGGAAATCCCAACTGTTGGTGGAATATTCTAAGGATCTTTACACATGCATGATTCTTAATGACTTGCTAAATAATGAGGGCTATTCAGTCCAAGATGGAGTCATCTATGATCATGGTAGGATCTTCTCGTCTAGAGCCTCCAAGCTCAAGGATAAGTTACTACAAAGGACCTACGAAGAGTTCTATTTCAGCCACACTTATTCTATGAATCTCAACAACATCATCTTAAGGAGCTACCATTGGGAGGGCTTTGAAGGAGAACTATATCAGCATTTTCAAAGATGCAGGTACCATGTGGAGATGGAGCAGTGACATAAATCTATGGAAGGGTTAATTCAGCCCTCTTTTTCTCTTTTTGAGGAAGGGGATAGATCTATGAACAACTCCATTTGTATGAGGAGATTTGTGGGTGAATTGCATACTCATGTAAATTTTGTTTTATTTTATGATTGTATGCATTATTTTACTATGTATATGTAGGCCATGACTCCTAAGAGGAGTGTTGTACCTTATAAACTTCATGGCCAACTTTGGGCCAAAACTATTTCTGAATATGGCCTCTCCCTTGGTGGACAAAGGGATATTTTGCAACATGATGGGTGGTTCCCTAAGGCACCAAATATATCTCACACTTTCAACCATGGTGAGATGATATGGGCAGCAAGTAAGTGGTGGGAAAACCACTTACCACATCTAGATCTAATTCGGGCAGGAGATGCACTGCGCTGGTTCCACATGTGGGACTATGACCCACCTCCATATGCACAAATTTCTATTTGCATATATTTTTCTTTGATCCTCTACATTGATGATGTAATTTTATTTTTTATGGGGATGTATGGAGGAAGGAGGGAAGGTATGTATATACCTCATGGGATGGAGGCTCTCTATGTGTCTTATGCTACATGTTTCAGGGAGAGCATTGGACAATCCATGTTTGTTTCATGTGAACTATTGTCTCCTTATGGGATGAATCATTTGCATCTCATGAGAACTTTGGAGGAGAAATTCATGGAGGGATGGATTGGTGAACACTTAGCTTATGGAGGAAGCTTATCACATGTTGATGTCACCAATGGAGGAGGAGATGAGCTGCAGCACTCACCTTATCAGTTTCTTGAGGACAAGCAGCATTTGGGAGGGGGGGACTGTAATATTCCTAATTTGTTTCCTGCCTTTTTTTAAAGAATAAAATTTTAAAGGAGTATCATAAAACTCCTAAACAGCAAATAAATCAATGCCAAATGTGAACAAGGTTAAATCTTGGCTATGTAAGAAGCACCCTTAGGTGTGAAAGGGGGCTGGATGTTTTGACTAGGTCAACCATGACCAAATCTACAATGTTGTCTTGGAGGAGTGGCCTTCAGTGAGGCACAACACATTTTTATATGGAGATGGCTTGTGTGAAAGAAGTTATTTTATTGAAGGTGGTTTAGGGTTTACAAGCTCTTAATCTATATAATGAAAGGGATGACAACATGAAAAGGTTGTTGAATGATATTGGATTTCTGAATTATTTTCTGTTTAGACATACTTCTTTCTTTGGCTATTTAGCCTAGATTGCAAATATTATTTAGCATTGGGTGTTCTTGATCAGGAATCCCACCTCTTCCCATTGAGTAGCTCTTGGGAGAGTCTTGTATTTCATAGTCCACTATCTAGCTGAAGGCCAAGCTTCTTCTTCCAAATACAATGCAGATCCTATTGAGGGTTTCATTGTCTTTGAAAGCTGCAGTAAGTGGAGGCTAGATCTACTCATATCTAGACCACTCTAGTGCTCTTTTTCAGTGGGGAAGGCTTCTATCCCATTGGAAAGAGAGTATTGGATCATTGGAGCATCATTTTTAGATCTTGGCATGTGGACAAACATTATCTAAACCCTAAAATGCATTTTTACTTCTAGATCGGTGCTTTCACTGTAGGTGCTGTTGCAGGGTCTTTTGGCACATCTTTTGGAGGAGTGACTTTCATGTGTTGGGGATCTTCCCCTCACCTTTGAAGATCCATTGGAGCGGATCATTTTATTGTATATATCAAATCAGATCTGAATATTCCTGAATATCTGAATATAATCTGTAGATCTGTAGATTTAGATCTCAGATCTACTCCTTGAACATGATCTTTTGCTGAAAACCCCAAGGGGATCTTGAAGAAGAGACTATCTAGTGTATGGATCTATTATAGATCTAATTTTTCATGCAAAAATATACTCTAGATCTGAAGTATAATAAACAATTGTTGCAGCTCAATAAAATAAAGTTGTCAAGCCTTTTTCAGTCTATACATGTGATTGCAGCACCTCTTTTTGAGGATTTTCTTCCACTGGGGACTTCTATTTCTTATTGTACATCTTATGGGCCTCATTGTACATATAATTTTATATTGTAAATGTTAAATAAGGGTCTCCATATTGGCCTCCTGCTATAATCTAGATTATCTGCGTTATTTTTACCACATAACTGTTATATATTGCTGCAGTCCCTATTTTGGGATATTACATCTTGGGTCCTTAATAACCTTGTAGCTCCATTTAATAATACCTCCAAAAACCTAATAACCACCTTTCAATATCACTCTTATTATCCATTTGGTTATGGGTTCTTAGCAAGAACTTAACTAGCTCAGAAACATTTGGTGACGAGTGTCAAAATTCAGTTAAAACAGGTGGTACCGGAAATTTCGGTTAAAAACTGTAGCTACGCAAAATCTGGAATGATACTGGAATTTCCGGTAGCGCCATGTTTCTTTTTCAAAAATACATAGAAACCATTGAAAATCCCATGCAGACTTATATTCCTTGACACTTAAGCTGATGTTCAAAAGTGTAACTGATAAGCAAAAGGGTACTTGTATCAAAAAACCTTTTACCTTCCCTCTATGTGTGTTGCAACTTCAGCAAGCTTATCCAAGTCTATTTTACTATCAACAGTTGATCTTGATCTATTTTCTCTTGTGGCTACTTCTTTGATAGTGGTTTTCTCCTCCTTAGAACCCTTTTGTGTTTTTCTTCTCTTTGAGGGCTTTGACTGTTGCTCTGAAGGAGTTTTATTCTTGTTTTTCTTCATGGATTTCTCTATCTTTGAACCTTCAGATTTACCTTCAATATCAATGACCTCTGTCATTAGGCTTGGATTATGTAGAGCCTTAGACTTAAGCCTAAACTTGTTGATGTCTCTGGTATGCCTCTTTTTGGTACCAACAACAGGTTTGGCTTCTTCTTTCTTCTTCTTACTACTGATGTCATTTACAGCATCCTTAAGGAGTTCTTCATCTGATTGTGTAGGTGTTGTACTATAAAAAACCCCCCATTTATTATTATAATAAATGGGGACCCTTAAAAAAATAAATATAATTTTAGAATCATTATTTCATTTTAGCATTAATTTTTAAACTTTAGGAATAAAGGCTTTTTCTTTTCTCTTTGATTTCATTGCGCTTAGTGAAAATCGCAAAGCTTACAAGCTAACAAAGTTAAAACACATGTAAAATCTGCGAATTGTGATAAAGTGCTTCAACCTTTTTGAATTATATGAAATTCCCTGTTGAAAAGCTTAGAAAGCCCTTAAATTATAAACCGCTTCGTGCCTCCTTTAAAAGGAAGACTTATATCATTTCAAAAGGAATTGCAATGAGTCGGACACAATGAGACAATCAACGAACAATGAAATGTACTCATAAAATCCGATAAAGCGCAATAATTTGACTCTTTAGCACATATCGCATTCCGCAATGATTAAACAAATGGAAAGTTATATCCACTGTAATGAAGTGTGTTGTGCAATTTGCGCAGATCGCATTTCGTATCTCACCGGCGACAAAAACATATAGTATTGGTATCTGCTAAAATTTGTGATTTGTGCTATAGCATTTATTATTCAAACACTTGGACTAATCCTTATTCAATCGATACGTTATAAGATATAATGGCTTAGATTGTTGGATTAGACATATTGCGTAAGACGTGTAAGAGATTTGATAGACGATTTAAGGGTTATTAACGACATTCAATGGGTATAGGGTCCAAAAGATCGATATCTTACATGAAGCGTGATTTAAATTTAAACCGCCAGATTTTGATTTATGTTGATTTAACTCTATTCTTTGTCCTTTTTTATCCTCATCTCAGATTTGAATTTATTCATTTTTCTTGAATTCAGAAAACTACCTAAGGAAGAAATATCAATAGGAATGAAAAATAAAGGCAAATCAGTTGCCCAAGCATCCACTAAAGAATTCACAGACATGCCTCCATTATTTTCAGACACAACATTCAATAAGGATAGTGGGAATTATTCATGGGAAGCCATGTAAAATTTGTTTGAAGGAGAACAACCAAGAGAACTAAAGAAAACAGTAACGACAGATGAGACAGTTTCATCAGAACCTTCTTACTTTGAAGTTGCATGTTCATTTCTCCATAGGATAGTGGCAAGGCTGAAGATCTTACCATACACTGATATGGAAAGATGGGTCATTGATAATCTCAACATTGCAGAAAGGACATTCAAGAATTCCAAGCTAGAGAACATGGGTTCATTCACCACTGAGGATGTGCGAACAATGTATCATTTTCCTTCACCACAAAATATTTGTGGTAAAGTTTTCTTGGAAAGATTTTCAAGAAATAATTCAGACCTAATGAAGATGGTGAAAGGATGGAAGGAAGATCAAGGCAAGATAAAGCGGGATAAACTTGGTATGTACCTCATAACACAATTTCCATCACCTTACTATTTTGTAGGAGGAATGTTGTGTAGATTATTTGCTAGACCTGATACCAATAAATTCTCCATTGAGTGGGTTCCTTTAATTGACGCAGTAGTCAATTCCACTGTCATGATTTGGACAAACATTTTATCTGATAACTTGGCCAAAACCATTACGGATTACAAAACCAATAAAGTCTTTTCCACTAGGACAGTTCCCCCTTTTTACATGAGCACATATATCATGGATGCTATATTTTTTTGCTCAATTTTTCCTATTATGGGTGGACAAGCCAAGAACCTAACCCGATTCATATTTATCATAAAGCCCTATGGGAGTCTGAATCTCATTTAGATTCTACAATATTTGTCATGGAGTTATGTTGCCCATTTATCAGATTATTTTTAATGAGAGAGTTCCTATAATTTCCAAAGAAGCCAATGCGGATATTTTACCTGTAGCCAGATGATTTGGTGAGGAAAATTTTACTTATATCATAGATTTTTGGAGTCTTTCTTCTCCTCATGTCCTACCCTACTAGGTTCCAAATAAAATTCTGGCAAGAGAAATTGCATACCAAAATCTTTTAAATGGTATAACCAATCAACTCAGAGATTCCAAGAAAGCCATCTGGCCTACTTTCCCATTAAAGTGTGGTACCTTCACCCTTTTTGACATGGGTCATGCAGCTAAAGAAATTCCAAATATTACTTCATTGAATCTGGCTTTAATGACATGGTGAAAATATGATCCAAATTATGTGGTACAGAATTTTACCACTAATCTTAAACTCATACTTTCGTGAATGAAAGAGATATGTTCGATAATTTATTTGAACGCGTGGAGAAGTTTGAATATGTGTTAAAAACTGCATCCAATAAGCTCAGAGTGGAAAACCTTAAAGCTTTTCATTAATACAAAAACAAGAGGTTAGAGACAGTCCCATTAAACTTGTTACTAATGGAAGATGTCAGAAGGCCAACTCCCAACATTAGTTTAGATGATGAAGAAAAATACATGCCAGAAGATGAGTCACAAGAAAAATCAAATCAAGATTCAGAGCATTCACAACATCAATCTCAAAGTTTGGACCATTCTGATAATGAATCTGAAAGAAAAAATGAAAGCCCTGAGAATATAATCGAAAAATTAATTAAAGGAATTGATATGCAAACTGAGGAAGAAACTTGTGGAGGTGAATCATCTTCAAAATAAGTTCAACATGTTCAAAATACACTTGAGCAGATAGTAAAACCTCAAGCACGGGATTTAAAGACAGAATGGTCAAAGTTTACTAAAGCACTGGAGACACTACCACCACCAAATCCTAATCCAGAAGGATCGACAAGTTTTAAAACTCCTGAGAAAACCCAGAATATAGTGGAAACAGTAGTTCCACTTCAGCAGGTACTAGAGGTTCAGGAACAAGAGATCATCTCGGCCAACCAACAGAATAAATCATTTTTAATATTGAGGAAATACCTCCAATAGATGTTTTCAACAGCCCTAGTCACAAAGCTGTAGTCAAGAGGAGGAAGAGAAGAATAAATTTATGAAATAGTGACTGCTCTCAATAATGAATCAGAGGATATTGTCTGGAAAGACTTTTTCCAATCCTACATAACATCTTACTAAACTGTCACAGTTTGCTGGTGCATATGAAACTTCTACAATTGATAAAGTAGAAGAAGTGAAACATCTACACAAATAAAAGGAAGATAAAGTTCAAGAATTGTAAAGACAACTAGATCAGGAAAAGCTTAATGGAAATAAGAAAATTGAGATGAAAATGCCGCAGTTTCAAAATTACTTTGAAATATTAAAGTTGTAGCACCAAGTACAGATTTCAGAGAAGGAAACATAGATAGAGGCAATGATGAATAAACTCAAAAGCCAGCCTCAAACAGAAAAATTTATAAAAGAGGCACTGGAATGGAATACAAAATTGACGCAGCAACAGGGGACTTTTTGTCACCAAATCTCAGTTACTAGTTCATATTGTGAGACAAGCGCGATTTTGATTCAAAACGTGGTGAATAGGAGGCTAGAATGTGAAAAGGTTCAAAAGAAAATTTATGATTTCATCCTATGGAAAGAATCTGATATAGGAAAGAAATTTGATCTCTCGAAAATTGATAAGTTTCACAAAGATATTTTATTTAAAGACTGGGAAATGAAGTTAAGACAGGAAGAGAAGGCAACATCAAAGGTAGAAAATCTAACAAATGAGATCATCGAGTCTATTAATGGACAACTTCTAAATGTTGAACTTATCAAAGAATATAAAACCGAAGTGCTCCCAGAGCTTAAACTATTGAAAACATAGTGGAAGGAAAAGATAGAGATATAGGCAGAAGCTATATAAAATATAATCGAGTTAGATCAAGAAAATTACTGGAATTTCTGATCAAACCATATCATCAATGCACAACTCTACAATCCTTAACGGATTCCACTAAGAAATCATTTCCAACACTTTCAAATGTCGTGTTTAAAGGCCAGGCCAGATATGGGATCACACAGCCATCTCAGTTGAAGCCGATGGTATATATTTGCCACCTCATATATCAAATGAGAAAAGAAGATCAACCCACCTATGCATATTGTTATCTTTATTTCTAGATTGTAGTTTAGTTTACTCATTACGAGGAAGGTTGTTTGAAACCTCCTCAAAGTTTTATGTAATAATATATTTTAGACATATTTAGTTTAGTATTTAAACCCTTCTCATGCATTTAGAGAAGGGTCCAGAAATTTGTCAAAAAACATTTGCAAAGGAATGAACTTCTATATGTTTGTAAATTCCTTGATGAATTAATGGAACAGAGTCTGTTTTCTTTTGATATTGAAGATTTTTAACTGAAGTTCCACTTTTTTACTCATTGAATTTCTTTAACGTGAAGAGGAGAAGAATACCACTATCGGTTTGAATGATTAGAACCTCGTATATATGGTATTTCTACACATTGTATTAAGTTTTACTTCTTGAATTGACAATCATCTTTTATCTATATTACATATGAAAGTTGTTATCATAAGTAAATGTTAAATGCACTATTGTATTGATATTTATTTATGGTTACTTATCTCATATATGATCAAACTTATGAATGTGATATATATTCCACAATTGTTTTGATTAAAATATATTTTCAAAATAATTATTTTTACATAATTTTTATCTCTTTCAACTATTGAATAATTTTCATTACCAATTGTTGAAAGATATCTTTCTAGATAACATTGAAGAATGAATACTCTCGGGTATATAGTAGAATAGATATTTAGTCATTGCATATGATAAATTAAAACATTTTTCCATTTGCATAATATAAACAAACACACTCTCATTATCATGATTGGGAAATTGGTCCCTTTATCCCCAGTCGGAGCCACTACACCAAATAGAAAATGACTTGCTCTAAGGTCCGGATCGGGTGGCTTTCCCCCATGTTGTTGCAACAGAATTCTGAGGCTTCAACAGTAGGCTGATACTCTTTCTGCATCTTTTTTTGAATATGTGCTTCCGAAATTTCCGGTAGCACCTGCACTTTTGATTTATCTACAATTGCAGAATTTCCTCTTCGGGATTTAGTGTAGACATTAGGAAAAGGAGGAACAAGGGGCACTATTTTCATAGATTTGGGTTTACTTGTTGAGGATCTCTCTCCATTTTCCAACTTTATATCAGCTTTAACTGCATAAAATTTTTCTTTCTTACCCTTAACCTTCTTATAGATATTTTATTTTTTGGCCTTTCCCTTTGTTCTTCTTTTTGCAGGATGAGGGTGTGATTGTGACACTGGAGGTGTAGGTGCAGGTTGGCCTGCCTTGTAAAACAAAAAGTGATACCAAGTTTGATTTCTTTTCCCCAACTCTTCTTCAACTAGAACTTTGATTAAAGTTTTATGGTACAAGATATACTCTGAAACAACAGTGTGATTTTGAATCCTTGCTAACATCTTTGTCAAGATTTTCAACAATAAATATGGCAGATTTAATGTCTTCATACCTGCAACATGAAAAAGAAACCTCATGTGATAAAGGAACACAGCTATATACCTCCTTTCACAAGTGAGGTATATCTTAATAAGCTAAACAGCTTATGCCCAGTCATTCTTAATATAGATTATTGGAATGCCCTTTGACCAATTTGGATCTCTATGTGCATCTTTGAGGAAGCTATTGAGATCTCCTCCTGTGATAACCTTCCCTTTAAACCACCTTTCTCCTATGGAAGTTTAAAGGCTTCAGCAATGGAGACTTCAGAAACCTACAAGGAAAGGTCATAAACTCGAGCTTCTTGTCCATTAAAAGAGTTATCAAAATCTTGAGCTACTCCTGAGTGAGAGATCCCTAACCTGGTTCATAGAGAATATCACCCTGACTGGATAAACAAGCTTCTTACCCTAGAATTTGCATCCACTAGGTCTGCACCCTGTGGCTCAATTCGATTTATTTTTCCACCTGTTTTAGTCATCTTCAGAAAATAAATGACTCTGTATATTGCAACTAATAGGTGGCAGAGTTGGAGGAGTTTCACCTTACAAGTGTTTCTTGTATTCACCTTTGGAATCCTGTTTATAATCTAGACTCCTCCTCAAACTATGACTCTAAACAATTCGATCTCCAACAGTTAAAACTTCAAATGACAGTGCTCCTAACTTTTCAGTGGTTTAAAACCAAACTATGGTTCATCATCCCATGAAAATCAACCTTCATAATTGAAAATACCCCTCACTTTGATGTGCACCATGTGAAAATCCATCATTACCTTCAGTTGGTTGCATATTTTCGTATGCAGAACTCTAGCCGGCTTGAGACATGCAGATTTTTGACTAACAATCACCTACATTGTCTTGTTGTTAATTGGCCGAAATTTCCAGCAACATTGTTGTGCGACCAACCAAACGGTTATGGCGTTAAGCGTGATTACCACGATCTCCTCCATTCAGAAAAACACGTACTTTTACATGCGTCTATCTGACTTGGGGTTGACAGGTGGACGAGATTAACGGTTAAGTGAATTACTGTGATTAACACATAGGCATAACATATATCACGACTTGACTTGAACTAGACTGACTGCATACGATATCTATCATGAGATATGAAAAGATCTAAAATAGATTTGAGGCGTATTTACACTACAACACGTGGCTTGGTAAAAGCGGATGCACTTTTTCATTTATTTTTTAAAAACAGAGTATGCTTCCGAAAATTCTGGCAGCATCAGAATAAAAAATAAAAAGACAGAAATAGGAAAATAACAGACTCTCTGAAAAGACTAAAAATGGCGCTTCAAGAATTTCCGGTAGTGACCAAAAAAAAAAATTGAAATTTTCAAATTTTCAAAGTTTAATTCTAAAAACAATAAATATAAAATGGACTTATTACTTAGCAAAGAACTGTGCTAACATTGGCTCCACAGGGAATATAGCTCTC
Organism: Pinus albicaulis; assembly: GCA_034641835.2. Taxonomy (NCBI): domain Eukaryota; kingdom Viridiplantae; phylum Streptophyta; class Pinopsida; order Pinales; family Pinaceae; genus Pinus; species Pinus albicaulis. The sequence continues at coordinate 549,036,908 of CM076572.1, forward strand.
CCTGCGAGGCTCTAAGAATATTTTGTAGTTTCAGTGCCTTTTCATTGGGATATGGAGTCTTATTATGAAACACACCGGTATTTACAGTGAACTTTAGGCCACCAACAGCCTTAGTGAAAGAATTTTTTTGAGAAAGCGCCCATTGAATGGGCCTCCAAACAATTCAGTTCATCAAGATTTTGCTACCCAAAAGTGTTGTTCTGCAGAATATTTGATATTCTGAAAGGACCAAGCCGTAAAGTATCAAAATAGGAATGCTTACCTAGATCTTGATGTTGTGCATCTCATTTCAACACTAGATCTCCAATCTAAAAATCTTAGTTTTTAGTTCCTCAATCAAAAACTTGCTTTACAGCTTGCTGATATTTTCTAACCAAATCATATTATTGTTCTCGCTTTTGTTGCACTTCTATGATTTGATAAATTATCCTGGTCATGTCATTTGGCTCAGCTTCATTATCTTGCAGAAATTTAGTTATAGGAATGGCTAATTGGACTGGAAAAACAACATCAGTTCCATAAACCATTTGAAAGGTGATGTATTAATAAACTTTTTGATTGTCACCCTGTCTACCCATAAATCAAACTTTAGTTTTGAATCCCATGCTTTCTTGTTTTGCTCCAACAGTTTGGTGACGATTCTTACCAAAATTTTGTTTGATTATTCAGCTAAACCATTTCCTTGGGGATAATAATATGTAGAGTGAGTGAGATGAATGTCATAATATTCACATAAATAAACCAATGGAGTGGTTTAAAAGTAGCTTCATTATCTGTAACTAGCCTTGATGGACTTCCAAATCTGGTTAGGATTCCCTCCAAAAAATTAATGATAACTTTATGAGTAGCATTCTTGGTAGGTATTGCTTCAATCCATTTGGTGAAGTAATTAGTTGCAACAAGAACCCAACGATGTTTTCCACTTGAAGGTGGATGAATTTCTCCAATGAAATCTAAGTTGAAAAGGTGTAGAAACAACTATGGGCTTGAGAGGCAAAGACTTCAAATTTTTCTTACCAGTGAACTTTTGACATTTTTCACATGCTCTCACCTCAACACATACATCAGAAAACAAACTAGGCCAAAAATAGCCAACTCTCAATATTTTGTATGTAGTAGTTATCCAATAATGATGACCTCCACACATATTACTATACATATCAAATATAAATTTCTTGGACTCATCTGGATAAATACATCTCAACAAAACTCCTGTAGGATATTTCCAATATAAAAAATTATCTTTAATGTAGAATTTAACAGTTTATAGCTTCAAATATCTTACTCTGCTTTTATCATAATTTTGAGGAGGTTTAAAATGTTGCAGAAAATAGATGATATCCTTGTACCAGCTACATTCAGAAATCTTTACATCCACTGCCATGTTGTCTATAGGTTCAGAAATCTGCCCTTCAAAGTTTTCATCCATGAAATTCAAGCCCAAAACATTACAATTTTCTTCAACTAGTAGTTTGGCTAATCCTTGACCTTTTATTAGTTTACTAGGTTTTATCTCTAAATGAAATTCAAGAACTTTAGTCACCCACTGACTTATTTTTCCATCAATCTCAGGCTAAACTAATATCTCTCTAACAACAGATGAAGGTACATAAGCAGTAACTTGAGCATGCAGAATATAAACTCTTAAAGCTTTCCGATCTTTCACTAATACATAGGCATGCTTTTCCAACATTTCATACTTCAATTTTGCCTCTCTAAGAGCTCTATTGAAAAATGTTGTGGGAGCTTCCTTGTTTTCATAATATTTTTGTAACAAAATAGCAGCAATAGTATCTTGGGAGGCAAATGAGAATATCAAGAAAGGCTTTGTGTATTCAGGGCTTACCAGCTGAGGTGCTTCAATGATGGTTTTTTTTATTAGCTCAAATGAATTTATAGATTCAATAGTCCACTTGACTTCTTTGTCCTTCTTCAACATGCAAGTAATATGTTTCACCACTTCAAAAAAAATTGGAATGAACATTCTTAATAAATTGATCTTACCAAGGAAATATTGAACCTCTTTCTTGGATATTGGAAGTGTTAAATCCTAAATTGAAATTACTCACTCAATCTTTAGAAACTATGTGACCCAACATCTTACCTTCCTTGAGAGAAAAATGAGACTTCTTTGGATTTAATGATATATCATATTTTCTGCATTTAAAAAATACTTGTCTCAAGTGCTGAAGGTGTTCTTGATATGAAGTTGAATAAATAGTAATATCATCTAAATATATGACCAATAATTTTTCCTTTTCTCCAATGAATGAAAATTCCACAGCACGCTGAAAAGTAGCTCTGGCATTCATAAACCCAAATGGCATCTTCGCATACATGAATGTTCCCTAAGGAGAAGTGAATGTTGTTTTCTCTCGATCTTCCAGCCAAACTGAAACTTGATTATACCTGGAGAAACCATCTAACATGAAAATTTTGTCTGTAACAGTTACCTTTTAAAGAATATGCTCCATCTTTGGCAATGGATAATTATATTTCTTGGAGAATTTGTTAATATTTCTGAAATCTACACATAGTCTGACTTCACAACTCTTCTTCCTTACTGGAACTAGATTAGCAAACTAATCTGAGTATCTCAATGGAATGATGATTTTGGCATCCAAAAGTTTCTTAACTTCCTTCTCCATCACTCGTAAAAGCAGTGGATTTATTTGCCTTAATTTATGCCTGAATGTCTTAGTACCATCCTTCAATGGTATCCTATGCTAAATGATAGTTGTATCATGTCTTAAGATCTTCATATTTCCAATAAAAAACATCAAAAAATTCACAAAACATCTTGTGGTTTTCAACCTTTATTTCTTCTGATAAATCTTTTGACAACTTCACATACCTTGGTTCTTTTTCTGTGCCCAAATTGAAATCTTCCAATTATGCTTTTGTTTCAGCCAATTGTCATTTGACTAAGACATCATTATGATCAAAGAGCTTCTAAAGTGGGATTAACCCCTTGGGAATGTGATTGGTAGGCAGCTGAATGATAGGTTGACCAACAATCTATTTTTTCATATTTTTGGTGTCTTGCAAATCAACATCATCCTTCATGAGATCTTCATCTTTAATGTTTGGGACAACAAACTCTTCAACAGATTCAATGAATCTTCTAATCTCCTGATCATATTCAAAAACTTTCCAATGCTTGATATTATCAGGAATTCTAGGTCTGAACCTAACTTCCACTTCATATTTCAACTTCATAGGTATTGGAATCTTAAATGAGCTTGCTGAAATAGAAAGTGAATCAGCGAAAATATTATTTTCTCTTGGAACAAAAGAAATGTTAAAAGCTAGGAATGAGTCTTCTAAAATTATCCATACTGCATTCTGGTAATCTTTGAGTCTAGGATGCTTAGTTTGATAAACATTTATGATTTTTTGAATAATAAGTTCAGCATCTCCAAAACAGAGATTTTTGAAATATTCATAACCAATCAGTAGAGCTTCATACTCAGCCACATTGTTAGTTTCTTCAAATTCAAGTTTGAAAGAAAAATTATAGCTCTCTTTCAAAGGGTAAATAGAACTATTCCTGTGTCATATCCTTCTTTAAAACATGAACCATCAAATTACATTTTCCATAGCTGGGAACCTTCATGACTGATCTGTTTTTGAGTAGGCTTCAAAATGTGAAAATTTTATGCATATAGAACAACATTATCCATGTGTAAAGTGTTTGAACCAACATTAGTTTTTCTAGCATAAATTGGATGATTAGTGGGGTCTTTGTTGTCACTAATGATATATGCTAGCTAAGCTTCTCTATAAATTCTTCTTTGTTCTCCTCCAAAAACAGGGACAATTACTGTAGCATAAGTGAGATCCATTTGCAATGTTCCTCCCAACCTTCTAATCCATGACCTTGAAAGTAACATGTAAAATCTAGGAGGAATGTAAACTACAACAATATCCAATACCATTACTCTCATGGGTAAATTAAAAAGACTTACTGTAAGGTCTTTGATGACACTAAGGCATTGAACTTTTCCGGAATCAAAGGAATAGAGATTTTGGTACTCTCTAGTTACTTCAAGACCTATTTCATCCATGACTACCTTGAGCATTAAATTATGTGAGGCTCCAGAGTCCATTAGGAAATTATGCAAGATCTTATCATGAATATTCAGAGATAGATAGAAAGGACAGGTAGAGTCATCTCTGTCTTCTACCAATGGACCTAAAACAATAGTGGGCTTTTCATCTTGAAGGTTAACAAAATCAGAAGCTACTTCGGTAGGTGGGGGTTGAAGAGCTTTCATAAAAGTATTTTTGAAATCATCATTTTTCATGCGCTCTACAAGACGAACAAGAATCTTTATCTTTTGTATTTCATTCTCAAAATTGAAAACAGGGGGCAGTTTGTGAGCAATGTTTACCTCAAATGAAAGATTATTAACTGCTACTGGAATTTCCAGTAATTTTTGTTCAGCAACTTGCTTTTCTTTTTGAATTTTAGCTGCATCCTTATTCTTCTTGGGATGTGCAACAGGATTTGGATTATCATCGATCTTTTTTTATCTGAGATTATATATGCTTTGAGGATCATCTGCAATCATGGAATGATCAAGAATCACTTCATTATTATAAATATATGAAATGAAATCTTCATACTCTGCTTGTGTAAGATGAATCAACCCTTCTCTTTCTCTCAAAAAATTTATGTCGACAACTTTCTCCAACCTTTCAGCTTCCTCTTCATCTTCAAATATAACATTCTGTAAAGGAGGCTGAACTTTTTGATCATCAACATCTCTCTTTTCTTGTTGAAAATTTTGAGGAACATAAGGTCTTCTAAATTGTTTCCTATTAGACCGATCAAATGAAATATTTCTGGTAGTAGTTGGTCTTACTTCCATCTTGAGCTTGGACATCTCAGTAGTCAATGACTTGACCATCTTTGTCAGCTCATCTAACTTAGGATCTACGTCTGAAGTTCCTGAAGTTGAAACTTCAACTTTTTTCTTTCTTTTTTCTCTGTCAATCCCTCCTCTGAGTCTATCAACTGCTAACACAATAGATTCTACCTCTAGTGAATTGTATTGCATTTTTGTTAGTGTTGTAGATCTTCTTTCTCTTAATAATAAACAAAAATCGGGATCAAAGGCACTAGCATAAGTGATTTTGGTTGAAGCTTCAGTAGGCTTGATTTCAGTAGGTATTTTACTATACGTCTTATTGAATCTCTTAAAAAAATTAGAAATTGATTCTCCTTATTTTCTTTTTATTGCACCAAATTCAGTGATATAATACAGAAAATCTTTCTTATCACCCCATTTCCTTATAAATGTATCATCTAGGGTTTCAATTCTAGTGATGCTACCAGTTGTCAAGGATCTGAACCATTTCCTGACATCACCCTTAATACTCTGAACAAAAACTCTCATCCAGACATCTTCATGTTCAATATTCAGATTGTCAACATAGGCATAAAAATCAGCAAGGTGTTTTTCAGTTGTTACCTCTCCCTCACCACTAAAATTAGGCATGTACTTGAGATATTAATCTCCTACATGGAATGCATTCATAGGCTGAGGTAAAACCAAAGGGGCATACCGTGTAGCAACATTTGCATCCATTTGGTTAGGGGGTGGGTTTGGACCTGCCATGGTGTGAGTTTTTGGGATTTGTGGAACAACAATTAGTGGATTGTGAACAATATATGGCGAAGCACCAACTTGTGATGTAGGTACTATTTGTTGGCTGGAAAAAAAGGAAGTACAGGATTTTCTACAAAATCAGGGGATAAATTTTGCAGGACTTCTTTAGGTACAACCTTTAAGAAAACAGTAGTAGAGGCAGCAAACTTTTGTTTACTCTTTTTCTTGATCAACTTTTCAGGGTCAGAAACTGGGATTATCAAAGGGAATATGGGTTAGCCCTGGTTCTAGTCCTTCTAGGAGCCAGAACTTCAACAAAGGAGTCACCAGGTGTAAAGTAGTCTAAAAAGACAGCTGGAACTGTACACCTCAAAACCATACTTATAACTTTGTCATTCACCCAGGGGTAAACATAAATTTGCCTCCCCGAAAATGACGCAAAAGATGTTAGTGCAAGGAGTCACTCCTTAGTTACATAACGAGTAAGTTGTACACATCATAGTTCATTTCAAATTTTAAAAGGGATGTTTGAGTGGTGGGATGGCTTTTCAAAGGTTTTGAAATGATTTTTTATATTCTCTAAGATTTTCATGCATTTGGAAAGTTTTGTAAAGTATAAATTGTGTGGTTAAATTGGTAGTATAAGGAGCAGAGTGTACAAATGGAGAAGACAAATACCCAGTACCTATTCCAGGAAATATTCATATCCTAAATCACTCACATAGCTATGATGATGGCTCTTTACACGAACTTTGTTTATGCAAAGTAAACAACATTCAAAAAATAGATTGCATGTATAAAGTTTTCCACAAATACTTTATGAAATATTCACTGACATGCTCTATAACACACATATAATCTACAGAAAAATAAAAGCTGATAATTCACTATTAAATCCTTTAATAGTTTCTCAGTCGCACCTTACTAGTTGCTGCAATTCATATTTTAGAAAAAATTAACAAAGAAAAGAGACACACCACACATTAGATGTTCCTTAAGTCACAAAATCCTCCAGCATGAAGTAATAAATGCTTTTTATTATATTAAGTATTTAGGTAGACCAACATACAACCTGGAAATGGTATTTACAAGTGGTATATATAGAAAGAGAGGCACCAACTACATATCTTATAAAATAAGGAGACATTAATTCTAACATTACATAGGTGTTAAAAGACATTACAGACTTATCCTATCAAAATCTAACAGAAAGGACAGTTGGAGAAGAAAGAAGGGAATAAATCTGGGCTGAAATGTTGAGTGTGTTGTCATGATGCCCCTTTTTCTACTGATTTATCTCCTTGTGTCTTGGGTCTTTAATAACCATGTAGCTCCATTTAATAAGACCTCCAACAACGTCATAACCACCTTTCACCATCACTTGTATTATCCATTTGGTTATGGTTTCTTATCCATCATTAACTAGCTTGGACAATTTTGCTGACAGGTGTCAAAATTCAGTTAATATAGGTGCTACTGGAAATTCCGGTAAAAACCTATAACTGCACAAAATCAAGAATGATACCGGAATTTCGGGTAGTGCCCTGTTTCGTTTTCAAAAATACATAGAAAATGTTGAAAATCTTGTGCATACTTATATTCCTTGACACACCTAAGCTGATGTTCAAAATTGTAACTGATAAGCAAAAAGGTACTGGTATAAAAACACCTTTTTACCTTTCCTCTATGTGTGTTTTAGCTTCAACAAGCTTCTCCAAGTTTGTTTTACTAGCTGCTTCTGTGACAATGGATTTCTCCTCCTTATAACCCTTTTGTGCTTTTCTTCTCTTTGAGGGCTCTGGGTTCTGCTCTAAAGGGGTTTTGTTCTTGTTTTTCTTCATGGATTTCTCTGTAGAGCCTTAGAATTAAGCCTAAACTTATTGTTGTCTCTGGTATGCCTCTTTCTGGTACCAGCAACAGGTTTGGATTCTTATTTCTTCTTCTTACTGTTGATGTCATATCCAACATCCTTAAGGAGTTCTTCATCTGATTGTGTAGGTTGATACTCTTTCTACATCTTTTGTTGAATATGCTCTTACAGAATTTTTGGTATCACCTGCACTTTTGATTTAACTGTAGTTGCAAACCTTCCTCTTCGGGCTCTAGTGTAGACATTAGGAATGGGAGGAATAGGGGGCATTACTTTCATAGATTGGGTTTACTTGCTGAGTATCTCTCTCCCTTTTCCAACTTTCTCTCAGCTATAACTACATAAAATTTTTCTTTCTTACCCTTTCCCTTCTTATAGATATTTTATTTTCTGGCCTTTCTCTTTGTTCTTAGTTTTGCAGGCTGAGGGTATGATTGTGAAACTGGAGGTGTAGGTGCAGTTTTTCCTGCCCTGTAAAACAAAAAGTGATCCCAAGTTTGATCTCTCTTCCCCAACTCTTCTTCAACTAGAAATTTGATTAAATATTTATGGTACAAGCTATACTCTGAAATAACAGTGTGGGTTTGAATCCTTACTGACATTTTTGTCAGGATTTTCAACAAGAAATATGCCAGATTTAATGTCTTCAAACCCGCAACATGAAAAATAAACCTCATGTGATAAAGGAACACAATTATATGCCTCCTTTCACAAGTGAGATATATCTTAATAAGCTTAACAACTTCTCCCCAACAATTCTTAAGATAGCTTCCTGGAATTCCCTTTGCCCAATTTGAATCTCTATGTACATATTTGAGGAAGCTATTGAGATCTCCTCCAGTGATAACCTACCCTTTAAGCCACCTTTCTCCTTCCTGTGGAAGGTTAAAGGCTTCAACAATGGAGTCTTCAAAAAACTGCAAGGTAAGGCCATAAATTGTAGCTTCTTGTCCATTAAAAGAGTTCGCAAACTCTTGAGCTACTGTTGAGTGAGAGCTCCCTAACCTGGTGCATAAAGAATACCACCCTGACTAGATAAACAAGCTTCTTACCCTCGGATTTGCATCTGTAGGTTTTAACCCTGAACAGAAATTATCTACACACGAATCTTATAACAGAAAATGAACAATAGCGAGAGCATAAAACATAAAACAGATAAACACAGAGATTTTCCCCTGGATCCCAAATCAGGACGACCAGCTTGATTTTTCATTATATTCCTTTTAGTGTTACAACACATATATATACATGCCGAAACATACATAAACCCCAATCCATTAACCCTGTATTAGAACATAACCATAGTTCCCTTGACCGGATCTACAAAATACCAAGGGTCGAAAACCATCGTACCCCAAAACCATGTGCAAAATCATGCAAAAAACATGGGTGGGTCTACCTATGAGTGGGTCCGCACACCAAACAAATTTTCGTCGGGGCGCTGCCACAGACCCCAACAGTGGGGGCTGCCTCCCCCCTTGTGACACCCCTGCTGCACCCAGCACAATGTACAGCGCGTGGGGCTAGTCATGGAAAGAATATAACACATACCCAACATTCTCCCACTTGTTGTTTTCTTTCCACAGGGGGCCACAGGAGAGCTTAGTCATTGGGTCAATTCTTCAGCACCCATTATTTCTCTACACCAAGAGAAATTCTGAGTGCTCACAGACTTTGTCAATGCATCTGCAACATTCTTCAAAGTGTCCACCTTTACCAGCAACACCTTTTTAGCCTCAAACATATCTCTAACAAAGTGATATTGAACATCAATGTGCTTTGTCTTTGAATGGTAAGCAGGGTTCTTAGCCAAGAAAATTGCACTTTGGCTATCACAGTCTATCCTTATAGCTTGCTATACCAACCCCATACTTGAACACAATCTTTGCAACCAAACTGATTCCTTGCTTGCATGAGTGGCTGCTATGTATTCTGCCTCTGTAGTTGAAAGAGCCACTACAGACTATCTTTTACTCATCCAACTGACTGCACCTCCAAATAGGTTAAACACATACCCACTTGTAGATCTTCTTTGGTCCAGATCTCCAGCCCAGTCTGCATCAAAAAAACCATGAATTTCCAACATTCTTTCCAATCCTGGTCTTCCCTGGTAGCACAAGCCATAATCACTAGTGCCACGTAAATATCTGAAAACCCACTTCACTGTTGTCCAATGCTCCTTCCCCGGGTTTGACATAAACCTGCTCAATACTCCCACTGCATGTGCAATGTCTGGTCTAGTACAGACCATTGCATACATCAGGCTACCCACTGCACTTGCATATGGAACACGGGACATATCCTCCTCTTCTTCTTGTGTCTTGGGACACTGTTCAGTAGATAGCTTTACACCTATAGGAATAGGAACATTCACCGGTTTACTATCCTGCATATTGAACCTCTGCAATATAGTCTCGACATACTTCCTCTGGTTTAACCAGAGCTTCCTCTTTTCCCGATCTCTCTTAATTTCCAAGCCCAAAATATAGTTTGCAGCACCCAGATCCTTCATGTCGAATTTGGAGAACAGTTGGGTCTTCAAATCTTGGATAATTTCTTTGTCATTTCCAATAAACAACATATCATCCACATATAAGACCAAATAAATAACACGGTCACCAATTAATTTAAAATAAACACAGTGATCCTCCTTGCTTCTGGTGAAGCCAAGTCCCCGTATATAGGTATCAAATTTCTGATACCACATCCTTGGTGACTGTTTTAACCCATACAGAGACTTCTTCAACCTGCATACCAGTTCTTTATTACCCTTCACCATAAAGCCTTCAGGTTGCTTCATGTAGATCTCCTCTTCTAGATCCCCGTGAAGAAATGTTGTCTTCACATCCATCTGTTCTATCTCAAAATCAAATGCAGCAGCAACAGATAAAAGTAATCTAACAGAAGTAACTTTGGCAACAGGAGAAAAAATATCACCAAAATCAATTCCCGGCACCTGGGAATAACTTTTCGCTACCAACCGAGCTTTGTATTTCTCCACCTTGCCTTCTACATTCATCTTCTTCTTAAACACCCATTTGCTCCCAATGGGCTTCCTTCCAGCCGGCAACTCCACCAGATCCCATGCATCATTTTTGTGCAAGGATGCCATTTCATTAACCATGGCCTCCTTCCAGAGTTTTCCATCCTCTGAATCTACTGCCTCCCTGACAGTTCTGGGTTCATCATCAGTTATAGTTAAGGCAAAACCTGAACAGAAAGCAGATGGACTATACCTTTCTGGTTGCCTTCTTTCCCGAATTGATCTTCTCAAAGCTGGAGTTTGTGGCTCTTCATCTTCTGAGTCTTCTTCTATTGTAGAGTCTGATTCATCCTCCTTTAGCTCAAACTCTATCTTCTCAGGTTTCTTTGGTAGGAATTCATGTTTAACAACATCTTTCACTTCTCTAAACACCACATCTCGGTTGTACACAACCTTCCTTGTTTCTGGGTTCCAAAGCTTGTAACCTTTAAACCATCCTTATACCCAATAAAGATGCACCTTTCAGATTTATTATCCAACTTGGTCCTTTTCTCCTTTGGAACATGTACATATGCATCACATCCAAATACCCTTAGATTTGAAAGAGAGGGTTTCTTACCAATCCATACCTCATGTGGAGTCTTATCCTCCAACGCTAATGAAGGTGATCTGTTAACTAAGTAACATGCAGTCTCCACTGCCTCCGCCCAAAATTCTTGTCCTAACCTGGTACCACTGAGCATGATTATTGCCTTTTCCATCAGCGTTCTATTCATTATTTCTGCAACTCCATTTTGCTGAGGTGTGTATCAAGTATTCTTCTGCCGTACTATACCACACTTCTTGCAGAACTCTTCAAATTCCTTCTTGCATAACTCCCCACCATTATCTGTCCTCAGCGCCTTTATCTTCTTCTCTGTCTGTTTTTCCACCAGAGCCTTAAATTCTTTAAATCTGTCAAATACTTCAGATTTATTCCTCAAGAAATATATCCATGTATTCCTTGAGAAGTCATCTATGAATGAAACATAGTACACAGACTTTCCCAGTGATGGAACTAACACAGGTCCAAACACATCACTATGCACAAGTTCTAATATCTTGTTTGCCCTCTTAGCACCAGAAGAAAAACTCACCCGATTCTGCTTCCCATATACACAATGTTCACAGAAATCGAAATCCAGAGAACAATTAGACATACCTTCTACCATACCATCTCTATGCAGTATCCGAAGGCCCTTCTCTCCAATATGTCCAAGCCTTTGATGCCATAGCATGGTCTTTTCTCTCCGTACATTTACCAGGGTTTCCGCTCCACTTTCGTGAACCATAGAACTCACACCCATCAATACCATACCTTGTAGCTTGTACAGTAGTTCCCAATTCGAACTCCCGCATTAATACCAAGCAGCTCCCAAACCATCTTGATATCAACACCGTTTTTACACCGCATCATCCATCTTGCTTACAAAATCATATTTCTGGCCAATGCAGGAATATGCAGAACACCAAGAAGTGTTCTAATCCTTCCACCTTGCATCTTCAGCTTGACCTTTCCACGTCCGATGATTCTGGCCCTCCTATCATCCCCCAGGAAGACATCACCACCATCATATTTCTCATACTCGCAGAACCACTCCCTATGGGGAGTGAAGTGAAAGGATGCACCTGAATCAATCAACCATGACTCATGATCTACATGTGTATTTGAAGAAGAAGCCAAACACACATCCCCACCTTCATCCGAGGTGGTTTTTGCCTCTGCAGAAGGAGCATCATCAGATCCCTTTCCTTTCTCAGGAGCTTTAGATCTGCAGTCCTTTTTTTAGTGCCCTTCCTTTCCGCATTTCCAGCATACCTTTACAAAATTTCCAGGAGATTTAGATCTCCCTCTAGATTTGGATCTCCCACTCGAAACCTTATTCTTGTTTCTGTTTTGGGACCTTCCTCGTACAATAAGGCATCTCCATTCTGGCCCTCCACATTTCTTCGTCTCATTTCCTCTGATAGCAAGGCTGAGACAATGTCATCAAAATTCAAGGTAGTTGTAATGCTACCTATTGCAATAACCAGACTATCCGTGAGTCCGGGTAGAGACAACAAACCGTATACTTATTCCCGTCCGACAATATCACCGTATGACACCGACCACTACAGTATCAAGCGTTCAGATGCTCTGTCACCGAGTCTCCATCCTTCATCCTCAGGTTATACATCTTTTTCCGTAGGAACAACTTATTCACCAGAGACTTAGATTGGTACAAAGTCCCAAGTTTTTCCCACAAATTCTTCATCGTAACTTCCCCAGATACATTCAAAAATACTGAATCTGAGACACACAACTGTATTTTGCTCTTAGCCTTCCGATCCAGTTTCTTCCAGTCTTCATCTGACATTGCCGTTGGTTTAGTACCTAGATCTACCGCGATCTACTGATCTTTATCCACCAGCAGATCCTCCATCTTGAGCTTCCATAACTCAAAACACTGACCATTAAATTTCTTGATCTCTATCTTTCCGTCACTCGCCATATTCTTTCACCGCAAGAATCGACCCCGCAGATCTCCCACTGAATAGTGTCTACCTCAGGCCCGAGAAAAAAACCCTCAGTAGCAAAGGTGTCCCCTTGAAGCTGAAACAGCTCTGATACCAAATGTAGGTTTTATCCTTGAACAAAAATTATCTACACATGAATCTTATAATAGAAAATAAACAATAGCGAGAGAATAAAACATAAAACAGATAAACACAGAGATTTTCCCCTGGATCCCAAATCGGGACGACCAGCTTGATTTTTCATTATATTCCTTTTAGTGTTACAACACATATATATACATGCCGAAGCATACATAAACCCCAATCCATTAACCCCGGATTAGAACATAAATCCGAGTCTCTCGACTGATCTGTTAGAAATTAATGGGGGTCGGCAACCATGAAAACCATGTGCAAAATCATGCACAAAACATGGGTGGGTCCGCCTATAAGTGGGTCCGCACACCAAACAAATTTTCGTTGGGGCGCTGCCTTGGACCCCAACAATGGGGGCTGCCTCCACCCTTGTGACCCCCCTGCTGCACCCGACGCAACTTACAACGCATGGGGCTAGTCGTGGAAAGAATATAACACATACCCAACAGCATCCACTAGGTTTGCACCCTATGGCTCAATTCGATTTATTTTTCCACTTGTTTTAGTCGTCTTCAGAAAATAAATGACTCTGCCTCTTACAACTGATAGGTGGTAGACTTGGACGAGTTTTACCTTACAAGTATTGTGTGTACTCACCTTTGGAATCCTGTCTGAAATATAGACTCCTCCTCAAACTATGACTAAACAATTCGATCTCAAACAACTAAAACTTCAAATGACAGTGCTCATGCTTTTTTGGTGGTTTTAAAACCAAACTATGGTTCATCACCCCATGCAAATCAACCTTCATAATTGAAAATATCCCTCACTGTGATGTGCACCATATGATAATCCATCATTACCTTCAGTTGGATGCATATTTTTTGTATGGAGAACTCAAGCTAGCTTGAGACAAGTGGATCTGTGACTAACAATCACCTCTGTTGTCTTGCTATTAATTGGCCGAAATTTCTAGTAGCATTGTTGTGCGACCAACCAAATGGTTATGGCATTAAGTGTGATGACCACGATCTCCTCCATTAAGAAAAACACATACTTTGACATACGTCTAACTGACTTGGGGTTGACAGGCGGACGGGATTAACGGTTAAGTACATTACTGCGGCTGACACATAGGCATAACGTATATCACGGGTTGACTTAAACTAGACTGACTGCATATGATACCTATCATGAGATATGAAAAGTTCTAAAAAAGGTTTGAGGCATATTTACACTACAACACGTGGCTTGGTAAAAGCGGATGCACTTTTTCATTTATTTTTTAAAAATAGAGTATGCTTCCGGAAATTCCGGCAGCATCGAAATAAAAAAGAAAGAGACAGAAATAGGAAAATAACAGACTGTCCGAAAATACTAAAACTGGCGCTTCCAGAATTTTCGGTAGCGACCCAAAAAAATTAAAAATTTTGAATTTTTTTTAAAGTTTAATTCTAAAAAAAATAAATATGAAATAGACTTATGACTTAGAAAAAAACTATGCTAACACAAGTTTCTTAGTGATTTAAATATCAATAAAAATGATTTCTCTTCCAATTTATTATACTATCAAGGAGTTTGGAGTTGGGTATTCAACGACTTCACATCTGTGGAAGGTTGAAATGTTAATAATCCAAATTCCATAATCTTTATTAAAGGTAGGTTGAAATGTTAATAATCCAAATTCCATAATCTTGGTTAAAGATAAAATAAGCTTGTACCTAAAATCAAATGATATTGTTTTAATAATTAAGTTAAATACTTAATTTTAATTTCTAAAATTAACATTAAACATTTTTATTTTTAATTATAATTCTATTTTATGTAGGAGTAATGAATTATTTACTTGGGAGAACATTCTTAAAAATGGATAGATTAGATCAAGTTAATGTTCATTATGCTTATGCTAAGGTGAGTTAGAAACTATTTTCCATTGGTTCATTTTCTGTCCATTCACATCCCAAGTTTGGTGTTTTTTTACCTAAAATGTTTGGGACCAAATTTGTTTGGGTCTCGCCCAGTCTAAATGAAAGTGTTTGAAATTGTCTTTGTGATTATTCTCTAGCATGTTTTGGGTCTCTCTCCGTCTTTATCATTTACTTCATTTGGTGGGCAAGGAATCTCAAAATTTTCCAGTGGAAGCCCTTGCAAATTAAATTGTTAATTTACAACTTTGTGGGCTCTGCTTTTTTCATGCTAAACAAATTTGTCTACCAAATATTCAAATTTTTTCTGGAAGATTCCAAGTTAGTCATTGATTGTGGAAATAATAAAGTAAAAGCTATAATAAATTAATCTTCCTCCATTGATCAACAATCCCAACCACATAAACTTAAAAACTATAATAAAGTAAAAGTTCAAAATGCGAGGTTGCGACCTATACCTTGTCAAGGAGACAATCCAGAGCTTTGAATGGTCTTCTTTTTCCTACATATTCAAAGAACTAAACGCCAATACAAATGAACTTTCTAATGAAGCTCTAACACTCCATGAGGGGTCCTTTCTAATCCATGAATTCTATGAGGACCATTTAGTTAAGGATATATCTTTCACTTTATAACTTTCATCATGTATTCATGGAGACATGTTCTCTCGTATTTTGGAAAGATGGATAATTTAAAGCATACGAGCTTTCTAATGAAGCTCTAACATTGCATGAAGGGTCCTTTCTAATCCATGAATTCTATGAGGACCATTTAGTTAAGGATATATCTTTCACTTTATAGCTTTCATCATGTATTCATGGAGACATGTTCTCTCGTATTTCGGAAATATGGATAATTTAAAGCATATGAGATTTCTAATGAAGCTCTAACACACCATGAGAGGTCCTTTCTAATTCATGAATTCTATGAGGACCATTTAGTTAAGGATATATCTTTCACTTTATAACTTTCATCATGTATTCATGGAGACATGTTCTCTGGTATTTTGGAAATATGGATAATTTAAAGCATATGAGCTTTCTGATGAAACTCTAACACTCCATGAGGGGTCCTTTCTAATCCATGAATTCTATGAGGACCATTTAGTTAAAAAGATGTATCTTTCATTTTATAACTTTCATCATGTATTCATGGAGACATGTTCTCTCGTATTTTAGAAATATGAATAATTTAAAGCATAAATAAAGTGGCACTCCAATCACAACATATTCTCTATTTTGGAAATATGGATAATTTAAAGCATAAATAAAGTGGCACTCCAATCATAACATGTTCTCTATTTTGGAAATATAGATAATTTAAAGCATAAATAAAATGGCACTTCAATCACATTCAATGCCTCTTGAAGAAAGTGACATATATAAGTTTCTTTTTAAAAATCTAAAAATATATTTTTGTGAGAAGAAAAAAAACAAACGAACAACAACAAAAATAAAAACAAAATCTCCACTATGGAAAACTTTCTTAAATTCCTATATAACTTACCATTGGTTCTCCCAACTTTTTATTTTTGGAGAACTCCGAAACTAATTTAAAATAAAAATAAGTCATTTTTTAATCTCTAAATTAACTTATATAAAAACCTTATTTCAACCTTTTAAGTTTATTCCTAATTTAATATCAACATTTTACTTTCTCACTAAACTTTTGATAAACACCTTCTCTCCAAATTGATCTTTTGTAATGGCTTAATCCAAATCCCTTCCTCATCCTTGGGCCATGAACATCAAATCCAAAGCCTTTGTTCTCATATTTAATATCACTAAAAATTTAATTTCCTCACTAAACTTGTGATGAACAATTTCTCTCCAAGTTGACCTTTTGTAATGAGCTAATAAGCAATCAACATCAAATCCAGAGCCTTTCTTCTCATATTTAATATCATAATCCCTGGGCTATCACCATCAATTCTAAAACCCTTATTCTAATTCCTTTTCTTCTACCCTTATTCTAATTCCTTTTTTTCTAGTTTAATTTTTTAATCAACATCTTCTCTTGTAAAATTCCAATGTCCAATTCCCAGTGGAGCAACACTTACTATTTTATAACTCCTTAAAAAGAATATTATTTTGAGTCTTGTGCCATCAAGGTGGTAATGCTTCCTATTACTTAAACCTCAAACTACATTTCCCAATTATCAAGGTATATAAAATTTGCGAGGAACATGCCTTCCCCTCAAAACCTGGTATACATAATTTAAATTATTTTTTTTGGGTTATAAAGTTTCCATGCACATGCATTTTCCTTTTCCTCCCACATGCGTTACAAAGTTTACAAATGATAGGATATCTAAGTTTCAAGCTGCATACTTTTCCCTCAAACGTCAATACCGCCTTCTTCCACGGCGGGGACTTCGCGTGCCTCCACCTTTTTCGGCGGGACTTAAAGCAAATTTTCTTAATTAGTTTTTTTATTTTTCCAAAATCTCAATGCATCCCTCAGTTTGGGCCTTCTTTTTCGGTTGGTAGTGTTTTAAATATTAAATAGCTTTTTGAGTGTTCCAAATTCTGCATACATCCCTCAGTTTTGGTATTGTTTTCTGGTTGAAAGGGGTTTAAAGGTTCTAATATTTCTTAATTAATAATAAATATTTGTTTTTATGGTTGATAGGGTTTAAAGGTTCTAATATTTCTTAATTAATAATAAATATTTAATTTTATGATTTATAAATTGATAAATATTTTTTAATAAAAAATAATTTATTATTATTTACAAATTTTTAAATATTTTTTTAATTAAAATTAAATTTTGAAAATAATTAATATTATAATGAAAATAAATACATTTAATTTATTTTATTGTAAAATTCCATAACTAACACTAAAACCAAATTTCTACACAGACATTTGTCTAAATATAACACTGTGAACTATTGAGTAACAAAAACTTGCAAAGTAAAGTGGCCACTTTACTAATTCTTATCATATATGTCTTTAAGAAAAACAAACAAAACCCTTGATATGTTACCACATGTCCTATATACCATTTAGTTTTAGAGTTGTTGTAATATAATGTTGACTAAGTCACAATAAAATAAAAATAACTTTATGTTAAAATAAAAACAATTTCAAATTCAAATAATAAAAATAAAGGGAGTTGTCTTTAAGTGTCACTTTTTGGAGTTTGGACATTGTGGTGAAATCTTGATTTGTGTTGTTTAAATTGGTTAATACAAATAAAAGGAGTTATCTTTAAGTGGCCACTTTTTGGAGTTTCTGGTGGATTTTTGGCCTGCACAAAAATTTGTGGTGAAATCTTGATTTGTGTTGTTTAAATTAGTTTTTTTTACTGCATATATGAATTCAACACCCTAAAAAATCCTCTGGGCACTTTGATTGTGTAGAGTTCACCCATCAAACTTGTGATTTCAATGAATCCCTAGCGGATTTTAGACAAATAGGATCTAAAAACTTTTCAAAAAGTCGCACTTAAACAACTCGAAAATAAAATAAAGGTAAACTTATTATTTTTATTTGTATTTTACCCAATAAAAGTAAAGACAAGTCCCACATTATTATTATTATTATTTTTTATTAGGTAGTTAAGGTAAACTTGATTTGCTTATGAGAACCCATGGTATTGACCCATAGTATTCATGTGGCATATAGCCTATTTAAATGAGGAAATTAAACCAACCCAAATCCTTCTTAACTCCAGATTTACCAAACACCCTTCTTAACTCTAGATCTACCAAACACTAAAAGAAATTAAATCAATGAAAACAAACACATTTAACTCATTATAAATTTTCATAACTAATATTAAAACTAAATACACAAAAACATTTGTCCAATTATAATCCTATGAACTATTAACTAACACTAATTTGCAAACTAAAATGGCCACTTCAAAAATTATAATCATAAACCTTTTAATAAAAATTAAAAATTAAAAACAACCTTAAAATAAAATAAACCCCTTTAATTAAAAACAATATTGAAATAAACCCTTTTAATAAAAATAAAAAATTAAAAACAACTTTAAAATAAATCCATTTAATTAAAAATAAATAAAAATTAAACACAACCTTGAAATAAACCCCTTTAATAAAAATTAAAAAAAAAAAAACTAAAAACAACTTTGAATTTAATCTCCATCCTAGATATAGTATTTAATAGTATTTAAAAATATTATTACAAACTGCATCACTTGTAACTAAATCAATTTTGACTTCTTTTGTTACCATTCACCTTGTATATTATTTAATCTTATTTAACAATATTATTATTAAATTTGAAATTAGCTCAATCAATGTTGACTTCTTCTATTGGTAGGGTTTTTATTACTTTTGACTTCTTTGTCACCCTTCACTTTGTATAATATTGAATCTTATTTAACAATATTATTATTTAATATGAACTTAACTTAATCAATTTTGAATTTTGTAATAGTGTAAAGTTTTATAAATTTTGGCTTTTTTTTGCTATCTTTTATCTGGTATATTATTGAATCTTATTTAATATTATTATTATTTAATTTGAAATTAACTTGATCAATTTTGACTTTATTGGATTGTAAGGGTGTATAGTCTTGGATCAGTTTTGACTTTTTTGGATTGTAAGGGTGTATAGTCTTGGATCAGTTTTGACTTTCTTTTTTTCACCTTTATATACTTGTTAATCTTATTTAATAATATTATTATTTAATTTAAAATTAACTTAATTAATTTTGTATTAGTGTAAAATCTTTAATCAATTTTGACTTCTTTGTCACTCTTCATCTTTTATACTAATTAATTTGAAATTAATTTAATCAATGTTTTCTAGGATTATAACAGTGTAATTTTTTTTATTTTTTTTTATTTACATTTTTCACTTGGTATACTATAACAATATTATTATTTAATTTTGACTTTTTAGAATTGTAATAGTATAAAGTTGATCAATTTTGACTTCTTTGTCCCATTTCATTTTTGTATATTATTTAACATTATTATTATTTAAGTATTAAATTAATTTTCATATTAAAAAATACAAATAAATTTATATGATATTATAATCTCATGTAATCAAATTCCAACCAAAAAATAATTAATTTGATCCATTTTAATTTCTACAAAGTGTAAACTCTTTGTTTTTGTTATTTGTTTTTTTATATTAACTTATCCGTCTTTACTTTTCTTATTACCCTTTACTCGATATATTATTTCATTTAATGTTATTTAACAATATCATTATTAATTTATTTTTATTTAACAATATCATTATTAATTTAACTTGTAATTAAATTGATCAATTTTAATTTCTTCACACATGCATTTAACAATATCATTATCAAACTTAGTAATTTGTAACGTGATTAGTTTTGACTTTTTCAAAATGCAGTAGTGTAAGGTGTTCGTGGTTATTATTTGATTGAGTTTTTTTTTTTTAATTTGACTCTATATATATAATTATTAATTTTATAAATATTAAATTGATTTTTATATTTAAAAATATTATAAGATATTATGATTTTATTAATAATTATTTAATTAAATTTTAATTGAAAAAATAAAAATTATTTAGTTATTGATCACTAGTAGAATATTTTAGGTAGTGTGATTTTTTTTTTAATAACGTTGATGAGTCTGCATTTGAAGATGGTAGTCAATGATAGTTTCAAAATTGTATTTTTATAATAATAAATAATAATTTTAATAATCAAAATTGTATTTATATAATAAATATTAATAACTTCTCGAACTCTAATTTTCCCATTATTATTTATACTTCACTTTAATAAATATTTTTTAATTAAAAAATTAAAATATAATAATAAAATATATTATAATTATTAACTAATTAAACTAAATTAAATATAATATAATAATAAAATGATTTAATAAATTATTTCATTTATATATTTTTCCTCTTTAAGTCAAACTAGTTGTTATACCTTAACTGCTAGTTGGATTCTCTCTCGATCTTTTTAAACTGATTAGTTCGAAACGCTTTGACAATACATCATCATACTTTCCTCTCTCCATCTTTTTAAACTAATTGATTCGAAATAAAACAATACATAATCATATATAATTATCACCAAACACAATTTTTTACCAATTATAAATAAAACCAAATTCAAAAAACTAAATTATAATAAAATTTTCCCAAAAAAATAAATAAATAAAAAATAAAAAATCTAACCTAATTAATCCTCTCATCAAATTCCAACCGAAAAAACAAAATAAAAACCATAAAAAAAACCAAGAAGAAGAAGAAAAAAATAAAAAACCTCGTTAAACTACACCATTTAAAATTGGTAATGCCAGCAAGACCACTCTGCGGAGTATTCCATGTTTGATGGACTTAAAGTTACGTACGAGGAACGTCAGATGCTTCATGTCCTCTTCGAACCATAAATTAATTCCCTCCTCTAAGGTCATTTCAACTATTAATACCCCCGGGCCCTCAACTTTCTACAAAACCCAGACCTGGCTCTTTGGTTTCTAGTATCAGATTGCACTACTGAGATCTGAACTGTCTATTGGTCTGATACATCTCAGTACCTTGAGCCATGAAGGGTATGTATTTTCATCTTCTGTCATTGCTGCTGGTGGCCTCCCTGTGGCTGCATGTTGCAGATTCTGCAGATACTTCTTGCCCCAAGACTTTCAGTGGGAGTCCAGGCAGCAATGCCAAAAGAAATTATACCCAATGTCTGAATCTTCCACAGCTGGGTGCAACTCTGTCATGGACCTATTACCCTGCAAATGGGTCTGTGGATTTGGCATTCAGAGCCAAGCCGGGGAGCTCCTCGGGATGGGTGGCGTGGGGAATAAATCCTAATGCCAAAGGCATGTTGGGCACACAGGCTCTCATTGCCCTGAAGCAATCCAATGGCACCATGGCCTGCAACACCTACAATGTTACCTCCAAGAGTTCAGCCCTGGTGCCCTCCCCCATAAGTTTCCCTGCAACAGATCTGAGCTCTGAGTTTGAGAATGGGCTCATGACAATATTTGCAAAGGTGGTTCTGCCTTCAAAGAAAAGTGTGGTGAATCAAGTCTGGGAGGTGGGCAGCAAGGCTGAGGGTCTCAATCCCTCTATTCATGCCTTTGGGAACTCCAACCTCCAGAGCTTTGACTCCATTGATTTTTCCTCTGCAAAATCCCCTTCCCCCTCCCCCTCTGCAAAATCCCCTTCCCCCTCCTCCTCGACCCCTTCTAACTCCTCCTCTCCCACAAGCTCTGGTAGCTCTTCCAGTCCCAGTTCCAGTAATGGCAGCATCACCAGGATCTCTGTCACAGAGTTGTTCACTGCTTTGCTCTTTTTGGGTTTTTCTGTAATGAAGTTTTGCTGCATCTGAGTTCAGCTTGCAAGTTTTCAATATTATTTAGATTTTTGGTTCTTGTTCTGTTATTTGCCCAAGTGGTGGGCTTCCCTGTATTATTTTGTGTACCAGAGATTTGAACATATTGCTCTCTGGTTATGGCAAAGTTAGAAATGCCATAAAGTTGTGTTGGAGGCCTGATAATAAAATGTAACTGCTTATATTAGAAATGGTGCTCAGATCGTTCTTTGACAATACTGTTACAACTGCATGGATTGATGCATGCGTTACTGTAAAAAAACAAACGTTAATTTTGAGCACGTATTCATAATCTATGGTGTTTTGTTCATGTCCATTAAAGTATATTTTTGGATCGAAGATGGTTAGTTGGATTCTAGTAGGCTCACTGAAAAAGAAAAGTTAGAGTGATTATAGCAAGGTCAAATAAATCTTATAGATTTCAGTATTAATTGATCTCATATTTTTATATACATGGGCTTCATATTTTCGTTAGTGTTAATATTTTGCATTTCAATATAAAATTGTCTTTATTGAGAATTTATTGAGAATTTTTAGAAGTTTTTCTATTGGATTTTCTTAGTAGAATTTCTCTAAATATTTGTACGAGGAATTTATTGAAATCACAAATTTGATGGATAACTCTTGCATAATCGTAATATTTTTAAGGGGGCTGAATCTACATATACAGTGAAAAAACCAGTTTAAATAACATAATTCAAGATTTCACCTCAAAATTTTCCTCTATATTCCTACACTGGAAAGTCCAAAAAGTCACACTAAAGACAACTCTTTTCAATATTATTGATTTTACATTTTTCAGGTTCACAATAAAATGGGATAATTCTTTTCTATATTTGTTTAAAAAATAATCAAAATTGATTATTTATTAAAATAAATAGGTTTAAAATTTATAAATTGTGTTTTGAATAGCTGTTATGTTCAGACATTTTATGGTGAAAAAGTCTAAATTTTATGGGTAAAAAAATAGTCATTTTAAGGGTTGGTGGGTAAAAATTTAGTCATGATAAAGGTTGGTGTGGTCAATTATTCAAGCCAATGGTTAAGGGTGTTAGTCATATCAAGACTCACATTAAGCATTGTTTAACTATTTTACATTTTGGGATTTTTGGTTGGAATTCTAGAAAACAATTTTTTTGACTGAATAATCAAAATTTGCTAGTTCAGACTGTTGTGGCTGAAAGTCAATTTGGTTTTGTGTAAGAAATGACTTTGGAATTATGATGGTTGTTTCAAAATCTATTATTAAATATACATTATCTAAAAAAAATCCTTAAAATGGATAAAAATGAAAGCCATAATCACATTTTTGATATTTGATTGCTTCACATCTATGATATTTGGTTGCTTTTTTAGTTTTCACTTTGCAATAAAGTCAATATTATTTCAATTTTTTCAAATAATAATTATATAATATTTTTTTATTTTTTTAAATAAGAATTTTTAAATTGAATGATTCAATTATGATTTTCCCAAATTTTATGTTCTTTCTGTGTGTTTTTATACCTGGTGATTAATATTATATTGATTATTTCCCATTATTTAATAATAAAAAAACAATTATTCGTTCATATAAACTTGGAATAGTAAAATGCTTATTTTTGGTAATATGATTTTTTTTTGGAAATAGTTTCTATGTATCATTTTCACAGTAATGAATTAGGCTACACAAAAGCTTAATGCGAATTTATTTTGTATTTTAAATGATATATTGATTGAGTTGTAATTTGACTTTAATTTATGTGTATTGATTTTTTAAGATTAACTGTATATTTATTATTTTTTTTAGGTTAATAGTATAGTAATTATTTAAATGGATTTGATTTTTAATTAAAAAAAATATTTTTATTATAAAATTTTCATCATTAGATAAATTAATTTATAATTTAAGAAATTAATGTTTATGTAAATAAGAAATATAATTAGTATTTTATGGTAACTATTTTTTAATATAAAGTAAATTTCTTTGTAATTTAATATTTGAAAAAGATTATTTAAAATTAGTTTGATTTCGGTATTTTGAATTGTTTAATCGTTTTCTTTGTAAGCTGAGGGATTTGGTGCCTCAGTTGTGTTGGTGTATGAGTTTATTATAGGTTTAAGTTTGGGCATTGATTGTGCATGGTTGATGGCGGGAGTGTTCATGATAGTGTTGGGTGGTAAGCTTTTATTATGTATCTATCTAGAATGTTCTTGGTATTATGTTAGACTTTGAGTTTTTGGTTATTATTCTAGATGTTCCTCGGAATGATTTGGTAGTGTTGCAAGTCTCTTAGTGTATGAGTATGTCGTGGGTTTATGCCTAAGTATTGAATGAAAAATGCATAATTAATTTTTCTTATGTATGGAGTGTTATTTTTTCCTTAGTGTATGAGTTTATTATGGGTTTAAGTTTGGGCAATGATTGTGTATGGTTGAAGGTTGGAGTATTCTTGATAGTGTTGGCGGTAAGGTCTTATTATGTATCTATCTAGAATGTTCTTGGTATTATGGTAGACTTTGGGTTTTTGGTTATTATTCTAGATGTAACTAACAATGATTTGGTAGTGTTGCAAGTCTCCTAGTGTATGAGTATGTCATGGGTTTATGCCTAAGTATTGAATAACAATTGCATTATTAATTTTTCCTATGTATGGAGTGTTTTTTTTTTTCCTTAGTGTTGGTGTTAGGGTTTCATTGTGCTTTCATCTAGAGTGTTCTTGCCTTCTTAGTGTTTTAATGGGTTTTCGGGTTTTAATTGTTGTTTTGAATGTTCTCGACAAGGGTTTGGAAATGTAAAAGCTATGGTAGTTTTTAGGGATTGTGATGGCATCAATGGTTAGGGGTGTTTTGGCTGTTGTGGTGAGATGTGGCCTTTCACTGTCGAAGTGGTTGGCCTAGTTGTTGTAACTATGTGAATTTTGTGTTTGCAATTGTAGGTTTATTCCATGCAATGTTTATGCTAGGATTCTAGTATATTCTTTTTGTTGAGATTCAACAAGAAATTTCAGCACCCACGCCTAGTGTGGGACTAGGAGGTCCAAGCAGCACCTACACTAAGGTGGAACCACAGGGCTAAAGTTGGTGCATGTCTATTTCAGGGAAAATTTTAAGGATGGAAGTTTATATTAAAGTATAGAAACCTTGGCAAAACTTACTAGAGTCCCTAACATGCAAACCCTAAAAATTTTGGTGATATTTTTGTAGAAATATTTATATTTCAAATGATTTTATATTAGTCTATATAAAATTTTGGCGATTGTTAAGGTAAAATAATTTTGTATTGTAAAATTTTGGCGAATCAGTTTTAGGAAAAAATGGAAATTGGCAAATTTTTTTTTGGAAAAAGCATGGAAAATTAGCCCACCTGCGAATATTAGCCCCTAAAATTTCCCCTCAGACTCTATTTTAGTTATCCTTTAATTAATATGGACAATAAAATGTAATCTAATCTCAAAATAACTTGTAATATTTAACTGAGTGTGACAAACTCAGTTAACTCTTGAATTTCGAGTTAGAGGTAGTTGGTGAGGCATGCAGAGTAATTCTAGTTGTTAGAGAGTTCGAAGTGCATTGGTGCATTAGTTAATGCAGGTTGTAATCAGTTTAACTCAGTTAAGTGAGTTAAACTCAGTTGTGCTAGTTGTAACTATTATATACACTAGTGAGAGATCAAGTGAATTAAATATTATTTAATTCACAATCAGTGATCTAACATGCAACTGATGATTTACTATTATTAACTGCATGCATGTCAGATCCAGTGGAGACCCAGTTGAGATCTAGGTGAAAGGGAAGTTGACTATCAGTTGTAGGATTATTGTGTTGCACCCATGCAACCAAACACCCATTGGAGTGCCCATGATACTTGCGCAGTCAAGGAAGGCCAAAATTCCTAAATAATAGGGATTGCAATCATCAGGGATTGCGCAAGCAAGGTAGGCTGTCTGGAGGTAGTAAATTGGCTAAGTATTGGTCAGTTTTATCTGAGACAGTGTGAGACAATTACCGGAGTACAGGAGGGCTCTTATGAGACGAGTTGTATGTAATTGTTTCATGATTCCATGCTGAATATACAATAGAAGATAGTGGGGTTTTGAGCATCAAGCTTTCCCCAAGAAATTATCTGTGTTGTAGCTTGATTGATTCTTCTTTGCTTCATGTGATTGGCGATTGTGTTTTTAATTCTGCAAAAGATTTGTAGAAGCGATTTAGCATTTAAATTTAGTACATTGTTAGATCAGATTGAATCCATGATATACATGCTTGTTGTATAATTTCTACATGGTATCAGAGCACAGGAAATCACAATTGTGAAGGAGGAGCTGAGTTTGTGACTGGATAGAATTTGAATTTGTAGAAAGACTTTCTTGGTGCTACAGCTGATTCATGATCGAAATGGCTTTCAATGGCTTGAGGTTGGAGTATGCACTTGAGGGAAACTCAAACTATATTGCTTGGAAGGACAGGATGGAGGCAGTACTCGAAGACAATGGCTTGAAGGAATTCATCGACAATGATGTTCCTAAACCCGTTGTGACAGATGCTGCAAATCTTAATGCATGGAAAAGAAAGTGGCAGAGGCGAGGAGGATCCTATTGGAGGGAGTACGAGACCACATTGTCTCAAGCCTCCATGGGAAAGCCACACCATATGCAATATGGAAGGCTTTGATAGATCTATTTCAGAATATCAACGACCATAGGAAATTGGCGCTCAAAGATAAACTTAGGAAGATCAAGATGGAGAAAGGCGACTCCATACCACAATATCTAACAAAGTTTGTCCAATGTCGGGATGAACTGGGGAGTGTTGGTATAACTTTCACTGATGATGATCTAGTGAGCTTGGCTATCCTAGGACTTCCCAAGAATTGGCACAGTTATCAATACTCTGTCAATGGAAGGGAAAAGTTGCTAGATTGGGAATGATTGTGGTCGGATTTGGTGCAGGAGGAGTTCAGATGAAACACCAGAGATGGATCTTCATCTAAGAATGAAGATGAAGAATATTGTGCTTTGGCTGCCAAGGTGAAGAAGGGGAAGGGGAAGAAATTCCATTCCAAATCCGAGTCCAAAGATGGCAAGAAGTGGGATATGTCCAGGGTGAAGTGTTTTCACTGTCATGAGCATGGGCATTATGCTACTAACTGTCCCCAAAAGAAGAAAAACACGAAGGTTGGAGGATCTACAGTTGGTGAGGCTTTGGCCTCACAATTTGAGCTTGACTTCTCATTGATCGCATGCATGGTGTCAAGTGCATTGGGATCTGTGTGGTATTTGGATAGTGGTGCTTCCTTTCACATGACGAGAGACAAGGAAATTTTTAGTAGCTTGGAGGAGAAGGATCTCCAAATACATATTGAAATGGGTGATGACGCGCGGTACAGTGCTATCAGGATTGGTACCATTACCTTCCGGAGGAAATCAGGTAAACCCTTTCAATTAAAAGATGT
This sequence comes from Pinus albicaulis, assembly GCA_034641835.2. Lineage (NCBI taxonomy): Eukaryota > Viridiplantae > Streptophyta > Pinopsida > Pinales > Pinaceae > Pinus > Pinus albicaulis. Next base: position 549,064,680 of record CM076572.1, read on the forward strand.
AATGCATGTACTGGGTTTGAAGAAAAACTTAGTCTCAGTTGTAATGTTGGAGGATAGAGGCTATGATTTTGTTTTTAGTGAAGGAAATGCTTTCCTGTGACACAAAACAACAGGATAAACCAAGAAGATAGGGATTCAAGTTAAGAATCTCTACAAGCTGGATGTATATGGCTACGCAACATTGATGGGCAATGCAGACAAAATGGTGAGCTGGGATGAGGGCGAATTATGACACAAAATATTGGGCCATCTTCACCATGGAGCCTTGAAAGTCATGCAACAGATTTCTACTGGTCTTCCCAGGGGTACACGTGCACAGTCAGACACATGCAAGGGATGTACTATGGGAAAATATGTAAAGGCCACCTTTCATGAGAAGGAGAACTGAACTTCGGGGATCCTTGAGAGAGTTCACACAAATGTGTGTGGACCATTCTCTATTTCTTCGACAACAAAACATAAGTACTATGTGATATTTGTTTATGAATTTTTCTCGTAAGTGTTGGATCTTCTTCACGCAGAAGAAAGATCATACATTCTCAAAGTTTCTTGAGTTTAAGGCACTAGTGGAGAAAGATTCGGGGAATCAAGTGAAGGCTCTTAGGAGCGATAATGGTGGAGAATACATCTCTAACGAATTCAAGAAATTTTGTAGCAAAGAAGGAATTCGAAGAGAACTAATGGTGCCTCATAACCCACAACAAAATGGGGTTGCTGAAAGAAAGAACAAAATGATTGTGGGTGCAGCAAGAGATATGTTGCATGATCAAGGCCTACCAATGCATCTGTGGGTGGAAGCATGCAACACTGCAGTATTTGTTCAGAATTGTTGTCCTCATAGGATACTTGGCATGAGTACACCTGAAGAGGCATTCACTGGTAAGAAACCTGATGTTTCACACTTTAAGATTTTTGGCTCATCTTTTTATGTGCATGTGACCAAGGATGCCAGGAAGAAGTTGGAACCGATAGCTAAGATTGAGATTTTTGTGAGGTACACTAAAACACCCCACAACTATCGAGTGTATTTTCCAAACAGCAGAATGACTGTTGTGCGACAGGATATAAAATTTGATGAGGAGAAAGTCACACGGTTGTCACTTGAGAGGGAGTTGGACTTGCATGCAGAGGAGGAACTATTGGTTGCCAAGGATGAGCCTCAATATGTGGAACGACCACATGAGGAGGATCAAGGAGTGGCGGAAAACACTCATGCAGAGTCATTCATCAGAAACGGTAGAAGGCACACCACGGAAGCTGATAGATTGAGACTTGATGCTGCAGAGAATGTAGGAGCCCCTACTTCACAGCGCAGACAAAGACAGTCTCTAGACAAGTTTACTGGATACATGGCTCTTATGAGAAAATGTATTGTGACTGAGCCATCTTCCTTTCAGGAGGCAATGAAGCAACCAACTTGGGTTGATGCAATGGTCGAGGAGTATGACTCCATTGTCAAGAACAGTGCATGGGAGATTGTCCCAAGACCAGTCGATAATTCAGTGATTGGATCAAGATGGATCTACAAGGTAAAGCAAGATGTTGATGGGAGTGTGGAGAAATAAAAGGCCAAATTTGTGGCCCGAGGATTCTCACAGATCGAGGGGATCGATTATGATGAGAATTTTGCACCTGTTGCAAGGTACTCTTCCATTAGATCCATCCTTGCACTCTCAGCGCAGATGGGTTGGCACATTCATCAGATGGATGTGAAAACCGTGTTTCTCAATGGAGTAATTGAGGAAGAAGTGTACATAGAGCAGCTTGAAGGTTTCTAGATATTCAATAGTGAGTCACATGTGTGCCGACTCAAGAGAGCACTATATGGGTTGAAGAAAGCACCTCGTGCTTGGTACACTTGGATAGACAATTATTTCACCAAACTAGGCTTCACAAAAAGTGAAGTTGTTGCAAACATGTACCAAATTGTAGTTGAGTGTAAGCTATTGATTATTGTTCTTTATTTTGATGATCTAATTTTGACTGGTGATGAGAAGTCGATACACTCATGCGAGGAGGATCTTGCAAGGGAGTTCGAAATGAAGGACATGGGAATCCTTCATTATTTCCTTGGATTGGGAATATGGCAGTAGGATGGTGAAATTTTTGTTTCTCAAGGCAAGTACGCCAAAGAGATACTAGGTAAGTTTCACATGGAGAGTTGCAAACCCATTGATACTCCTCTTCTAGGAAATTGGAGGAAAGAGGATGCTACTTCTGGAGAGGTAGTGGATGCTAATGTCTACAGGCATTTAGTTGGTTCACTGATGTATCTAGTGAACACCAGACTAGACATTTTCTACACAGTTAACCAGTTGTGTCAAGCTATGGTTAAGCCTACCAAGCTCTTTTGGAAGGCGGGGAAGAATGTATTGAGATACCTAAGGGGCACATAAGAGTATGGTCTATGGTATAGACGAATAGAGGGAGTGAAGCTTCAAGGCTTCATGGATGTAGATTGGGCAGGTAGTCTATCAAACAGAAAGAGTACATTAGGATGGATCTTCAACATAGGATCAACAAAAATTTCTTGGTACAGCAGGAAGCAACGATCCATGGCACTTAGTTCAGCAGAAGTAGAGTACATGGCAGCAATTCAAGCTGCATGTGAGGATATCTAGATGAGAAAGATCTTGGTTGGTTAGTTTGGTTCTCAGATGGATCTAACAGTGATACATCGTGATAATCAGAGTTGCATTAAACTCTCAATTAATCTTGTGTTTCATGATAGGTCCAAGCACATAGATATCCGATACCATCATCTCATAGATTGTGTGCAGAGGAGAATAATGTTGCTTCAGTACATTCCCATGGAGGATCAGGATGCAAATATTCTGACAAAGGCACTCACCAGGAGCAATTCGAATACCATAGAGGCAAGATCGGGGTGAAGGATAATCCCTTTCTTGTTGAGAGAGAGTGTTGAGATTCAACAAGAAATTTCAGCACCCACGCCGAGTGTGGGACCAGGAGGTCCAAGCAGCACCTACACTAGGGTGGGCCCACATGGCTAAATTTGGTGCATGTCTATTTTAGTTATCCCTTAATTAAGATGGACAATAAAATGTAATCTAATACAAAATAACTTGTAATAGATAATTGAGTGTGATAAACTTAGTTAACTCATGAATTTCGAGTTAGAGGTAGTTGGTGAGGCATGTAGAGTAATTCTAGTTGTAAGAGAGTTCGAAGTGTAGTGGTGAACTAGTTAATGCATGTTGTAATCAGTTTAACTCAGTTAAGTGAGTTAAACTCTGTTGTGCTAGTTTTAACTGTTAGATACACTAGTGACAGATCAAGTGAATTAACTATTATTTAATTCACAATCAGTGATCTAACATGCAACTGATGATTTACTATTATTAGTTGCATGCATGTCAGATCCAGTGGAGACCTAGGTTAGATCTAGGAGAAAGGGAATTTGACCTTTAATTGTAGGATTATTGGGTTTCACCCATGCAACCAAACACCCATTGGAGTGCCCATGATACTTGCGCAATCAATGAAGGCCAAAATTCCTAAATAATAGGGATTGCATTCATCAGGGGTTGTGCAAGTAAAGCATGCTATCTGGAGGCAGCAAATTAGCCAAAATTCCTAAATAATAGGGATTTCATTCATCGGGGATTGTGCAAGTAAAGTAGGCTGTCTGGAGGCAGTAAATTGGCTAAGTATTGGTCAGTTTTATCTGAGACAGTGTGAGACAATTAGCTTAGTATAGGAGAGCTCTTGTGAGAAGAGTTTTATGTAATTTTTTCGTGATTTCATGCTGAATATACAATAGAAGATAGTGGGGTTTTGAGCAGTAAGCTTTCCCCTAGAAATTATCTGTGTTGTGACTTGATTGATTCTTCTTTGCTTCATGTGATTGGCGATTGTGTTTTTAATTCTGCAAAATATTTGTAGAAGCAATTCAGTATTTAACTTTAGTACATTGTTAGATCAGATTGAATCCATGATATACATGCTTGTTGTATAATTTCTACACTTTTCGCTAATCTGGTGGGTTGAGTCTTTCATTTTGGCATCGTCTTCTTGGTGTTTTGTTGGGGTTTCACCTTTAGGATCTTATTTCAGATGTTCTTGGTAGTGCTTTGGTACTATACAAGTTGGCTTGACATTCATGTTCAGGAGACTTTGTGTGCTTTATGCATTGAATAATCTTGTATTTTAGAGCATTCTTCTTTGTAGTGTTCTTGCTAAAGTTTCATTTTTTAGTTTTTATTGATCTTGTTGGCAGTGGTTTGGTAGAGATTGTAGTGGTTTTTGTGGTGTAGGTTGTTCTATGAGTTTTAGTTGCATTTCACTTTTTTTTATTGCTTTTTGTTCTACTATTTTGATGGGGTTTCATCTTTTGACTTTTGTTGAAAAGAATTGAGCTTATCCAGAATTTTCCTCTTCAAATACTAGTTTGAGAAATTTCACTTGATTCCAAGGTATATTCATTTGTGTTCTTAGTATACTTTATTTCAAATCTTAAAATGGTTTCACTGAAGTCTATTTGCAATAAATCATAGCAAGTTTTTGAAGATTACAATAATAATGAGGAATTAATCCCATGAACTACCTTGTTTAGTGGTATGCTCTCTATTTTACTTTAATGTGAAACATTTTTTAAGATGCTCATATGAAAAAACTTTTTTCATTTGATTTTGAAAGTATTCTTCTTGATAGTGTTGTTGCTAGGGTTCCATTCTATTCTCATTACTAGTGTTGTTGGATTTTCCCTTTTAGTAGTTAATTTGTTCTAGGTTTTCTAGTAGGGTTCTGCCTTTTGGCTCTTGCTATAAATGTTAAAATTTATGATGAAATTTAGTATACGTTGAAACATGTTAAATTTGAGGATATTTGAATGTAGAGAAATTGAATCCATGACTCGTCATGTTTAGTGGTTTGCTTGGTATTGAGTCACATTTTCTTTTAATGCAATGAATTTGTGAATATATGCTTGAGAAAATATCTTTTTTGTTTGAATTTGGAAATGTGAAAATTTGACTAACCCCGAATCCTTTTGCAGAAACTGATGTTATTTCTTCTATTTATTAAATTAATTAACCAAATTATTTGTTGTGTGCTATGAAAAATATCAAAATAAATTCATTGCAACCTTCACAAGACATATATTGGAGAAGGAAAATAGATGCACACACACAATATGACACCGTTATTTTTGGACTTAGTCCCTGGAAAAACCCAACTCGGGAAAACCGGTGTAGCAGCTGAGGGTTTTGATATTATGCAATAGTGAAATCTAAATACAATCTATGGATGCTTAATCTAGCAATCCAAAACAAAGAAATGATTGGCAATAAAAATAGTGAGAAAATTGCTCACTTCCACAAACGATTTTTCATTGACCTCAGCTCAAAATAAGCTACTCCTTGTCCCTTTGCACAGTGATTGTGCCAACCTACATAATTTTTGCATCCCACAAGCTTGGAACATTGTCTCCTCTTACTGTCTCTGCAGTTGTTGTCTGGAAGGCTGATGCTCTTTGCCTCTAGACCCTTTGCCCATCTTCCAGCTTAGAATATCTCATACTCCCCAACAAATACGAAATCTCCTCAAAAAGCTCTGTGCTGCCTCTTTGTGGAAATCACTACCTCTCTGCAATGTACTCATTGGAACTAGAAAATCTTCCTCACACCTCAGTATATCTGCCCCTCCGGAAACTAGATTCTTCTACTCTGAAGATCGATTTCCCAGCAAATCGAATACTCAACTGATTTGGTGTATCTTCTCCAAGCCCCATCGACTTCTTCTTTTAATCCTCCGTTGAGACTTCAACGACCACAATTAACTCTTAATCGATGGCTAACATTAACTAGAAATCGATCCATGCACTTTTCTAGAAGATTCTCACCATGAATTAATTAAGTCCTCTTAATTAATCATATTTCCTAAGTTTATACTTAGAAAATATTAAAAACTAACTAATTAATTTAATTAAGTCGTCTCTAGGTGGAATTTCCAGAAACGATTTCTCGGTATTGGATAATATGTGTATTATAATCTCTTTGCAAAATATCGTGGCTAGAACACATCCGATGCTACAAAAACTAACACTCCCTCTTAGCGAGGAAAGTGTTATAATATTGCAACTGCAACTGCTGCTACAATACACTGCCTTTGCACCATCTCCTGACACGATGTTGATGTTTACCTATTGCTGCCCACCAACTACTGTGCAACTCTAATATGCATTGTATTTGTGCTTCTGCTGACCCTATTGAACTGCTTCCAACACTAAATCTACATTGCAACTCTGTTGTTGCTGCTACTGCAACATCTACAACTTCCTCTCATCTGTTGCTGTTGCAACTGAGAAATATCCAAAAAACTAAACCATATGTGCTCAGTATGATGCATCTGTCATCCGAGTCATGATTGCTACTAGTCTCTGTGTTTTTGCTGACTCTGCACTATGCCAAATATGCACTACGATGCCCCTCATCTAACCACTACTAGCCAATACATCTGTCACTCTAGCATATTACTGCTCCAACTGCCACTGGTCCATTTTTCTACTGCGTATTATGGGCCCCTGTAGCCAGTTATTGATTCAAGAGGTTGACCTCTTCAAGAATCATGTCCAACTTGTAGCACTCTGGGGCTACAAAACCAAGTCAACCCACCTCACTCCTGGAGGGATGTCTGCTATCATGGAAAATTCTTCCTCCAACCTAGAGTACAACCTGTCGATCTTCGTGGAAGTAGCCTATTGGTCCTACTTCTCCTTGTCTTTCTTTCTAAGAAGAAAATGAGTTTTGTAGTGACCTGTCTCTCCACACCTGAAGCACTTGACCTTAGAAAGGTCCTTCTTCTCACTTTCTGCAACTCAACTCTTCGGATTTCTATCTGCGCTCTGATACCATGTGAAAATTTGGGTAACCCTAAGTCCTATTGCAACAACTGATGTTATTTCTTATATTTGTTAAATTAATTAAAAAAATTATTTGTTGTTTGCTACGAAAAATATAGAAATAAATTCACTACAACCTTCAAAAAATAAATATTGCGGAAGAAAAATAAATGTTGGAAAAATAGATGCACACAGACAATATTACACCGTTATTTTTGGACTAAGTCCCCGAAAAAACCCAACTCGGGAAAATCGGTGCAGCAACTGAGGGTTTTGATATTATGCAGTAGTGAATCTGAGTACAATCTATGGATGCTTAATCTAGCAATCCAAAACAAAGAAATGGCTGGCAAAATAACTAGTCAGAAAATTTCTCAAATCCACAGGCAATCCGTCATTGACCTCAACTCGAAATGAGCTGCTTCTTGCTTCCTTTCCGTAGTAACTGCGTCAGCCTACACGGTTGCTGCGTCCCACAAGCTTGGAACAACATCTCCTCTTACTTCCTCTCCAGCTATTTTCTAGAATAATGGTGCTCTTTGTCTCTGGACCATCTAACCAACTTCTGGCTCAGAATATCTCATGCTCCCCACCAAATACAAAATCTCCTCACAAATATCTGTGTTGCCTCTCTGTGGCAACCACTGCTTCTCTGCAATGTACTCATTGAAACTAGAAAATCTTCCTCTGGCCTTAGTATCTTTTCCCCTCTCTCACTGCTTCGACTTACTGAATCACCTTCAACAACTGGATGCTGCTACTCTAGAGATCAATTTCCCAGCAAATAGAATACTTAATTGATTTGGTGTATCTTCTCCAAGCCCCATCGACTTCTTCTTATAATCCTCCGTTGAGACTTAACTAGAAATCTATCCATGCAATTTTCTAGAATATTCTCACCATGACTTAATCAATTCCTTTTAATTAATCATATTTCCTAAGTTTATACTTGGGAAATATTAAAAATTCACTAATTAATTTAATTAAGTCGTCTAGAGGTGGAATTTCTAGAAATGATTATGGTTATTAGAGAATACATGTATTCTAGTTACTCCGCAAAATCTCGTGGCTAGAACACATCTGATGCTACGAAAAATAACAAGAAAAAGACAAGTTATTGTATGATCATAAACTACAGTGATTTTTATGTTTTTTAAAGGCTTGTGCAAGAATTATTCTTTATGTAATTTCGTTGTTGGTTGAGATTTATATTTCCTTGATAGTCATAGTGCAAGTCAGACCTTCTTTAGTATTTCACCAAGCTAAAGTTTTTTGTAACCCAAGTATTGATGATAAGTTGGTCGGTAATGCATTGAATAAGATTATGTTTATTATTGTTTAATATTTTTATTAGCTTCATGGCCATAGCCTCAACTTTTCATCCTTCAACATTTGATCCACCCAATGGATGGAAATTTTGTTGGATATGCATTGAATAATATTAGGGTGTGAAAACAATGGTTAAGTGATTATTTATAGATGCATATATTAGTCTGAATATTTTTTTTGATATTGTCTTGAAACATGTGAAATTGTGCCTATGAAAACATTGTTGTCATTTTATTTTGAAAATGGATATTGCATCCCATGGCCATAGATTTCTTAGTTGTCCATGTTGTTTAAATATTGGTGCAAGGATTATTTTTATGTCAATCATTATTGGTTGAGATATATATTGGTTTAATGACCATAGTATATTTTTTCTCTCCTATAGTGTTTGGCTCAAATAAACTTGTTTCTAATGCAAACATTGATGAGAATATGGTTGTTGATGTATTGAATCTACTCTACCAATTTCAAAAACCAATTTAGGTCTTGAAATCACAAAATATTAAAGAAAATTAATTTCAATCACACAACACAAAGATTTTCCTTGGGAAAGCCTTAGCTAAAAACCCTGCTATCTATATATTAAATAAGCCAAAGAATATGAGAAGATTACAATGATTTTCTCCAAGATGAGAAACCTCTGCACTATCTATATCTATCTCAATGAATCCTAGACGAGCATGATTCGATACTTAACCAATTTTATACCCTCCAGGATCCCTATTTCCTTGCATTATTTCCTTGGGTAATTAGGCCTTATTAAATAGGGAAAGTCCCAATCCATTAGGGCCTTCCTTTGACTGCATGCACCACTTGTACGATTTGAATAATTATACAACTTATAGTACACTTCCCTTTAACTCCAATCTCATTTGGGTCTTTCTGATAATTAACATGCATGAGTTATTTATGAGAAAATTATCAGTTAATTGGCTGAACACATGAAGTGACACCCCATTGTTTAATCTCCTACTAGTTCTTCCATAAATTAGAACTAGTTTAACTTAATTTAACTCAAATAATTTGAGTTAATTAATTAAAACTCAAAATAAACTCAAACAAGGCTCCTATAGTTTAGGAGACACTCTACATGCCTCTAGTTTGACCCTCAACTCGAATTAACTGAACCAAATAAGTCATATTAACTTAGTTAACTCATATAAGCTGGCATGTGATGTGGAATTAAAATTTTATTCTAATTTAATCAAGGGGAAATTAAATTAGAATCCATTCTTGGTGCCATTTTCAACACTCCCTCTCAGCAGGATAGGGATTTTTTGATGCCCCAATCTTGCCTCTATGGAACTCGAATTTTCTTCTTGACAGTGCCTTCGTCAATATGTTTGTATCCTGCTCCTCTGTAGGAATGTACTCTAATACCATAATCCGCTTCTGCACACAATATCTAAGATGGTGATATCGGATGTCGACATTCTTGGACTTATCATGAAAACTGGATTAAACGAGAGTTTAATGCAACTCTGGTTATCACAATAAATCAACGTATGATCCATTTGTTGACTACACAAACCAACAAGGATCTTCCTCATCCATATAACTTCACAAGCTGCTTGAATAGAAGGAATGTACTCTACTTCTATTGAACTGAGTGCAACTAATATCTGCTTCATGTTGTACCAGGAAACTGTTGCTAACAAAATACTGAAGATGATCCTTGATGTGCTCTTCCCGTTGGATGAACTCCCTACCCAATCTGCATTGTTGAAGCCTTGAAGCTTCACTCCCTCTGTCTGCCTATACCAAAGACCAAACTGAGTGGTGCCTCTTAGGTATCTCAACTCATGTTTGGTTTCCTTCTAACCATAGCTTGACTAAGTTGGTTAACCACATAACACATGTTCGGTCATGTGTTCACCAAGTACATGAGTGAACCGAGAAGCTACCTGAAAATGGTAGTTTCTACCACTTCACCTGAAGTAGCATCTTCCTTCCTCCAATTCCCTACTAGAGGAGTCTCCATGGGTTTGCTGCTCTTCATGTGAAACTTCTTCAGTATCTCATTGACATATTTTCCCTAAGAGACAAAATTTTCCCCATCTCTTTGCCAAATTTCAAAACCAAGGAAATAATGCAAGAGCCCCACGTCCTTCATCTCAAATTCTCTTTCAAGATACTATTTGAAAGAATTGATCAACTTCTCATCACTTGTTAGAATCAAATCATCGACATATATAATATAATGAATAATTAACCTTCAACCATAATATGGAAAAGGTTTGCATCTACTTCACTTTTGGTGAAGCCCAACCCGATGAAATAGTTGTCAATCCAAGTGTACCAAGCACATGGTGCTTGTTTCAGTTTATACAACATTCACTTGAGTCTGCACACATGTGACTCTCTGTCGAAGGTATCAAATCCTTCTGAATGATATATGTACACCTCTCCTCAATTACTTCATTGAGGAAGGATGTATTTACATCCATGTAATGTACATCCCATCTGCACTGAAAGTGCAAGAATAGATCTGATTGAAGAGTACCTTACTACTAGAGAAAAGGTCTCCTTGTAATATATTCCCTCCACCTAAGAGAACCCTTGCCCACAAATTTGGCCTTGTGTTTCCATCTGCTACTTGCTTCACCTTGTAGATCCACCTAGATCCTACAACTGGCTTATCCTCCAGTTTTGGGACAAATTCCCATGCATTGTTTCTGATAATGGAGTCATACTCCTCTACCATGGCATCAATCCATAATATTTGTTGCATTTCTTCCTTGAATGAGGATGGATCAGTCTCTACACTCTCACTCATAAGATCCATTTATCCAGTGTATCGATCTGGGGACATTCTCTATATGCCTTGTGATGTGGGTGCTCCCACATTCTCTCTAGCATCATGCATCAACATGTCAGCCTATCTGGTGTGCTTCCTTCCATCTCTGGATGTCTCTACATGAGTGGGTGATTCCACTCTCTATTTCTATGCGTGTGGTTGCTCCACATATTGAGTTTATTCTTTTGGAGCTAATATCTCCTCATCGACATGCATCTAAATCTCCCTTTGAAGGGAATCTGCATGGCATTTCCTTCGTCGAATTTCACATCTCTATGGACCACTATCATCCTATGAGATGGAAATTACACCCGATAGTTGTGAGGTGTATTAGTGTACCCCAAAAATATGCCCAACTCAGCTGTTGGTTCTATATTTTTCCGTGCATCTTTGGTAACATGTTAGTAAATTGATGAACCAAAAATTATAAAGTGCACCACATTTAGCTTATTACCGGAAAAGGCTTCTTCTCATGTATTCATCCTGAGAATACGATGAGGAATTATGTTCTACACATACACAGTTGTGTTCCATGCTTCTGGCCAAAAGTGCAACGGTAGGCCCTGTGTTGAAAATGGAAACAAAAAATATTGAAAATGGCACCAAAAGGGATTCTAATTTAATTTTCCCTTAATTAAATTAGAAGAAAATTGTAATTCTACATTACATGATAGCTTGTACGACTTAACTAAGCTTGGAAGACTTAGTTAGCTCAGTCAATTTGAGTTGAGGTTCAAACTGGAGGCATGTAGAGTTCACTCTAAGTTTTAGGGGGTCTAGTTGGAGCTTATTTTGAGTTATAATTGTTTAACTTAATTATTTGAGTTAAAATCCATTTAAATAGTTCTAACTAATGGAGGAGCTAGTGAGAGGTTCATTGAATTAAATATTATTTAATTCACATGCAGTGATCAATCATATAACTGAATATTCATTATAAATAGTTGTTGCACGTCAATTCTGAGGGAGACCCAATTGAAATTGGAGTTAAAGGGAAGTATACTATCAATTGTACAATTAGAAAATTGTATAGTTCATGCATGAGTTCAACAGGATGCCTTGGATGTATTGCGCAATTAATTATTGGAATTCCCTAATTAATAGGGGCTCAATTCCCTCAGGAATGTGTTAGCAAGGCTAAGCACCCAGAGGCAAGAAATTGGTTAAGTATTGGACCAAATTTGTTCGGATCGGTGTGAGAAAGTCACAGATAGTGCAGAGAGTTCTTAAAACTAAGAGAAGAATTGTATTGTTTCATATTTTTTACTGGGGTTTTTTTTTAGCTGAGGCTTTCCCCAGATAAATATTTGTGTTGTGCAATTGAAATTATTTCTTTCTTGTTCATGTGATCGGGCGATCGTAATTGGTTTCCACAATTTGTAGAATAGATTCAAGTATTTTGTTTTAGCATATTACAAGATCAATTTAATATATGTGGATTTTACATGGTATCAGAGCAAGAATCACTATAGAAGAGAAAAATACAAGTTTTCTTTGAACAAGTGAATCAAATTTGCAGATTTATTCTTTAGGACCAGCAACAGACCAAGATGTCTTTCTATGGATTGAGACTCAAATATTCACTTAAGGGTAGTTCAAATTACATAAATTTGAAGGAAAATACAGAGGCAATGTTGGAGGACAACGGGTTGAAGGAATTCATAGATAGTGATATTCCCACACTCGCAACAACAGATGCTCAAAATATTGATGCATGGAAGAGGAATGTAGAAATGGTGAGAAGGATTCTGTTAGAAGGAGTTCAAGATCATATTGTCTCGAACCTCCATGGAAAGAAAACTCCATATGCTATGTGGAAGGCCTTAACATATTTTTTTCAGATCAATAGTGACCACAAGAAGTTGGTGCTAAAGGACAAGCTCAGAAAAATCAATATGGAGGAGGGCAAGACAATACCAAAATAGTCGACGAAGTTCAATCGATGTCGAGATAAGCTTGGAAGTGTTGGTGTTACCATTCCCAAGGACGATCTGGTGAGCCTAACACTTCTAGGCCTTCCCAAGAGCTGGCACAACTACTAGGATTCGGTAAATGGGAGGGAGAAGCTACTAGAGTGGAGTGATTGTGGTCCGACTTGGTGCTAGAAGAGATTCGACGGAACACCAGAGACGGGACCTCTTCTAAAGACAAAGAAGAAGATTTTTCATTAGTCATAAAAGGAAAGAAATCCAAGAAAATAAGTTCCAAGGTGAAGCACTATAATGGGATGCATGTGGTATCTCGACATCGATGCCTCGTTCCATATGACGGGGAATAGAGATATATTCAATGAATTAGAGGAGAAATACCTCAAGCAAAACATAGGGTTTGGAGATGATGGGAGGTACAGTGAGGTTGGTATTGGTACAATTACTTTTTAGAGGGATTCTGGCTCCCCTCTCATATTCGCAGATGTATTTTTTGTTCCAAGACTAAAGAAGAATCTTGTTTCCTTCGTGGTATTAGAAGACCGTGGCTACGATGTGATATTTAGCGAAGGAAATTTTTTCCTTAGACACATCACCATGGAAAACTAAAAATAATCGGTGTGTGAGTAAAGAACCTGTATGCACTTGAGGTACCAGATGCATGCAAAGCTTTGAGGAGCAAGGAAAAGGTTAGAGATTTGGTTTTTGAGAGGGAGCATGAATTACCCCTCAATATGTAGCCTTATAAAGTTGTGGAGAAGCCACAATTAGAGAAGCGGAGAGGAGACAGAGTGGAGGCATCCGCTCAAGCAGAGACCTCCAGTAGGGGGGAATTTCTAGCCAAGTGGGCAGAGTGAGCACATGCAGCCATACTTCCCGAAGATAGGTGGGGCGATGTAAAGAAATGGTCCCAAGATTGTAGAAATTTGGGTAGGGTCCATTGAGATGTATTGTCTCATGGATCATTACCTTTATACAGGGGCCCACAATACACAGTAGTAGGATGGATCAGTGGCGGTTGACGCAGTCATATGTTAGAGTGACAAATGTAGATACTAGCAACAGTCAGATACTAGGGAGCATAAAGCAGAGTTGATAGCAATGTAGAGTTAGCAATAGCACAGATTTTTCATTAGACAGTGCAGTAGCTAGTAGCAGTGAGATACTCTAGTGACAGATGCATCATATTGATCATAATTGATTCAGTTTGGATGCTTTTCAGTTTAATAAGTTGTAATAGAAACAACACTAGAGATGAGTGTTGCATGCAAAACATTCCAAAGGTGTCAGACCAGGATAGAGTTGAATTCATTTCTTGTTGAGAGGGAATGTTGAAAATGGAAACAAAAAACATCGAAAATGCAATCAAAAGGGATTCTAATTTAATTTTCCCTTAATTAAATTAGAAAGAAATTGTAATTCCACATCACATCACAACTTGTACGAGTTAACTGAGTTGGTAAGAATTATTTAGCTCAGTCAATTCGAGTTGAGGATCAAACTGGAGGTATATATAGTTCACTCTAAGTTTTAGGGGGTTTAGATGCAGTTTATTTTGAGTTGTAATTTTTTAAATTGAATATTTGAGTTAAAATCAGTTTAACTAGTTCTAATTGATGGAGGAGCTAGTGAGAGGTCTAGTGAATTAAATATTATTTAATTCACATGTAGTGATCAATTAGATAACTAAATATTGACTATAAATAGTTGTTGCATGTCAGTTCTAAGGAATACCCAGTTGATATTGGAGTTAAACGGAAGTATGCTATCAGTTGTATCATTAGAAAATTGTACAAGTCATGCATGAGGTCAATTGAATGCCTTGGATGTATTGCACAATCAATTATTGGGAATATCCTAATTAATAGGGACTTAATTCCCTCAGGAATGCGTAAGCAAGGCTGAGCACCTAGAGGCAATAAATTAGTTAAGTATAGAAACAAACTTGTTGGGATAAATGTGAGATAGTCAGAGATAGTGCAGAGAGATCTCAAGCTTGAGAGAAGCATTGTATAGTTTCATATTCTTGACTTAATGAAATATATAGATAGTAGGGATTTTTAGCTGAGGCTTTCCCCAGATAAATATGTGTGTTGTGTGATTGAAGTTATTTTTCTTTCTTTTTCATGTAATTGTTCAATCATAATTGGTTTCCGCAATTTTTAGAATATATTCAAGTGTTTTGTTTTAGCATATTACAAGATCAATTGAATCTATGTGGATTTTATACACCCTTATCATGTAACATAACATGTGAAGCTCCCACAATACTTTTTTTATTTCTTTCTGCAACCCCATTATGTTGGGGGTTATGAGGTGCTACAAACTATCGTTGAATGCCTTCTGATGCACATAATTTCTTGAATCCATTTGACACATATTCTCCGCCGTTGTCGCTACTGAGAGCCTTCACCTTCTTGCTTGTGTCTTTCTCAATAATTGTTTTGAACTCACAAAATTTTGAGAAAGCATGGTCTTTCTTCTGCATGAAGAGTATCCAATACTTGCATGAAAAATCAACTACAAAAATCACATAATACCTGTGCTTGGTCGTGGAGGTTGTCGATAACGGTCCACACACATCTGAGTGAACTCTTTCAAGGATCAATTCCTCTTGACTGTACTTATCATGAAAGGTGGATCTGGTGTACTTCCCCAAAGTACACCCTTTTCATGTATCATAATGCTCAAGTGAACCCTTGGGAATTACTTTAGAAATATGTTACATGATCTTCAAAGCTCCATAGTGAAGATGGCCCAATATTCTATGCCATAACTCATCAATGTCTTGGTTCTCCACCATCTCTGCTTTTGTGCTCAAGGAAGCAAAATATTCTACAACCAATTTGTAGAGGTTCTTTACTCGAACCCCAATCTTCTTCACTTGTCTCATGGCTATGTGACAAAGGAATGTATTACCTTTGCTAAATATCACATCATAGCCACGGTCTTCCAACATAGCAATTGAAATTAAGCTCATTTTAAACCAGGAACATACATGACATATTTTAATGTGAGAGGAGAACCAGAATCCCTTTGAAAGGTAACAATATCGATGTCAGTCACGTTATACCTCCATCATCTCCCATCTCGATGTGCATCTGGAGGTAATTCACCTTTAAGTAACTAAAGAACTCTTTGTTTCCGGTCATATGGAATGAGGCTCCACTATCCAAGTACCGCACAGAACCCATCATTGATGACACCATGCATGCAATGAGAGTGAAATCCAACTCAAATTGTGAAGCAAGTGCTTCACCTTCCGCTCCTCCTGAGGGATTCTTTTCGGCTTTCTTGTGCAGACAGTTCGTGGCATAGTGTCCCATCTCGTGAAAGTGAAAACATTTAATCTTTGAAAAGTCCTTCTTCTTGCCTGCTTGACCATAATATGATTTGGAATGGGATGAATTCCCTTCCCCTTTATTTTCATTTCCAACCAAGGCACAATTCTCATCATCATCATGCTTTGATGAGGATCCATCTCTGGAGTTCTGCCGAATCTCTTCTTGTACCAAGTCAGACTACAATCGCTCCCACTCTGGTAGCTTCTCCCTCCTATTCACTGAATCCTATTAGTTGTGTCAGTTATTTGGAAGTACTGTAAGTGCTAGGCTCACTAGATCATCCTCAACATCTGTAACACCAAAAATTCCAAGCTCATCCCGACATTGAATGAACATGGTCAAGTATTTTGGTATTGTTTCGCCCTTCTCCATCTTCATTTTTCTGAGCTTGTTTTTCAGTGCCAACTTCCTGTGGTAAATGTTGTTCTGAATCATATTTGTTAAGGCCTTCCACATAGCATATGGAGTTTCCTGTCCATGGAGGTTCGAGACAATATGATCTTGAACACATTCCAACAAAATCCTTCTTTCCTTTGCTACGTTCTTCTTCCATGCTGCCAGATCTTGAGCATTTGTTGCTGCAGGCTTAGGAATATCAATGTTTATGACCTCCTTTAGCTAGTTGTCTTCCAACACTACTTCCATCCTATCTATCCAAGCTATGTAATTTGAACTACCCTCAAGGGTATATCTGATTATCAATCAAGAGAAAGACATCCTGATTCTGCTGTTAGCCTTGAAGAGTAGATCTGCAAATTTGATTCACCTGCATAGAACAAACTCGTATTATTCTCTTCTAGAGTGATTCCTATTACGATACCATGTAGATTCAATTGATAATTTTAATATGCTAAAACATTATAATTGAATCTACTCTACCAATTTTGGAAACCAATTTAGATCTTGAAATCATAAAACATGAAAGAGAAAGAATTTCAATCGCACAACAGAAAGATTTTCCTAGGGAAAACCTTAGCTAAAAACCTCACTATTTGTATATTGAATAAGATAAAGAATATGAGAAGATTACAATGTTTTTATCCAAGCTGAGAAACCTCTGTGTTAACACAATAAAATCGTATGGGCAAAATACATTAAAAATGTCAAGCAGAAGGTATAGATAAAGGTTTCTAGGGAAGAAATACATTGGGAGGAGCCAACGATTTAATTTTTCCTAAAGTCAGATGATAAAATTTATGGACCACGCATAGGAAACACTAGCTCCCAGCGTGCAGTGCGAATTTTTCTTCAATATTTGTGCACTACGCGGCTATCCCTTCGATAGTTTCGCAGTCTGGGGGATGACGAAAATGTCACCATTCGTGACCACTTGGCACACTTGGTGAAAAATATTCTCACCTAACCAAGTATAGTCGCCTTTAAGCCACCTTGAGGATTTAGTGCAACAAAAAAAGGAATCATACCCCCACTCTTGTGTCACCATCCATCTTGGGCCAAGAGGAGGGAAAATTTGAAAATGGTGAATAAAACCCAGCCTTGGGAAGAGAAATAGGAGACACATTGTTATTTTGGCCAAATTTTTCCGTAGAAAACCAGCTTGTGTTTTCTAGCAGCAGGAGGATTGGAAGTATTTAGTTTTTCTCCACCCAACATCTCAATCCAAGAGAGAGGATTTCACCACATGTTCATCGATCTACCATCCTTTGAGAGGGAAGAGAGACTTGTTGAAAAATTGAGGGGAAGAGACCCCCTTGTCTTAGATATTGGAGCTTCATAGCTCGAAGGATCCACTACAAGAGATTTAACATTCTATCTTCCACTACTACCAGCAGATAATAAAGGGATAAGCTCTCTATTGTTGAGTTATTAGTGTGTTTTCTATATTGAGCATGTATCTTGTGCATGCTTTTTTGTTTTTGTTTCTTTGTTTATGTAGCATGCTATGTTTCCTTTTTAACTTAGCTTATTACATGTTGAACTTGTTCCACTAACATTTGACAAACCATTTTTACCTATGACTCTTATATAGGTAAGAAGCCTCCCTATCAAGCAAAGTGTATTTCGTCTGCTCGTGCGTCGAATACAATACCATAGAAATGATGACTCCACTAGATTCTTTCTTTTGAGTTAATGGTTGTTGATGTCGGTCCTTCTTGCTCAGCTTGATGCAAATCACCCCTGCATCCTCTCAGCACCTTCAGTCACACTCAGTGAGAAGTTCTTCCCAGAGGAGGAGAAATTTTTTTCATTCTGCTCGATTGCGCGCATTCTGCTCTGACAGACGCGCACTTTGCGCCTATGGGAGGATAAGCCACACAGTAGGCAGCAAGCTCATTTTTGCTTTTCTTTTTGCCATTTTTTACAGTCATAAAGTGCTTGGAAACCCATGAAAAAATTTCCGTCACTGTGTTATGGTATTTCATGACTGGTTAGGACTCTTATTTGCTATAATTTAGCTTAGCAACTAAGTATTTTTAATTTTAGTTTTTTATTTTTTCAAATCATACATAGTTTAAGTAGGAAAAAGTAAGTGGCCTTCAATCCACATAATTTTTTTGAACAAACTATTTTCTGATAAAAGATACATAATGCATAGCGTGATTAGCATAAAATTAAGTGGCCCATATATCCACATATCTTTAGCTAATTCAAGTTTTTCCAATTTTTGCATTAGACTAGTTCAATTTTGCATTAGGAATTGGGACTAGGAACAAACTATCAAAAATAAAGCAAGTAATCTATGCCATTGATGCACCTCACGATGAGCCTGGGTATGCACATGAACAATTTCCTAAGAAAATTTTCCATCTCCCTATAGTTCAAACATAGTCTAAATAGGCAAGGTGTAAGTGGCCCATAATCCACACATCGTTTATTTTTGCAAGGAACAATCACACATAAGGTAATCAGAAAATGATTGTAAAGGATCAACAAATATCCACATATCATAACACTTGTAATTGTACACTCCAAAGCACACTCGGAGAATCAGTAAGCATTGGACCAAAAGGCGGTAAGCATTGGACCAAAAGGCACCCAATGTGTCAAGACCTTTATCCTCTTCTTACAGTTACTTCACCAAGGCACACCCTAAGAAAATTGTGACTCTCTAAAAATAATCACTAACCGAAATCACTAAATTCTTCCCACAGGGACCAAAAAATAAATTATAGTTCATATTAGGACCATCGGGGGTAGGTATCCAATAAGCCGTCGTGGTCATAATACATTTCGAAACATAGATGTTGACATTTTAGGGAGCTTCAAATTCATCTATCTGACCATGAAATGAATACCCGAGTGTTACCAGAGACCTGTTTCAGAGGGGGTTAAGCTTAGGTCCAGTGCGTGCGGTACTTTTTGGGGCTACCTGACCCATATAGTGCTCGGTACTGGTAGCTGATTACCAAGAATCTCAAGACTTGAATTCTCACGTGGGATGACGGTACTTTACTGTCCAAAACTAGGGCATCCTTCCTTATAGGTGACGGTGTAGGAAACACTTGATCCTCTTACCATTACCTTGGTCGATTCTTTGGCTGCTGGAAAGCGTTTCCAATTATTTTGGACATTAGCCCTAGTACCCATCATAAGACATCTTTGCAAGGTCTAGTTACATTGAGAGAGTAAGGACAAATAGGTCTATATAGGCTTTTAGGTATCATATGCAAAACAAACAAAACCACATTTTTTTCTTGCTTGATCTAGGCGTTTCTTGGACCTCCCCCTATTAGAGGGAGGAGTGTCAGGTCTCTCACCATTTAGGCATCAAAGATAATACACTACCACCATTATCAGTTCATCCTTTATTGGGGCATCTGTGATTGGAAACCCCCAAGGGTCACCCAACACTACACCAGTGGAAACCCCAGCAGGGTCACCACACTCAACTCCTCCCATGACCCCTAGAGGGCAGAGGAGAACTACCCCTTCGAGGAGTCATTTGAATATTCATCAGGGCATGCCATAGGGTAATATTCCCTAGGAACCCCCCATAAACCATCACATTTATACACCTATTTTTCCACAGTGTACA
This sequence comes from Pinus albicaulis, assembly GCA_034641835.2. NCBI lineage: Eukaryota > Viridiplantae > Streptophyta > Pinopsida > Pinales > Pinaceae > Pinus > Pinus albicaulis. Next base: position 549,084,937 of record CM076572.1, read on the forward strand.
ATGGAAGTCAATACTCAGTTACCCTTCTTAGCATCACTTAATATTCCAGATCTAATGAAGTTAAATAATTACCCCATTTCTCATGGACTTAATTGGCCTTCCATGCCAATGAAGCTCCATTTGGATATACCAAAATTCAAAGGGAAGAAAGTGGAAGACCCAAGAAATAATATTATGAATTTCCACCTGTGGTGTTCGTCCAATAATATCATTGATGATACTATTAGACTAAGAATTTTTCAATGCACCCTAACAGGGCTTATGACGAAATGGTATGTTGAGAAACTTTCTTCTTCTCATGGAACCTTTAGCACCCTTTCTACCATGTTCCTTGCCTATTTTCAGGTACCCATTCATCATTATTCAGGAATGGAACTACTGACTCATATTAGGCAAACGCTAGCCATCCATATATCGTACCATCTCCACAAATGGCGGTGACGTTGCAGTTTTTGTAAAGCTAAACTTGACGATAGAGTGTTGTTGGAATTAACTTTTAAAACTCTCATAGTTGATATCTCAAAAGACGTGGTGACATAGAAACCTACCTCCGAGGAGGAAGCCATTAGCAAGACCCAACAACTTGAACTCATTTACACCCAGTCACGATATATTTACAATGTCCTACCAAATTCCCCATGCCTCCAAACTTATAGAGAGTTACTAGGCCCATCGAATAATGTAGATAGTTTGATCGGGTCCTTGACTCAAGGTCACCTAGGCAGCAATATCCAGTACCCAAGATACTCATACGATTCTACTCAAAACGCATCGAACCTGGCTACCATCAAATTCAATCTACACCTTTGCAGAATATGAAAAATAGGGTAATACCATACCATCAACAGCAAGGAGGCTCATACCCTCCCTCACAAGGGAACCAATACTTAGCTAAGAATGATGATACAAGAGAGCCCCCCTAGCAATCTTACACCAATCAGGGACAGGGGAACCTATATCACCCTTTCCCCGCACAAAATCCACCACCAACACAAAACAATGCGCTGGTGAACCCAATGTAACCATCTTGGGCTCAACAATGACAATATTATGAACAGGAGAACAAAAATAACCCTCCAAAAACTGCAAAAAAGAAGCCTAGGAATAAGAAAAAGGGGGACTCTGGACAGGGGGGCAGTAATCAACAACACCCCCAGCGATCTCAGTTTGGGGGAAACCCCAACCGAAATCAAAACCAAGAGCCAAATAGTAACTCCCAAGGGAAAAAAAAGAGACCCAGTTTAAGGAAAAATCATTCTTGTGCCATATGTGGTGAACATGGCCATTACACTCATCACTATCCCAAACTCTCCGAATTGAAAAAGCTTCAGGGTAATCATGGACAATGGGGGCATACTTAACAACCTGTTGTAATGCAGGAGCCTTTCCCCCACCAAGGAGTGGTTAACACCTAGAAACAACAACCACCTCAAAACAATCGAAGGATGCAGTCACAAGATCTACATGGCTGGAAAAGAATTGTTCTTCCAAACAAAGAATAGGAACTACGATACACCTCCGGACACCAACCCATCAGGTGCAAGTATGAGTGAACCTATTGTACCGTTAACCATATCCAAAGGAGCTATAGAGCCCCTTCCAAAAATGGTTAAGTGACCAACCAGGCACGTAGGACATCACCTTAAATCTGCTCATAGATATAGCATAGTAATGATTTAGCACAATCACCAGCTGTAATGTTGGCCTTGGAAGTTTTTCAATCGTGCCCAAGACAACGGAAAGCCTTACTTTTCACATTAGGCAGAATCGATCCTTCCGATTCATGCCTAATGGTTTTCAACCAGACAAAGAAAGCCTGGGGCTTCCTTCTTTAGTCACTTTCCAAATACCAGTTTCAGTTCAGAAAATCACCATACACTGATGCATCTTCAATGAAGGAGAATCCACATGTATCATGTACAAATCAATTTTTCAAAAGATAGGTTCACCTGAATTAAAACCATCTGACATCATACTTAGAGAATACGACGGTTGCCCTTCAGCCCCTATCATTATATATCAAAATGTCCCTGTAAACATGGCCAAGACAGTTCTTATAGTCATTGAGGTCTTGGATGCAAAACTAGACTACAATATACTCCTCGAGCGTAGTTATATGTACGCCATGACTGTAGTCGCGTCCTCTGTATTTAGGGTAATGAAGTTTCCCTAGGATGATTAGATCATCACCATCGACCAACTCACATACTACGACAAGAAACCCATGATGGCCCTCGATGTCGTGTTATCGTACGTAGAAAAAACTACATAACCACTTACATGGTATACTGATTTCGGCCCTGGCCAATTCAAACCATCATCCATCTTAGGGTCATTCCTAGGAGATCCCCCTATTATACTAGAGGGAGTCCCGGAAAGCATGGGGGAACCGGTGTGCATGATTCTCTCATCAAACATTGAAACTAGCCCATACATAAAAACCAACAATACGGAAGCCGAAGCCACTGGCATGACATTCCTACCTACGCCATTTTGCAAACCCCATTTTTATACCCCCCACCTGGTTTTGTATAAAAACAAGTCATGGAAATTGTGACATTGAAAAATATGGATTTCACTATACCTGTGTGGTATTTGGTCCCACGAAGCATGCTAGGATGTCTAGGCATCACCTCTACAGGAATAACCCATATCGCCCCTCAAGAGGTCACAACGGTTAACAAAACACCTGTAGCAGTGCCAGCTAATGAGACCAAGAAAATAACAAAAAATGAAAGAAAGTTGAAACCTCCAAGTTACCTAGTGAATTACAAACTTGTGCATTGTGCGATATCGTAGGTCATTCTACTAATATTTTCCCAGAGTTAGATGAATTGAAACCCCTTCTACACACCAAAAGAAATGACTCGACCTTGAATTCCCATAAAAAGGAAAAGGCCACGAACAACCAAGGGAAAGCATTGCGCACCAATCATGTGTGTGCCATATGTGACCATTATGGGCATTATACCCATCATTTCCTAGAGATGTTGTGATATAGGGATGCCTTGCAAGCCCTAGAGAAATCTTACCAAGAGGTATCCTCAGCTTCATCCATGTAAATGGATAAGGGAGAACCTAAAACCATATTGTACATATGAGAGGAGCCTACACCTTGCTAGTATACAGTCACCTCAATGGCCCAGAGATGACAAACATAGGTCATACCACATGTCCCAGTTTGCGCACTATGTGACGAGCCTGATCACTTAGTCACATAGTGCCTCGATTTAAGGGAGTTTAACCATTGGTATTAAGTCCTACGAGTTTCCAAATGAAACGTAGTTCAACATCGATGAAATATGTGTTAGATTTGTCGGAGAAACCACCACGTCACCATTTTCCCCATATCTATCGATTCCAGTCTATGTTGGATTTCATGTGATGCTTCGTTGTTGAAAACCCTGACTTAGATAGCTCAGAAACGAAATCCAAAAATAGAACTACAAATCAGAGGATGGAATAAACAAGGAATATATTGTATGTGTCAGAGGTGAGACGGTCGCCTAAACGGCCACCTCCTCCCCGTAATCGTCCTCAACTCCAGTCCAGCTCTGCACACTATGTGATGAACAAGATCACTTCATCATTGACTGTGCATCTCTAGATTTATTTCAAAGATGGTACCCGTTCAACCCAGTGTACTACGATGACCTACGAGCAGTCCAATATTCATGCCAAGTGTGTTTAGATAACCACCTGGTTCGTCATTGTCCCTACATCCCTTGCTTTCGTTCGACGTTAAATTGTTTATGCTAGGCCATAACCCATCTCCCTACAGTATACGGATCGGATTTAGACTCAGTTGAAAGTTTGACAACCCAAGAGAATGAGGCAACCAGGTCCATACTCTTCATATCAGTAGAAAAATGACAAACCAAGGGGCATACTATCACCCCCAACCACCCTCCACGAATAATCCTAGCCTGCGCATTGTGTAACACACACAATCATTTGATCGCTTAATGCCCAGATTTACAATCAATTCGTAAATGGTACCCAATTACTCCAGTAGTCAAAAGGGAGTGGAGAACCAAAGAGAAACAATATTGTCTGATTTGTCACGACAACCATCACGCTCGACATTATACTTACATCCCCCAATTACGACCTATGTTAGACTTCATACAATAATTGGTCACCAAATACCCGGATGTCACTGGTTTTGAACCTAGGCAGCCTGACGCAATGCAACGTTCCCCCCATCGTCACCAAAACCCTAGGAAGGCTAAGGCAACCAATCATCGTAGTAGGGCACGAAACCAACCAAGAAAAACATGTGTTATATGCGATAGAAAGGACCACGTGGTAAATTAATGTTAGGAACTCAAGAAACTCACTGACAGTCTTTGCATGGTCACCACCATACTGCAGATCCATCTCTATAATCAGGAGAAGATTAGACACTGCTATTGTAGGATTTTATCACAATTCCACAACACTATGAATGTGAATACCTCCCAAGGTTCTGAGCGAAAAGGGAAGCATTAAGTTTGAACTTCCTAAGGAGCAACACCAACCCAGACCAAAGACTCGGAGATCAAAAAAGCACAAATATGCCACAATGCCCAATCATCTCCAAGCATCCACTTCGGACATGGGGAGTAGTTTCGGTTCTCACACCATCTACTCGATAGGTACCTTTACTCCATGCACCATTTGCATGAGCCATAACTATGAAACAGATATGTGACCCATGATGAAAACATTTCTGCACCTTTGCATTCAAAGCAACCTCCAAGTCCAAGAATGTGCACATACCCTTAGTACATTGCCAAAAGAGCACGATTTTGCTTTAAAAAAACAACCATAACAGAAATTATTCCCCCAGTTAATTCTGATGACACACAACACCATATACGATTCAACTCATCATGCATGGGAACCATGACTCATGTTATTTTCTCATATTTCATTGGTGACGAGACCGCTGCAACTACCACAACAGTAGTAGTACCGTCGATGGTGCAAACCCAATGTGTCTACACCTTGTCAACCTCATCCAGTTCCATGGCATCAACCACAGAATCATATTCATGTCTGTTGACCAGCATTGCTAGGCCCAAACTGATTCCTCATGGTCTCACACAAACCAATTCCCCCTTAGACATCTTGTTTCAATTTGACGAATATATTCTAGAGGCCACAACAGAACCATATTGTCTGTGGGACTCAATGCATCATCACTCATTTTTTCTTTCAAAAAAAACGTTTGCGCCTAGTAACCCAGAAATCCAATATATATATGCCATTGAATCCAAATATTTCATCCCATCTGGGAAGGTAGACTAGTTCAAAAACCCTATCCCAATGCCTGATGCATTCAAAGAAGGGAATATGTCGAATATTTAACCAACCATTAAGGTGAATATATCAAGAAAACCAAGAAAAACCAAAGAAATATCGCTAGGGGCAATATGATCCCTAGACGAGGTAACCGCATATACAAATTTTTTTACAAGAGTATAGGGATATCTTCGCATGGGATTATTCGTAAATGCCAGGGCTTAGCCCCACCATCATAGAACACCACATTGACAACTGGCCTAACGTATCACCAATTCGCCAAAATCAGTGTCAATTACACCCATCCAATGCAGAAGAAATCAAGAAAGAGATTGAAAATCTTCACAAAGACGAGTTCATCTACCCAATCGCTTACACGTCATGGGTTTCCAAACCTGTACTCGTCATGAAAAAATAAAGCACCATCCGAGTCTGCACCGATTTTTGAGATTTAAATAAAGCTTGTCCCAAGGACAAATACCCTACCCTGTTTATCGACCAAGTCATTAATGCTTGCACCAGCCATGAGGCCTTGTCCTTCATGGACGGATTCTCAGGGTACATTCAAATTCAAATTCGACATACATACCAGTACAAAACGACGTTCACTACCCATTCGGGCACATTCACATATCAGGTTATGCCTTTCGGTCTTAAAAACACTGAAGCCACCTTCCAATGAGCCATGAATTATATCTTCCACGACCTGGCCCAGCTCATCATAGCTTACTTGGAAGACCTCACTGTACGATCCAAGAAATGAAGTGACCATTTGGAGGACTTACAGTTGGGATTCCAACGGTGCTGACACTACAACCTACACTTGAACCCTTTCAAGTGTGTCTTTTGTGTTAATGCAAGTAGACTATTAGGATTCATCGTATCCCAACAAGGGATCAAAGTTGACCCCCTCAACATCCAGGCAATCAAAGAAGCGCCACCACCTAAAACTCTCAAGGAACTTCAAAGCCTGTAGGGGAAAGCCAACTTCTTACGATGCTTTGTCCTCGACTATGCCATTTTCACATAAGGATTCCTATGCCTAATCCGTCAGGACATTCCATTCAAATCAGATGATCAGGCTCAAAATTTGTTTGAGGCACTAAACGATGCATTGTCTTCAGCCCCTTTGATCAGTCCACCCAATTATGACAAAGACTATACCTTATATCTATCAGCATAAGACATGGCCATAGCTGGTGTGTTAGTCCAATACATTCCAGATAATAAAGAACACGTAATATATTATGTCGGTAATAACCTATGTAGCCCTGCTTTAAAATATGAACCAGAAGAAAAAACTGCCCTAGTCCTAGTACACTTAGTACAAAAACTTCGGCATTACATCATCCTAAGGACTACACCCGTCATAGCAGCTATCAACCCCATGAGATATTTTCCAACCCATCATCTAATGAAACACAAGTATGATCTATGGGTAGTCATACTGCAGGAATTTGACCTACATTTTAGCTCCCAGAAGAGTAAAAAAGCATTAATCTTGGCTGAGTTCATCACTTACCTTCCAAGTCTGACTCAAGGGTCTCTAGTTAACGGCTTACTACCAGATGAAATTCTATTCTTAGTGATGATTGAGGACCCTTGGTACGACAACATCCTCCTATTCTTACGAACCCAAAATTTCAATCCCTACCTTATCCATGACGACCAAAGGTGCATACGCCACCAGGCCCCCCTCTACCTCCTCATAGGGGATGTACTTTATCAGAGAGGCATTGAAACTCTTTTGCGCCGATGTCTCACACACGACCAAGCTGAGCAAGCCCTAAACTACTGCCATAGTGGGGCTTGCAGTGGCCACCTCTCAAGGATGGCTACTACCCAAAAATTCCCGCGGGCTGGTTATTTTTGGCCCACCCTATTCCACTATTGTATTCAATGAGTCAAATGGTGCTAGCGATGCCAACGCTTCACCCACAAGGCAAGATAACCTCCCACTCCTCTACACCTGGTCATTATAGCAGGTCCCTTTTGCAAATGGGGAATCGACTTTATGACTTTCAACCCTGCGTCGTATGGCAACCACAACTATAGTATTGTAGTCATAGACTACTTCACCAAGTGGGAAAAAGCCATGCCTACATATGAAAACGTGATAGAAACTGCAGTGTGGTTTCTCTTCAACCATGTCATCGCACGATTTGGTGTGCCTAAGGAATTAGTCTTTGACCACAGAAAGCATTTCAAAAATGAAATATTCCAAGAGCTATCCCATCATCTAGGATTCAAACATGAGTTTGCGTCACCATACTACCCCCAGTCCAATGGTCAGGTAGAAGCTGTTAACAAAGTACTCAAAACCATGTTACAACATATGGTCAACAACCATAAAATTAATTGGCACCATATGGTATTTTCAGCCCTAAGGGAATATCGCAAAGAAATTAAATATTCAAAAGGATTCACACCTTTCCAATTCGCATCCACAATGAAGGCCATGATTCCCATTGAACGAGAAATCCCCAACTTACACGCAACTATCAAACTCCTAGATGATACCCAACCTTTAGAGATACACTTGGTACAATTAGAAATCATCGACGAAAATCGATGAGAGTCTCTCCAACATAATGAAGCACACAAGAAAAAGGTAAAAGCTTCATTCGACTGCAACATCACCCCTCACTCATTTTCAGAGGGGGAGTTAGTCCTTCGATACGATGTTGCAAAAGAAGCCTTAGGACCTGGGAATTTTGAAACATTATGGAAGGTTCCTTACAGCATAAAACATTGCCTTCTCAAAGGAGCATACATCCTATCTGAGCCCGACGGTAAATTCCTAGCTAACCCTGTCAATGGGCTCTACCTCAAACAATTTCATCCATAAGGGTAGGAAGTCTCACCCTTAGAGATAATATGCATGTAACATAATTTTTTGAGATGATCACAATCATCAAGGAATTTTATAAAAAATTATCCTGTGGCACAGATGGATTGTCCCCTCATCCACTATTATGGATTCGCTAATGGAGCCTAGCCATGGTCGCAAAAACTAGCAGTAGCCACTTGGGCCATATGAGCAGTCACCGTTCCTCACCAATGGAGTATGTATCGGATCAAATACCAATAATCAAGCAAAATATGATGCTGTCATTAGGCTATTGAGCGATGCCTTTAACAGGGGAATTTTCCATCTACATGTCTATCTTGATTCTTGGCTAGTGGTATCGTAGTTAAACCAAGTTTTCGAAGAACAAGATTCATACCTATTTATGAGATACTTGCAAGCACAAGAGTCGTCATTTTGATCACATTACATTTACACATATACCAAGAAATCAAAACCAGACCTCTGATCACATAACTAACCATATCCTATACTGGAATGCATCTCGTATAAACCATCATCCATAAAAAGCAAGGCATAAAACATAAACATCCATCATAGGTACATAACATCCATCATAAACAAAAATAATAACCATAGACACATCATAAGAGCCACAAAAATGTGCATCTCGCATTTATACATAAAAAAATATATGAGTCCCATTACACAAAACAGGTCCCTCACCATCATGTCAACCAAAAATATACATGTCATCAAAATAAGGAAGCATCTTCATATTGGGTGCTTTCATTAACAATACAAAATCTCTAGGTTTGAGCCCCACCTAGTGGGTCCTCTAGACCTATGGCTGTACCTAGTGCCAGTATAGATGAAAAAACCAAAACCACAAGTGTTTCCCGACGCAAAGTCAGACGATGCGCCCTCTCTCGAGCCATAAATATCTCGAGACAGGCATCGTTCAAATCATCAAAGAACCCCCGCTTCGGAATACCCCGAGTCAACCTCTCTAACCAACTCCATGAGTCAAATAGACCTACTGCACAAGCATCAGCAACCTCAACCCGAGCCTCTACTGCCAACATTATAAGGTCGGCAGCAGCCAACTACTCCTTGACCACCGTGACCTGTGCCTCGACTGCCGCTGCTCATGCCTCGGCCACCTCAGCATGGGTAAGGAGAGCATCATCCCCTCCAGTAGTTGCAGCACTGCTACCCTCCCCTAAAGGGCCTTCTGCACCACCCTGCCCCCCAACCGGAGCTTGACGAGCCCCAACCGAGACCCTCCTCAAGGGCTGATGACCCATCAAGTAGGTGGTAGGATGCCCTGTCGAACCCACATCTGCAAGAGAAACCAAAAATAGTATCAATGTCACCATCAAGGACATATAGATCTATCTATAATAAAAATCCTCAAAAATGGAGAAAAGCATCAAAAGTCATACATGCTGGGTCCCATGTGTAACCTGTAGGAAGACCCATATCCCGGTACCTCCGTAAGTCCATCGTAGAGTACGAGCAGTCCAGAAACATTTGCGGGTTCGACTCGAACCGCACTTCAACCGTTGCATCCTAGTAGAGACTCGCCTCTCCTCCTCCACCTCGGGGCATCATAGGTGCCCACCAATGCATCCTAGGATCCCTTGGAGGACCCAGGTTCACTGCCACAAAAGGCCTAAGAATCACTACCCTCTCATACATGATGTTGTAGAGGATACTCGCATAAGCGAAGACCTTAATGGTCCCCCTTTGGGCCTTGCCTAGATGTGTAACCATGCCCTGGTAGACATAACAAGCCCAATTGTAGAAGTGACCAACCCAAATCTGACGCAAAAGTGCAATATGTGGGCCTGATGCTCGATGAGGTGCTGTCAACCCTGATAGGCGAACTATCATCACCAGGGCATCCCTCTCAGACAAGTTCGTCATAGAGCTCACACGGACACATCCCTGAGTGATCACATCAAGACTACAGTGATCTTGGGCCCATCGGTGGATGTTCACTCCCCCAGCTAGGAGTGGGTACGGAAGAGCCTCCCCCCTGAGGTAGTAAACCAGTCATAAAGTAATGTTGGTCTCCATCTAGATGATGACGCCTCTACAACGCAACACCATAACACGTCGTCTCCTGTTCCAGAAACGAACCATGTATCGCAGTAAGCCATCCTGCGATCTTAGTAGGTTTTTCACTAAAAATTTGAGCAACCCATAATGCGCCAAAACCCCTCGAGCATCGAGGTCTTTAACCACAGCTACGCGGAGATCAAGCTAGTCTCTCTCCAGCCACAACATCCTGTCACTAGTGAAAAAACCAAAAATTAGTTTTTCAAACCCAAAAAATTAAAAAAATTTCAAAAAATGGACTCCGTCGCACTTGTGCAGAGCTCAGGCACGATGATCACGTGTCTATATCAAATATAGATGCACGTTTGATCACACAAGATTTTTCCCATGCGCGAAGACCTCATGAAAAATTATCCTTCTCCGTGAGAACCATGAAGGTAAGCCTTGATCACCCACGCGTTTGAGCCAAAAAAAGGGGTATAAAGTTCGTATAAAGCCGTATTTGTATGGACCCCCCATGCAAGAAAATGAAAAAAATTAAAATATGGAAATTTAGGGTCCTACCAGACACTGACAACATGAATCCCAGGTACTCAGGCTGACCGCAACGACAAGAAAATCTCAGGAGCAGGGGCTCAGCTCTGACCTTAGACTCTCAAAAGACAAAAATGAGTTGAAATGAGCCATATTGACCCATATATAGACATTTTATCATTATTCGACAGACCAAAACTAAAGTTCAGAGCACTGGATCACAAAACCATAAGAAACACAGTGATCATCACTTCATCATGTTCAAACTAGGCCCCATAAATCCACGCCTCAGAAAAATTCATTTTCAATCACATCAGGTATTCCATCTCTTATTACTTTACATTCAAATTATTTAAAATATGTTTGTATGAAAAGATGCTTTTACTTGGAGTATTGGTTGTAGGTATTACAAACATGTCGAATCACCATATTTCCCAACCAACAAAGGTACAAAAGAAGGTATCATTCTACCCCTAGCATGATAGGCTCCCCGAAGAAGCTTTGCATATCCTAACATCATTTCTCCAAATTAATCAGCCATAGGTTTCATTCACACAACCATGTTTATCATCACCTCACCTTACACATGATAAACACCCTCGTAGGTCAGTAGATCCTTAGCCTCCATGGCATCCATAACTCATGTAGACCATACACTAAAGGTCAGGAGCCATGGCCATAAAAATCCAAGCTCGGGAAGTACTTCATGTTCATTCATCTATCATACATCAAGTCAAGTTTTAACCATATGATGTTAAAACCCCTTTCCTAGGCTACCATTCTCACTAGAAGATAAAAAAATGCACCACTGTGTATCACACTTGGCCTATCACACCCCCATCATCATATCCCATCTGCAACATTTTTCATCCACTTCATCACCCTTGCATCGAGACCAACCAATCCCCCCCCCGCCCTCAGAAAAACACACTCCTCACACCATAGTGACAAATTATTTCATTTTCATAGGGGCACCCATCTCTGTGCTTGTACATCTGAACCCATTCTATATTCTTTTGGTAAGTGTACACATATTTTTTTTGGAGAGCACTCCCACCCATCCATTTACATTTCTCACCTGGCAACAGTCCCTATTTACCCTTGGCCGGAGCTATGCATTATTTTACCACACCCAACCATGACACTCATAGAAACCATACACCCACCCTGGACATCCTACTGACCCTGGGGATCTCACACTAGAAATTATTATGACTACCACCACTTGCATTTACAGCTCCAAACTCAAGCCACTTAACTACCATCCTTAGTTATCACCATTTCACGTCATCATGCCTAGTTAAGCCATCACACCACACCCTGCTACATCAGAAACCCTGGTCCCTTGGCACACTTGGTGAAAAATATTCTCACTCAACCTAACCAAGTACAGTCGCCTTTAAGCCACCTTGAGGCTTTAATGCAACACACAAAGGAAACATACCCCCAATCTTGTGTCACCATCCATTTGGGCCAAGAGAAGGAGGGAAAATTTGATAATGGTCTATAAAAGCCATCCTTGGGAAGAGAAATAAGAGACACATTGTTATGCTGGCCAAATTTATCCATAGCAAACCAACTTGTGTTGTCCAATAGTAGGAGGATTGGAAGGATTGAGTTGATGGCCACCCAACATATCAATCCAAGAGAGAGGATTTCACCACATGTTCGTCGATCTACCATCCTGTGAGAGGGAAGACAGGCTTGCTGAAAATGGGAAGAAACCCCCTTGTCTTGGAGATTGGAGCTCAGTAGCTCGAAGAATCCACTACAAGAGATTTAAAATTCTATATTCTACAACTAACATCACCTAATAAAGGGAGAAGCTCTCCATTTTTGAGTTATTAGTGTGTTTTCTCTATTGAGCGTGTATCTTGTGCATGTTGTTTTGTTTTTGTTTCATTGTTTATGTAGCATGCTATGTTTCCTTTTTAACTTAGCTTATTACATGTTGAACTTGTTCCGCTAATGTTTGAAAAACCATTTTGACATGTGACTCTTATGTAGGTAAGAAACCTCCCTACTAAGCAAAGTGTATTTCATCTACTCATGTGCTAAATACACTACCACACTTTGCACTATCTCTATCTGTCTCAATGATTCCTAGAAAATGTTGTTTCAATACTTAACCAATTCTCTTCCCTCCAGGATCCTTATTTCCTTGCATTGTTTCCTTCAGTAATTAGGCCCTATTAATTAGGCAAATTCCCAATCCATACTGCGCAATCCATTATGGGCCTTCCTCTCACTACATGCACCACCTATACAATTTGGATAATTATACAACTCATAGTACACTGCTCTTGAACTCCAATATCAACTCGGTCTTTCTCATAACTAACTTGCATGATTTATTTATGAGTTAATTATCAGTTAACTAGTTGAACACATGAAGCGAAACCCCATTGTTTAACCTCCTACTAGTTCCTCCATCAGTTAGAACTAGTTTAACTGAATTTAACTCAAATAATTTGAGTTAATTAATTACAACTCAAAATAAACTCAACCAGGTCTCCTATAATGCGGGAGACACTTTACACGCCTCTAGTTTGACCCTCAACTAGAATTAACTGAACCAACTAAGTCATACTAACTTAGTTAACTCGTACAACGTATCATGGGATGTGGCACTACAATTTTATTCTAATTTAATGAAGGGAAAATTAAATTAGAATAATTTCTTAATGCCATTTTCGGGAGAATAACATTATGCTATTAATTGAATAACATTATTTTATTATTAGCTGAGATTCTATTTTCTTAATTCTCATATCCTAAGCATCTCTTTGTTAAGCCCTCAAAAATTTTCCTCTAATTTTTGGTGAAAATAAAGGGGGGACCCATTAAATTTTTTAAATTACTATCCTTTTCATGTCAGTTGAACTTATATTTCTTAATTTGAAGGGGTGGTTCTATGCTATTTTCCTTTCAATCTTTTCATTCCCTTTAAGTTTTGAAGTACTTTATAATTTATTTTGGTTAATGGAGTGGTGACCTTAATCCTTGGAATGAAACCTTGAAAACATGATTAATACATTATATGACTTATTTGTAATTTTACAATTTTTGACAAATTAAAACAATTCAATCAAGACTTACACATATGCAATTGAATCTGCATCTTAAGAGAATATATATAAAATATTAGACCAACTCAATGATAACTTATTTGAGCAAAGCATCATTTTTGACAAATCTCTTTCTTTCTTTAAAAAATATGTTTATACACTATTTTGTTTTGCATGGATTTGATTATTTTTTTCTCTTAAAACACTTTGCTTTTTGGCTTTTCATATTCGTGAACACATTTCAATTGACAAAAAATTGAAAAAGGTGTGAGAGTTATACTTACCTCATGGATCAAATTTGTTTGAATTCCTAGTACATTTTCTTGAATAAATTTTAATTGTTACATATTTTTACTTTTATTTTTGTAAATAAATTATTTAAATAGATAAAAGACTTTGTGTTTCATTCATCATGCTTGTTTTTTTTCATAGTTTTATTTGTCAAATCTATTAGTTTGATTCTTTGTTAATCATTTATTCTCTTTTTATTAATTATTTGATATATAAATTTACATATAATAATCAATATTTTTCTATATATTAGGATTTTGAAAATTTAAAAAAATAAAAATAAAAGATTTTGCAGATCTTCAAAATATATTTTGGTTGTGTTTTTGTTTTATTTTGTTTTCTTAAAAAATGGGAAAATCTAATTAATTGATCTCATTCAAGGAAAACCACACCACTTGGAATTACCCGTTTGTGATTCATAAGGGGGTAGGTTTTCTGTGAAAATCACAAATAGTTGCAGTGATAGATTTATTTCTCCTACTTATTATTTCAATAAGTTGTTATTCAGAAAATTTCTGGCAAATATCGAAATAAATACTACTGCAACATTCACAATTATATATGCAGAGAAATAAACAGTAGAGAACATAAGCACAAGAATCAGTCACATGTACACAATTATTTTTGGAAAATTGTCCCCGAAAAAACCCAATGTGGGAAAACCGGTGCAACAGATGATGGTTTTATTAATTATTTAGCAAATGTTGTCTTTACAAGGAAAATATTTGGCAGATAAATTCTGAACCACCTGAGACTGAATAAATGGCTTACTCAGACAATTTTCTAACACCCAGAATATCCCCTGCAAGCCCCTGCATCAGTCTATGTGATTCTTTGCGCAGTCCCAACGCTGGACTGCATGAATCTGCGCGGAGACTACGTGGCGTCTCTGCGCTGCAGCCTCAAGCTGCCTCCAGTGACCCACTACTGCTCTCAAACCTTGATCTCGATCACCCCTGAACTCCTCCTTCTGCTCCTACAACTTCTCACCCTGTAACTCTCCCACTGAGATCGAATTTTACATCAGAATGGATCTCCTTCGGGTATTGAGTGTGTGCCCGACTTATCTTCCAAGTAACCCTCAAGCCTTATTTTATAATATTCCTCTTGGAGAACCAATGGTCCAGATTAAAATATTAATCAATGGCTAAGATTAAATCTTGACTTGATCCATTTTTTCTAGAAGATTCACACTTTGACTTATTAATACCCTTTAATTATTTCATTTCCCTAAGTTTGAACTTCGGGTCTCCATTCAAATAATTAATTATTTTAATAAGTCTTGAACCGAGTGGAATTTCCACAAACTGTTTTTGGGTTCTTTGGAATGCTTTTGTCCAAGCCTCCCTGCAAATTTTGAGACTTGGAACACTTTCAGATTATACAAAAATCAAAACTCCCTCTTAGTGAGGAAGGTGTTTCAACAATATGCCTGTTGCATGCTTCTTTGATTCTAAAGCACCCTCTGCGCTGCTGATCTCAGGATTCTGCTCCTCCCTTCTACTGCGCTACTGCCCGCTGTACTACTGCCTTTGACACTGCTATTGTCACTTACTGCATATGTACCACAACTCCCTTTGAATACTAAGTCCTCCATTTCTGCGATTGGAAGGGATTCTTCATCATTCCCATCTTCTCTCTGAAGTAGACAAACTTTGTCTTTCCCAGAGCCTTGGTGAGGATGTCTGCCACCTATTCGCATGTGGGAGTGTACTGCAACTGAAAAAATCCATGTTGTACACAGTACCTGATGAAGTGACACCAAATGTCAATATGTTTCAACCTATCATGAAACACAGGATTCTCATAGAGCTTTATACAACTTTGATTATCACATAAAATGTCAGTCTCTTCCATTTTCTCCTTGAGTATATTTACTAATAGTTTCCTAAGCCATATGGCTTCATACGAAGTTGTGCTAGCTGCCATATACTCTACCTCTGCTGAACTCAGTGCCATGGACTTTTGTTTCCTACGGCACTAGGAATTTATTCTTGATCCCAGACTGAAACAGTACCCACTGGTACTCTTGCGATCAACTGAACTTCCAACCCAATCTGCATCAGTAAAGCCACCCAACCTAACATCAATGTCACGGGTGTACTTCAGTCCAAGCTCGACTATCCCTCGAAGGTACATGAGAACATGTTTGGTTGCTTCCCAATGTGCCTTCTTCGGTTCCACCATGAAATGACTTAGGGTATTAACAACATACAGATGTTTGGCCTTGTATTTACCAGATACATTAATGACCCTATGAGTTGTCTGTACATTATAGGATCAGGTTCATCATCTTTGGATGTGTCTATTTTCTTGCAGTTGGTAATCATTAGAGTGGTCATGGGCCTACAATCCTCCATCTGAAATCTCTTTAGAATCTCTGTAGTGTTTCCTTGACGAAGGAAGATCTCCCCATTCTACTACCAAACTTCTAACCCCAGAAAATAGTGCATCCGTCCCAGATCCTTCATGTCAAATTCTTCAGCTAAATTCTTCTTGCAATCTGTGATGAGCCTTGATGATCCTATCAAGAACAGATCATCCACATACAATACCAGTATCAATGGCTCACTCCCTACTCTGAGATAGTAGATATTAGGATCTGCATCACTCTTGACGAATCCCATCTTCTGCAGGTAGCTGTCAATCCGACCATACCAGGCTATGGGAGCTTGCTTTAGTTCATATAATGCTTTCTTTAATCTACACACATGAGTTTTTTGATCATGTGTCTCAAAGTCCTCCGGTTGTTCCATATACACTTCTTCTTCTATCACACCATTCAAGAATGCCATCTTGACGTCCATTTGGTGAATTTCCCATCCCATCTGCACAGCAAGGGATATCACAGACCTGATAGATGTGTATCTGGATACCGGGGTGAAGGTTTCTTCATAGTCTATTCCTTCCTTTTGAGCATACCCCTTAGCCACAAACCTGACTTTAAATTTCTCGATGCTGCCATCTGCAACATACTTGATCTTTCAGATCCACCTGGATCCTACAAATGACCTCTCCTGTGGTCTGGGTACCACTTCCCAAACATCATTTGTCATGATGGAACTGTACTCTTCCATGCATCAACCCACACCTGCTGTTGAGCTGCTTCCTGAAAACTGGAAGGTTCTCCGACTTGAGCAAATAAGGCTTGATACCTCTCAGGCTGCTTACGCTATCTAGACTTCTCATTTTGGGGAATTCCGACAAAATCCTCTGCATTCTTTAGAATCTGTCAAAGTTCCCTACTTGTTCTTCCACTAGTGGTGGGTGGATTTACCAGCTCTCCTTCTTGCAAATCCATGGGAGACCCATCTTTTGGATCACTATGACTTGGAGAGGCAACTGAAATTTTCCGTTGCTGGTTATTGTGGCTGGACCAAAGGATTTTCTTCTGACTATGTAGAAAAAGGCAACTCTCGTGATCTTATGAAGGCTTTCTCCTCCATGAATTTTACATCTCTTCGCACCACTACTTTTTTGCTCCTAGGAATGTAGATGCAATAATCCTTTGCATTCTCTTTGTATCCTACTAAGTACCCCTTTTCAACAGTCATCTCCAAATTCTTACTTTTCTCACTGGGTACATGATAGTAAGTTGTACTGCCCAAGATCATAAAGTGACTCACTTCGGGCTTGATTCCAATGAAGACACTTTTTGGCATGATCTTTCCCAGTGCAATTTGAGGAGTTCTGTTCTGAATGTAGACAACTATACTACACACTTCAGCCCATAGAAATTTGGGCATGTCTTGGTCATATAACATAGCTCTGGTTGCTTCAACAATAGTTTGGTTCTTCCTTTCTGCCACTCCATTCTGTTCCAAATTGTATGGATTTTTCCATTTTATTTTGATGCCTTCCCTCGTGTAGAATCTGGTGAATTATTTATCTATGTATTAACCTCCATTATCTGATCGCAATACCTTAATCCACCTTCTTGTCAGATTTTCCTCCAGAGCCTTAAACTCTTTAAATCGACTGAAGACTTCATCCTTGGTCTTCAAGAAGTAGATCCAGGTGTTCCTGGAATGGTCATCAATGAAGGTGATGAAATATTTGACACCACTAAGAGCTTTAGTGGACACTGGCCCACAGATATCTGAGTGTATTAGATCCAACAAACCCTTGGACCTATTGTTTCTTCTCCAATGTGTTGCCTTGGCATATTTCCCGAATAGACACCCCTTGCAGACATCATCTCGTTTGGTGCTCAGTTCTGGAACACCTGTGACAATATTCTGGAGAGTTATCAATGCCCCATGATGCAAGTGCCCCATTCTTCTGTGCCATATCTCATTCAGATCCATTTCATTTGCATTTCCAACTAGTGCCATTGGGGAATCAAGTTGCAGCTTGTACATCTTGTAGCTTCTTACCCCGATTTGTGTCTTCTTCTTCCAAATGGGGTGCTTGACGTAGACTCTGTTGCCAATAAAGTAGACATCATATCCTTAGTTTTGAAGCTGTGACACTGAGAGTAGATTCATCCCCAAACCTGACACATGAAGTACATTAGTGGCTAGGATTTTGTTCCCTGCCTCGGTCTTAAAAACTATGGTACCTCTCCCAATGGGAGTGCACTTTGATTTATTACCCATGGTTATTTTGAAATTCCTCTGCTCTTCTTGGTTTTCGGAAAAACAGTCCCGCACTCCCTTCATGTGAGCGGAGGCTTCGTTGTCAATAGACCAGACATATGAGGACGTAGTGCTTGATACACAAGAAAAATATTCCTCTAGTCTAGATACCAATACAGATACATCGTGATCCATATGTTCTATCATGCTTATTCCCACTCTTGGAGAACTGCATGAACACTTTTGCGTTGTTGCTCCAAAAATAGATCTTCATTCACTGATAGATGCCCCATCTTTGTTATTCATCTCTGGCTCTGATACCATGTGAAAATTACAAATAGTTGCAGTGATAGATTTATTTATCCTACTTATTATTTCAAAGTTATTATTTATAAATCTTCTGGAAAATATCGAAATAAATACTACTGCAACATTCAAAATTATATATGCAGAGAACATAAGCACAAGAATCAATCGCATGTACACATTTATTTTGGGACAATTTTCCCCGGAAAAACCCAATGTGGGAAAATTGGTGCAACAGATGAGGGTTTTATTAATTCTTCAGAAAATGATGTCTTTACAGGGAAAATATTTGGCAGATAAATTTTGAACCACCCGAAACTGAATATCCAGCTTACTCTGACAATTTTCTGACACCCATAATAGCCCCTGCAAACCCTTGCGTCATTCTGCGTCATTCTCTATGCAGTCCCAACGCTAGATTGCATGAATCTATGTGGGGTCTTTGCGCTGCAGCCTCAAGCTGCCTCTAGTGATCCACTGTTGCTCTCTGACCCTGGTCTCAATCACCCCTAACCTCCTCCTTCTGCTCTTGCAACATCTCGCCCTGCAACTCTCCCACTGAGATCGAATTCTACATCAGAATGGATCTCCTTCGAGTATTGAGTGTGTGCCCAGCTTATCTTCCAAGTAACCCTCAAGCCTTCTTTTATAATCTTCCCCTTGGAGAACCGACGACCCATATTAAAATATTAATCAATAGCTAAGATTAAATCTTGACTTGATCCATGTTTTCTAGAAGATTCACACTCTAACTTATTAATACCCTTTAATTATTTCATTTCCCTAAGTTTGGACTTAGGGTCTACATTAAATAATTAATTATTTTAATAAGTCTTGAACCGAGTGGAATTTCCACAAATTGTTTCTGGGTTCTTTGGAATGTTGTTGTCCAAGCCTTCTTGCAAAGTTTGAGACTTGGAACACTTTTACATGCTACAAAAATCAACATTTTCACACCTGCAAAATGCCTTTGGGTATTGGGTCATTAATTTGTTTCCCTATGTCTGAGGAAGATGAGCTCTTAGCCAAGAAAATATATTTTTAGGGCATATTTTTCAAATTATTTTTAGAAAATAAAGATTAAAATCATATAAAAAATGTAAATAAAAGATTTTTCATATCTTCAATATATATATATATATATCCGTGGAAAAATCAACAACTTTCTATTAAAGAAAAATAAAAAGTTATATTGTAGTATATGCACAAAGTGCATTCAAGTATTGTCCCAGGGGACCACAGGATGTGCATTATGCACTCAAAGTAGCAAAGATACCAAAAATAAAATAAAAATAAATAAATTGCAAATGGAAAAATATGTTGGTTTTCTCTTTTTTTCCTTTTTTCTTTTGAACTTTTTTCCAAACCCCAAGGGATGGAGTAGTTGAAACAATTTCCAAACCATTACTTCTTGGACAGTTTTGGAGTTCTTTATCTGAATCTAAGCTCTCAGAGACATGAGAGCACTTAGTTTCACCTAGTCCTTGATTGTTTCTCTTTTCTTCATGTTGTTTCGCACTAGTGAAGATCATTGTTGAGTTGTTGGGAATGTTTCCATGTTTATTATGGTCCTTCCAATTCTATTATCCCTCCTTTTGAGAACCTTGCTGATTTTGCCTCTAGATGTTTTTGAGTTTCATCCTCATCTTTTGAATATGGAGGATCTTGGAATTGTCATCATGTTTGCTTTGGTAGTCTTTCTTCGAACTTTTCTTTGCATGATTGCATGAATTCTGCAAGTGCCCTATTTGTTGGCAGATCCTGAACCTAAATGTGGTATTTTCAAAGTCTAACCATTGTATCCACGTTAATTATTGATGCCTCAAATCAATACAATCAAGAAGACCTTTTATTAAATCCATATCCACAAAAGTGCGTGCGAAAGTGAAGATAAATTTGTCCATTCTTTTGTGATCCATCTTTAGGAACCTTCCCAAAGTGTTCTCGATGTCTTATAGAACCTGATGGTGCCAATATGGAAGTGGGAGGTTGTGTTTCCTTACCTAGACTGAAATTTTTTTTACCACCATTGTGTTAGCATCAAAACTTGGAAACCATGGGGTTACAAAGAGAGTTGCCCTTCCCCAAAACCATGGTCCTTCATTTATGACATGATCAAAATCTTTTTTTTGTCAAACTGAACCGCAAAAAAACCTTTTGCACACAGATAAATGTCACAATATCTTGTCCATTTGAGGTAGATCTAATCATTTATATATTTTGATTTGGGCTAGTAACCAGTAAATCAAACTATGATAGCTTTTGCTTGCAAAATAAATAAAATACCACTTACTTCTGGTATTTCTATGGCCATAGTTGGGGCTTTTTACATCTTCTCAATGATGTACGACCTTGGTATTGTCAAATTTCGATTTTGTTTTTCCTATGTGGAAGATTTCCCTCTTAGTGCATCCTTGAACAAGGCCGGAACCTTTCCAGCCAAAAATGATCCAGGTGGGAAACTCACTCCTCGGGCACCACCTTGCAATCTTAAATTCAGGGAAATTGTGGTGTTTCTTTGAATGCCATAGTCTTCCAAATGGACCCAATCCTGCATCACTTTCCTTGAATAAATCATACTTTGTAAAGAAGCAAGAATACTTATAATATTTAGGATACTCTGCTTCATATCTAACACTTGATTCATTCCCCATACCCTTAGCACGTTTGATTTTCCAGAAATGGTTTTGATAAAAACCCGAACCTGCGTCATGTGATCTTCTTTCTATTTGTCTTTTGTTTGGATCTGACCACACAAACGGGATTTGTGATTTTGTTTTAGAAGAGGGGGATTTACACCATCCGATTTGTTTTGGATCCTTGGTGCATGTAGAAATCAAGTAAGAGATCACCGAAAATAGTGGAAGCACCTTCAAAGAGTAGACGCAACAACCTTTTCTGACCAGATATGCGACCCAATAAAAAACTTGGTCCACTCTGTGGACATATGGATTAGTGCCGAAATCGATCAAGGGCTTTCGATTCGCCCCATGAATATCTCCACAACATGCGTTCCCAACGAATTTTAACCTCCTATGCACTGTGGCGTGATACAATTGTCCACTCCCCTTATCCAGATCAGAAAACCAGTGCCACAATCATGTAAATCTAGATCAAGTCAGAAACTATGCCTTGAATATGCATGCAAAATTCCATTTTTTGGGAGATTGTGATACATGGATTTCGAGCTTTCTGTAATCCCAGCATTGAAGTGTAAACCCTAGCACAACAGTGATAAATTACGAAGAAGAAGCTCATAGGGCATAAATGTAAGAAATCAAACCCTCATTATCCAAAACACACTTCTGATGCGTCTAATCTTCTGCGATCCAAACTTGCTTGTTCTTCCTGTCTTCTCCAAGATAAATGCACATGCAGATGAATTTGTTAGCCTACAGATCCATGCCAACAATCCCTGTTTGATTTGGTATAATTTTAAAAAACTAATTTGGTTGTTATAATATATATATATATATATATATATATAGTTAAAATTAAAATCCTAATGAAAAGGAATTAAAAAAATACTAGTATATTCATTCTTCATTTTAAGGGTGAAATCCCAAAGTTAGGAAACACTTTTTGGCGGATGGCCAAAATTTGGGTGAAATTTTTAATTTCTCGTTCGAGAAAATAGTCAATTCAATTTCTCGATCGAGAATTTTTAGAACTCCCGTACAAGATATTTTTAATGTTTTTCCCAAGAGTTATATTAGGCTTGACCGAAGTTAAAATACTCTCGGACGAGAGTTAAGTATGTTCTCGTTCGAGATTTTTATCGACATAAACTCTCGGGTAAACTCTCGGATGAGAGTTGTAAAAATCTCGGTCTACAGTTGTTTTAACTCTCGTCTGAGAATTTTATTCTTATTAAAAAACACCAAAATCCTTTCTCCCTCATCATTCTGCAAACCTCACTATCGTTTTTGATCCACCTTCCCGACATTCTGCAAACCTCTGTACCACTGTGATTTTCAAGCCACCGTCTCGACATTTTGCAAACCTCTGAAGCACTGTCATTTTAGAGCCACCGTGAGCACCAACGACAAATTGGAATACAAAAAAACGAAGGTAACCTAATTTTTCAAGAAAACTCCTCTACTATTGCTCGTTGGAATTTTCAGTTGAGGCTAGGTTTCCGGAACACTTTGAAGCGATTTCAGGCTGGTAAGTACCCTTGTCTTTTCATGTACGCCTCTTTCATGGAGGATATTTGGTTCACTTGGAGCTTATGTGTGAATTTTAAGGCTGGTAGGTAATAGAATTGAAGCATTACACATATGTGATACCATAGCAGTGGTAAATGAGAATTTAAATTCAATGCAAGTATTATTTCAAGCAGCGTTAAAGACTAGGTTTTCTCTCTAGTTTTACCCTCTCGAATTCTAATCCTATCACCAGAAGACGGTTCTCCTCTATTTACTCATGGTTTCATTCAAAACCCTCGCAAGGAAATTATCGAGTGCTAACACCAAATACACAGACAATGTTTAATGACCAATCTTTTAATTTTCATATATCGCACCAAAATTATACTCATCTACAAGGCTTGACCTGACTACTCATTGAATAAATCTAGTTCATCTTAGCTATACTAAGCCTTGAATCATCTCTAGGGAAAATCCCCCAAGCTATGCTCATCCTTCCACTCGGCCTTGTGAGCCATTGGCTTAGCCAAGGGCGCTTAGGTATTTTAAGGCTCGCTCCTTTAATGGGTTCAAGGCTTCACAAGACTAAGGTATTGACACTCAAACTTGCATGTTGATCCCCTACTAAAAAATGGCTCATTATAGCATACCATACTTTTTCTCGTATTTTGTGATTGGCACTGGCTATTAGCATGGGGTCCTATGCATATGGATGACTGTGATCATTTGGTTGAACAACATAAGTCTCTATCGTATGTGATTCTAATACGATGACAGATTTACAATATTTCACTCAGGAAAATGGGTCTTGTCCACAGTGTTCCTAATATGATATCCTTGTTCAAGCTCGCCCCAATTGAAACCATCAATACTAGAAAAAAATTTATCCTCGCCAACCTTTAATGAATAGTGTGAAGCCTCATACTCGTACAAATTTGTAAGAAGTATGTACACCCCATATAACACCTATGTTCCTAAATACACAATTTAACTAAGGGAAGGTCCTCTGGTTACACTCGGCACATTATTAATTCATAAACATAAATAGAGGTGATTCAACAAATTGTAATTCACATTTAACATAGGTGCTCCATGAAGGCACAATTCAATTAATTTATCCTCATGAAGTATTACATAAAATTTTACATGATTCCATTGTCGAGCTCTCATGCTCCTCTTGAGCTCTATTTTCTCTAATATTAAGCCTCTTCTCTATTACCAGTGCTCGATCTCTAAACTTTGACTGTACATACTTACATATCCTTCTATTGGCAACAGGAATAATCCTAAAAAAAACTAATCAATTGGGACATCTCTCCCAACACTTGAAAAATTCGCAACACATTAGTTAGACACTTGTGGGTGTTACACAAGCCCATTTGAGAAAATTACCAACTTGTCCAAAATATATCAAGAGCCTAATAGTGTAGATTCTTTCTAGAATGGGGACATTTGTATTTACATTAAAATTCCTCTATTTATAATTTTATATCATTTATTATTGGAAAACACCTCTCCTTTTGGAAAATATTTTGACCTTTTTAAGAAAATGGACTATATAGGGATTGATTCTTCTAAATGAGACTCCACAAGTTGTAATTTTGCATCACCTTGTGGCCATGAACCTTTAATTATTTTCTTCCTCGTCGATCCCATAATTGGTTCTATTGTTGTCCATTCTTTATTCTATGTCATTGTTCCATTGATGTCAATAGTCTTCTAGGCTCCTAGACTGATCTAGGTGGATATTGGTGGCCACCCACCTATTCTGTTTGGACCCGCAACATCAATTATTGCAGCTTTTCACTTCCAACAACTTACTATTTTTAGCAGGTTTTTGGGTCTTGCACGCCCGAAGCCATTTTGGGGCATTAATGATCCAAGTGGATATTGGTGGCCACCCACCTATTCCATTTGAACCCCCGCCATCAGTTCTTTTTGTTTTTAAGTTTCAATACAACTTACTATTTTTAGCAGTTTTTTTTCGGGTCCTGAACTTTTGTAGCTGTTTTGAGGCCCTAAACAACGTTTTTTGGGAAAACCGAGAGCGACCGAGATGGATATTTCTAACGAGCTATTGAGCATGTCAAATCGAGATCGTATGCCAAAGTTACATCCCCAGGAAGTTGAAACACCAATTTACCCAAACGGGGCCCACAATTTTGGAGCTTCATCTCCTAGGGTTAGGTTTTTGGACGTTTCGGGTTTTATATTTTTTCTCAACAATAAATAGGCCTTCGAGCCTCATTGTAACACAGTTCAGGGGATGGTAACTATCACATATCTTCTTAGGGATACGCTGCCAGTACCCTAACTCATCTATTTTCATTATGTCTATAATAAACCTTCAAGCCTTAATGTAACACAGTTCAGAGGCCTGCTTACACCACATCTCTTCTCAGAGATACGCCACCATCATCCTAGCTTGTTTCCATTATGTTTGTAAGCTTATTTCAGTCATTATTTTATTATTAAAATGACGCATTATTTCTGCTGCATCTCTATGTTTATGGTTATATCTAAATTCTATTGCGTTCCTGCATAAATCTAGATCACAATATTTATGCTATATTGCCCCACTAGCATTGATAATATAAACTTGCGTAGTCAATTGAATCTTGTCACTTCCTTCTTTCTTCACTTTATTATGACCCTTTTTAGGAACTATTCTCGTCCGCATCCATCTCATCAATCTCATTATCCGAAATTTTATTTCACTAAAACTTGTGGGTGTTACCTTCTTCCAATTCCCATTTGGCATGTTGAATATGCACCATTTTGTTTACCAACCTCTCCTACAGGGATTTCAACTCCATCAACAACTTTATGTTTTCATCACAATTAAGATAAATTCATCTAAGTGTTTCTCTTCATCTTCTCCATCCTCCTCATGACCATCTTCCCAAACCAACTCTTTCCTATTCATTTTAGCATCGAGTTACTTATAGTTGGTTAGGAGATTACTTATATGCTTATCCCCATTGTTTTCCATTGTAGTCTCTCTCAACACAAGTACCCGCTTCATATATCTTGATTTAAAATGAAGTTAAAATTTATTCTCATGAGAGATACTTGTTTCATACTTATTTTTCTCCCCTTCTATTGACAACACTTGTTTTCCTTTTCCATAATCCCAAAAATACTTATAGCATGTGATGAATCAATGAGATAATTGTATGTTTTTAGCATCTAATACTCCTATTTTTCCTTTATTGTTGGATTTCCTTCATTCTTGCTTCCTTTTGTAACAACCATTAGTACTTGTTGTTTTCCATGTCTTGAATAGATGTCCCCCTCATCTTCATTCTCTTTTATAATGCCCTGAACTATACTATCGAATTGTGTAGCATATAATAAAATGGTACAATATTTAATATCATGACAAACAATGAAGTACATGGCAATAAATAAATAGGACAATAATTATTTCATTGAGTTGAAATTTTTTTCCTCTCGACACTCATGTCAAGAAGCCATTTTGAAAACTACAGAGGTCAATAATTGGTAAGTCAAAGAGTTTCTTTTTGACTCGGTTAAATACAGTGAGGCTCATAGGTACAACACAAAATAACCAATTTTGGATTCATTTGGACAAGATGACCAAAAAATAATAGTATAATTCAAATTCCTATTTCCAGGGTTGAAATATATAAAGGATAAGCCTCTATGATCAGAAATGGAGGATGTTGTTATTGAGCGTTTATAATTGAAAGTGGTCTAAGAACCAAAAGCCATTTATATGAAAGATGAGGCATGTAAAGTCAAAGTTTGAAATTATTACCTTCTCAATTGAAAAATGGAACAATATGAAATTGGATCAATCAAGGACCATGAACCCATTAAAATTCATTCCCCCAAGGAGGAATTATCTTTACTGAAATATCAAACAAGGCTTGTGTGATCACAGTGAAAATTTTGAATGCATCATGGAAATGTCTTGGAGGAAATCCAAGGGGAATCAAGGTTAATTAGGTAGTAATAAACCCTAGAACAGGTGGTATGGTAGAGTATGGTACTCATACTCACGAGAAAAACTATAGATCACACCTATTACTACCTAAAGGAAAACCTTGAGGGAAAAAATAAACCCAAAATTTTCATGACATATGTTGGTATGGATCACAAAGGATATGACATAACTCGTACCAACATTTTGTTAGATAAAAACAATGTCACAAGAAGGTGAACATCAGAAGAAATATAGGACTAATATGAATGTATATGGGAAATCACATGTTTGAAATAGAATTTCAAGAACTAATAGTGGCTCAACATACTAGCATAGAAACACGCACATATTTTATTTGTATCATGCCCGTTGCTAGATTGAAAACCTTATTTTATGGCACGCATGTAAAATGTGTTCAAGTGTATTCATCATTTTGGCCTCAAATTAATGCCTAGACCATTGGTCGTAGTCAAGAAATGTAGCCTTCAGTGCTTCATTGTGGAATATAACTATGTCAATTTATACTCATAATGATATTGCACAGAAAACATAAAATGACAATATTGTGGTGCATAAAGGGATTATATAAGGGTCCACATTAGTATCTCTCTTTCGGTCCATTTTTTGTATTTCTAATATTATCCTTTGGCTACAAATATGTATGATCAATGTAATTTTTTTGCAAGAAGAAAAGAGGGAGAGAGAATATTAACCTATGTGGAGGAGAATGGGATCAAGTTGAAAGCATCAAGCTCTGATTTCCAACTGACCAAAAACATTCCTTGCAATGCATCTCTTCCAAGATAATAATCTTATGGGGCATTAATGTTAGCTAAGGGTTTATCACGAAGGTTGTGCAACTAGGGTTTTCAAAAGCCAGGACATTATCTTCATACATGCTTCTAGGAAAATTTAACAATACCAAAGGCACAACATCACAAGTTGGTTGTATGACCACTTTAATGCAAATAAGGCACAAAGACAATTGCCACACATTATGCAAGGGTTGAGATCAATTTTCATATAATGACTCCATATAGATTCCCAAGGAATTATGTCTACCAAGTTGGGGAATATCGATATTGGTCTTAAAACTCGTCTACTTGATGAAAAATTTAGTAGCAGGAAAATGTACATTCAATACAACAAATGAACATCAAAACTCTATTCATCATGTCATGAAATCCTCCATAATTTTGTAAAAACATTGGAAAGAAATCATTTAGGATTCAAAATAATCATCTCTACTTTCCTCATAATTTCTCTTCTCTCATAGTGTAAACACTTTTTATAATAATCTCAATATAAATGTTAAGATTTATTGCACATGTGAGAGTCATTAGAAATCAGATATTCGTGGAGAATTTCAAGTGTCATGAGCGTAGGTGAAATTTCATGGTAGATGAACAATCACCTCACTTCTATAAATATACCCTCATGTATTCTTTGTTCTCATGTTGGCAAGTTGAAGTTGAATTAGATAAGATTTTATGGAAAGTTGAATTTGAAAATTTTGAATCAAAAGAAACAAAATGCCAGTAATAATAGCCAATCAAAGAAGTATAGTAGAAGTTGTGAACATTTTGCAATTTCAGCCTCAAAACATACCTTGCACAAGTTATTTTCTTTCTATTTTAGGATACCTTTCCTTTGGTTAGCAAGCTCATATATATTTAAAATTTATTTTGGGATTGTGTTCTAATGCCCTTTAATAACACGGTGATCTATCCATAACTGGGTAATACTACAGTAGAGGAACAATAAATGTAGGAAATAATGTGGAATCACATTGTGTGAAACACTTGTAACCCTTGTTGGTATCGCTTGTAGTACTACGACATAAGACAATACTTGTAAACAAAATCTCACCTCCATGTATCTTTAGGAATATAGGATTTCCCATAGGTATACTTGAAGCCCTCTTTTGATAGGCTAACCAACCATCCTATTGCTCCAAAATAAGTAGAACAACACCCGAGGAGACCACTCACTAATACCTAGGTAGTTAAGTTGTACAACTAGAGGAACGATTGACCCACCTTAGTTAGTGCCATGAGATATTATGCCATGTACTATTGTTGAGACCTTGTATTTCAAGGAGCTATAGTACCTATTATCCAATTGGTTGATGACATGACAAACGATTGATAATTTGTTTTCTAATTTGTTTATGAGGGGCAGAAATTTGATTTGATACTATAAAAACAATGGCATCAGGTGAGCCCTCTAGAGACCCCTCCATGAGAGGACGATTATTAGGTACATTGGTTGTTTAGTTATGTCATGTTTTCAAGTAGGTTATATTTATTGTTCGTTGTGAAAAATTGATTAATGTGATTTTTTTTGTCCTACATAGGTGGACGCACTCATATGACTCGTGCGCCCAGACACCAAATTGAACAAGAGGAGCCCCATAGACCTGTTCCCATTCATCCCCAATTTCATAGAGCCCATTATGAGAGGTATATTATACATGGTATAGGTACACATTAGATCAATTTCCAGTTAAAATGTTCAAGTTTACGTTATATTCAATGTTGAACAGGTGATTTGTTTTTTTCAAATGACATGTGTTTAATGTGAAAACATTATGCTCCCTAGGTGAAAATGCAGGAGTTGGGGTTGGCCCTATTGCTGGTGAGGGACAAAGGAGAACAATGTCTCAGCTTGTGGCATCCATCCCACACTTGGATAGTTCTCATTCAGGTAAAATCTAAAGAAAAATTTATTGTTTGATGTATGTTTAATGTGAAATTTATTGTGTGTCTCATGTACTTGTGTTATAAAACAATTTAATGTTTTGTACAGTGGCTAGTAGAGGCCTTCATTCCTCAAAAGGTAACAATCCTAGTCCGATGAGCGAAGAGGATGAGATAGTTTTTCCACGAGGTATTTTCAAATGACCAAACAAGTTTTTTAAATACAAATTTTCCTTATAAATTAATTAATTTTTAATATGTGCAATAATTTAGCATGTTACAGGTGGTGGTCATATCCCTCCTAGGGGGAGAGGTTGTAGGGTTCATGAGTTTGCTCGAAATCCGAGCTCTGATCACCTTTACACCCATCTTGGTGATATTCCTGAGGAGATGCCTTGGGAAGATACCATCTCCTTACTTACTGTTGATGGAATGAGGGAGCATTCCATGAGATTGCGCAATGAATTGCAAAGTTGCAATGTCTCTACCCCTAATCGAGATTGTCTTCAAATTGTTTTGCACAATTTGGAGAGTTTGATAGAGACTTATCTTTGGGTTGGACCATCAACCCATGTTTTTTTTGACATGATGCGTAGGAGGAGAGCATCAGTGATTGGTATCCACTCCTACAATGAAGTTAAAATTAGGGTCACTAAAGAAATGGCCTTGTCACTATTTGACTTGTGGCCCGAAGAAAAAAAACATCTGAAGATTGCAAGATTCAATGATTCTAATATTTCACTTTATATTTATGAGAAGTTCCTGTATGCATACGAGAAGTTCCAAAATAATGATGAGGTGTCGCAATATTTTTTTAGGATGTTGTATGCTCAATTCCAAGAGCACATGGACCCTAACTATACAGATACGAGGTCCAAATCCTATGGAGTTGGAAAAGGTCATACATATGAACGACCTGATGCTATTTGAGATGTTGGTTTTAGGCCTCCATCACCTCGTTTAGCACCTCGAACACCTAGGGTAGTTACACTTCCAGAGGAGTTAGCCCTTATCTCCAATGCTGCATCTTAGATGATGGAGAAGATACAAGAACATATTGCAGCTACTTTAGGAGGGGTGGAAGTTAGCCTAGGGACAAGCCAACCTTCATCTAGTGCAGGAGTTCGTTCATTTGTGAGTATTCAAGATGATGTGTTGAGGGATATGGAGTGAGATGATATTTTGGAGTATGCATCCTCCTATAGATACCACTATGAGTGAGCCATTAGACAACAAATGCACACTATGGGCGAGGTATGTACAAGCATGTTTTGATCTATTTTAAAATACACATTTATAATATGAGCTAGAGTGCATGTAACATGTTTTTTTGGTGTATATAAATTTAGTCTCCAAAAACTTAAGCCAAGATATTTATTTAACTTATGCATTTCACAACATTCTTAGAACAACATTGCTTTGCCCCTAATCCTCATTCTGTAGATCATGGACATGATCATGTACAAGTGCCACATTCATTACTATCTATCTATATTTTTGTACGTCAAATTGAAAATGAATTTATGTCACATAATTTTATATGGTATGAGTCTTAACATTATAGAATTTCCAGGTTAGCGCTACACATGAAGGGCTTCTCAAAGACATGATACCTTCATATGTTCCAATGGTCTCACAAGTATTATCTATCTAGATTTTTACGTTAAATTGCAAGTGACTTTAAAATGAACATAATTTTATATGGTGTGCCTCTTAACATTATTGAATTTTTAGGTATGTGCTACACATCAAGGGCTGCCTGAAGAGATTATTCCTTCTCAGGTTCCAATCGTGACACAGGTATCGATACTTTTCGTTAAGCATATTTATTATGTTTATTATATTTCTTTTCAAAAAAAATTCTATAAAATTTGGTTTCTACTTTTCAAGCTACAGATAATATTGACATGATGCAAACTGAGCCCCAAGGAGATTGTGTAGACTTTGGGTTAGAGAGTCTACATTAAACCATGGTAACCTCTTACCATTTCTTCATTGGTATCATTGCCACATTATAAACAGGCTATCACAGAATAAAAAGGATGAATTTACTTTTGTTGCCAAAGGTTAATTTTTTGTGTTTGTTATGCAGGTTGGACCTCAACAAATATTTGTTGTTCATAGAGATGAAGATGATGCATCGGTTTGCAATAATGCTGAATAATATGATTAAGATGGTCTTGTAAGCTGGAAATTTGTTGATTTTGATTTAGTTAAGTTGATATTCGGTAAAATTGATATGGAACATAAAATGAAGGAAGATACAATGCATATGGAACAGAAAAGGGAGGAACTTTCACTGCATAGTTTGCCCAGTAGTAGTTGTCATGACCTAGGTCACTTCAAACAATTTGACATTGTATTCCGAAAGTTGCTTTCAATTGGTATTTACATCAAATATTATGTATTAATTGTCAATAAACTGCCATTTTATTTGTGTCTGTTTTGTCCATTAGGCAGCTGACCATTGGTTTTGTTTTTTTGATAGAGCGTAGTCCTCATATAGGGGAAGTTATTGATGCAGCTGCTAGCCCAAGGGATTCTCTCAACCACCTATCAGCAAGGTTGCTAGGCACTTGGTTAGTTTGTATACCAATCAGTTTACTAGGGGTGTCATCCTCAAATGTGGGGAATAATCCCTTGAATTTCACTGTGAAGTTTTCATTGGGAAAAAAATAACAAATATAGGCATGGTGAATAAGGGATACTTATGCTTAATATATTAATAGAAAAAAATGAAATATAGGTAGTATGAAACCTATGGAAATATACAAGATAAAAGTATGTCTGCTACAAAGAGAATGAAAGTAATATATTAAGAAAGTATGATAGGTACCATTGTGTCCTTTTCTGGCAGACAAGTAGGATAGGTACCATTGTAGGTGTACTATGATGTAAATATCGCAATTATATGACCTTATACACTGAAAATTATTTGGCTTTTGTGGTTCTTTGTATTGCTAAATTAGGCCAAGGCTAATTTTAACATTGAAAATCTCACATAAATTAGTCTCCTGGAATGTGAAGATTTTGGCTACAAGTCAGGTATATACTTTCCAACATTTCCGGATGGCCATATTTGACGTAAAATTTATTCCTATTGATGTGGAGGGTTGTGTCTTGCTCAAATAGCTCTCTGGGGAGCTTATGATTACCCAAACATAGATAAACCTCTGAAATATGGACCCACGTCACCTACACTAGCCCTGGGTATGACTGGTTATTCTACATGTCTAACAACAAAAATTGTTGCACTGGTATCATGAATATTTAGGCTACTACCAATGGTGTGCTATCCATGAGCTGTAAGGAAAAGGTGGACATCATACCACTATGAATAACATGGGAGGACCTCTAAAGATGGACCTGAAATGCTTTCCATGGTATTTCTTTTACGAGATCCTCATCTATCATCCATGGTGTGATTGGCACATCCATTGTTGTTTTATGGCATACATCTAGCCACGATGCTACAAGAAAAGGTCACCTGTTCATATTCTGATCCAGCTCATTGAGTTGGGTTAGTGACATTGTTTTAGAAACCAAATGCAAATAAGTTGTTTTAACGTTGCCCAATTGGTTAGCTCAACCGTTTGTCACCAATGTTGCTGAGCATTGTCTAGTTTTGTGCCATCAGGTAAATGATTTGAATCCCCCATGCATGATAGTCACTACTCTATGCTAGCATATTTATTAGGGCTGTTGTACAGGAACGTAGGGAATCATCTCTTGGATTTCCCCATGAGGTTTCCTTAGAAAAAAATAGTAGTTCTATTTGATTGGGAAAGGAGAAATTTTCTTTTATTGTATCATTATTACACTAAGTGTGTTCATGAAGTATCTATAAAAACGACTAGAGAGGGATTTAAAAGGAGGGAGGACGGAAAGCAATGGGAATAGTGGAAAAGTTTCCTATCCAAACTTTGTGACAACTATAAATTTTTCCACATGAAGAACAAAATAAAGTCAACATTCATAAAAGGCTTGAATTCAATTCACATTCACATTGGTTTGTACCCCTTTTCTATCCTAGTAATTCTTTGGAGGATTCTGCACATTTGGATGATTAGGTCTAGGAGCTTGGGCATTTTGTTTTTGAGGTTCTCTTTGGGTGTTCACGGCGGGTTTACAATTTTCTAATTATTAGGAGTATGGTTCTATCTAGCTAGGGTTTGGATGTAGTATGAAAATGTAAAAAGTCAAAGCCAAGACATGGATCTTTTCTATTTGATAGACAAGAACATGGCCTGATCTAAGGTTTGTGTCTTAGCTCTCATCACTTAAAGCATAAGATCTTCTTCAACCCTCAGTGAAAGCTTCTATCTAAGTGGCCTTAGTGACACTATCCTTAATCCTATATTGGAGTTCCTACCATCTAATACATTGTGCCAATATTGGAATCCTAACTCCCATGTTTTATATTCATCAACTAGGTAATGGCATTCCATTTTTTTGTAGTTAAAGTATTTGAAAAACTGGATTGGTGGATGAGGTGTCTAAACTAGTAAATTGAGTTATGATTTATGTTATTAAACTCATTACGGGCATCAGTGGATATTCAATTCTATCCACTTGGACCTAGTCAAATTGGATTGGAAGGAAAGAACTTAGCCAACACATCATTCATTAGAAATATTTATCAGAACAACAAACCGATATGCTCTTTGGGATTCTCAGATCCATCATACTTAGGGAGTTATGGAATATATATGGGAAACATCTTTTATTTAAGTCTAAGTGTGGAGGGGTAGTATTAATCAATCTTATAACCAAGGTAATTAGTGGCATCCTTTTGTGTTTCAGGCATAACCACATAGGGTAAGATCACATTCACACTACGTTGAAGGGGTATAAAAAGAGATAAACGAGTTTTGATTTGGGAAACCAATGTTTGATATAATTGTAACATATGATAAAGTAACTATGAATTAGCACTCTCATGGGCAGATGTTTGGTCAATTAAAGTCCTGAAGTTATATTAGGATTAGCCTCCTCAAGGCTTAAAGGTGTTTGTTCACATGTAGGGAGAGGTTGATGAACCCTAGGGATATGAACACTCTACTTAATGTTACCAACTTATTGTATAAAGGTGGTAAAGGAGTCAGACACAATTCCATTTTCAAATACAAAAAGGGGCAGAGATCTCTCGTAGCCTCCCCCTTGATTAACCACATTGGAAATTTTGGCATTCCCATCAGGTAAATGATTTGAATCCCCCATGCATGATGGTCACTACTCTATGCTAGAAGATTTACTAGGGCTGTTGTACAAGAAAGTAGGGAAGAATCTCTTGGGTTTCCCCATGATGTTTTCCTCGAGAAAAAAAAAATAGTAGTTCTATTTGATTAGGAAAGGAGAGAGTTTTTTATTAACCTAACCTGCAACTTGAAGCAACTACCCAATTCTGAAAGTTGCTTTCAATTGGTATTTACATCAAATATTATGTATTAATTGTCAATGAACTGCCATTTTATTTGTGTCTGTTTTTTCCATCAGGCAGCTAACCATTGGTTTTTTTTTTTTGACAGAGCGTAGTCCTCCTATAGAGGAAGTTATTAATGCAGGCGTTGTTTCTCTCTTTGTTGAATTCCTAACGAGGCATGATTTTCCACAGTTGCAAGTGAAAGCCCTTATTTTTTTATCTATACATGATAGAAGGCAATAATGTACTTGATTGATTATTTCATGAAAGGGTTGAGGGATTATGTTCGTGAGCAGGTTAGAAAACTAATTTTTAATGTTTCTTTACTTTGTTTCTAATACAGAGTTTTTTTCCAATATTTCTATTCTGCAGTAGAGCATTTTTCCAAAAAATTTAGTCCAAGTTTTTGTTTATGCATTTGGGCCTATATTGTCATTGTTAATCAATGTCTTTTCCTTTTATGTTAATAGGTTGTTTTGGCATTGGGAAATGTGGTCGGTGACTAGCCCAGATGCAGAGATCTAGTTCTCAGCCATGGTGCCCTGATTCCACTCCTTGCTCAACTGAATGAGCACGCTAAGCTTTCTATGTTGAGAAATGCCATGTGGACCTTGTCTAATTTTTGTCGAGGCAAGTCACAACCTGCATTTGACCAGGTAGGGAATTTATGATGTTGATTTTTTAAATAACTTTGCCTTGTTATTTCTATCAATTTTTCATCCTTGGCCATAGAAATACATTTTGCAGGGCTGAAATTTTCATGAACCATTTTCTTGCAGACAAAGCCAACTCTACCAACACTCGAGCATCTAATTCATTTGAATGATGAAGAAGTCTTAACAGATGCTTTTTGGGCTCTGTATTATCTTTCTGATGGAACAAATGATAAAATTCAAGTTGTGGTTGAGGCTGGTGTTTGTCGAAGATTGGTTGAGCTTCTACTGTAAGCATAAATATTGAAAATTTGATGAACATTTTTTAGCTTCTACCTATTATTAATGTTGTAGATAGGTGTATTTCATGCAAGGACATTAATGTTATGGTTAAGAATGCGTTCTATTAGTTCCATATTTATGTTTTTAGATAAAGGTTAGAGATTGATCAGAGCTATTATTTTGCTAAATGCATTTGAAAATTTCAATTCTAAATGTTTTGTCTCTACAGTCATCCATCTCCATCTGTTCTTATCCCTACTCTCTGGACTGTTGGCAATATTGTAACTGGAGATGATGTACAGACTCAGGTATATCCAGTCTCTATTGGCATATGGTTTGAAACTTTAAATATTGAAAGTCAATCTATAGTGTACACATCTAAGTGGAGATTTAATTAGTCTTCTAGAATTTATAAAATCACACATAAATTAAATGTTTCAGTGAGTTATTTGGGATAGAGTGAATACTTGTGTTTTATTTTCTATATTATATTCTCAAGTAATTTTGTGGGGATGTGTGTTTCCTCAATACATTATCAACAATCAAGCACTTCCCTGCCTCTTGGCACTGTTGACCCATAATCATAATAAAACTATCAAGAAGGAAGCATGTTGGACCATCTCAAACATAACTGCAGGAAACAAAGATCAAATACAAGTTCCTTAGCTATACTGCTTTATAGGTTAAGAATGACACTTCATTGAATGTATTATTCCTTGTAAAATTTTGTTTAAGTTCATATATCCTGAGTTTGGATTTGTTTACAGGCTATGATTGACGCAAACATTATTCCTCCTCTTGTACAATTGCTGCAAACTACTGAGTTTGATATCAAGAAAGAAGCAGCATGGGCTATATCTAATGCTACTTCTGCTGTTACACGTGATCAAATCAAG
Source organism: Pinus albicaulis (assembly GCA_034641835.2). Classification (NCBI taxonomy): domain Eukaryota; kingdom Viridiplantae; phylum Streptophyta; class Pinopsida; order Pinales; family Pinaceae; genus Pinus; species Pinus albicaulis. Next base: position 549,121,921 of record CM076572.1, read on the forward strand.
TATGTATTGAATGAATATATACAATCAACACAAGAATATTGCTAAAATGGGTTGTCTAGTAATGAATAAAGGGGTCAACTTACAAGATTTAATGCAATGAGATGTGTTTTTTGATAATAGTCAGTGTGATGTACAGATGTTCAAGATTTTGTGCCAGTTGATACAATGAGACAAACTACTGATTCCTGCTTTTGGTTGCAAATATCTTGTGAATCAAGGATGCATTAAGCCTCTATGTGATCTTCTATTCTGTCCAGAACCAAGAATTGTAACTGTTTATCTTAAAGGGCTAGAGAATATTTTGAAATTTGGGGAAGCAGAGAAGGATCTGGGCAACACTAGAGGTGTAAATATCTATGCAAAGTATATTGATGATGCTGAAGGACTTGAGAAGATTGAGAACCTGCAAAGTCATGACAATAATGAAATTTATGAGAAGGCAGTAAATATTCTTGAAACTTATTGGCTGGAAGATGATGAAGATGACCAAACAGTCAATTTTTACCTCTCATATTTAACGTTTTAAGCGACCTATGATATGCCGCCGATGGAGGGAACACTTCATTTTCCTACAGTCAGAGAGATTTACACAGTCAAGTATTCTTGTGTGCATTGTGTATACTCTATGTCCACATGCTATCAAATATATTTTAGGTTCAACATGAGTAATTTATTTGACCTTGCCATCAAACTTACAATTATTTACTATTTTTGTGGAAGCTCGGATGGAGTCTAGTTTCTCGAGTTGAAAGAAATTTCAGAATATGAGTCTTATGTTTGTCATCAAGAGAATAATTTCAAGTGCTATTCTAGCACTATTGAAATTTAATTTTGTAATATTTCTCCACCAAGCTATATATATTCCAATCAATGATCTAATATTTCATAAGAGTCAAGTGATCTGTTCTCGAAAATGTTGGTTTAAATTTTTTGTTGCTTATCAATATCATTTGTTGTTGACAATTTTCTTTAAATTTAATTTTAACTTTTATTTAACCCTTCTCATTAGGAATATAGAAATGATGAATCAAACACTAGTAGCAAACAAGGTTCTCCAAAGATCATGTCCATACCTTTAGATTCAAATGAAGCAAGGGTGAAGGGCCATACATATATATGCAAAATATACATGTATGTTGGGCTTATTCTTGTGTTGCACTTAGCACTACTAATGACCTTTGCAACAATGATATACCCTTCATGCACTTAATATAGCTTGCAGCAAGGTTTTGTGTCATTTATTACCTTAGGCTCATTGCATTGAATTGTTTCTTCTATTTTTTGTAGATATGTATTGCAGCTCGAAGCTTAAATTTTCCAATGCTACCTTCAATGCAACCTTTGATCAATAGTCTCTGTGAGTTAGGGTAACTTGTATCATTTATGGGATGAATGTATCACCTTCTCATTGTGTGTTTGATTAGTCTATCCAGTTCATTTTGAATGTCTCATGTTGACCCCTTGCAACATGTTACTTTCACGTTAGTGTATACATTGTTGTGCTTATAGTATTTATTTCTATGTGCATTCAACGCAGCTCTTGAATGAGGTCTCAATAATGATTCTTAATTCCACCCCGTTAACACTTGTTTTTTACTTCACGTTATCACCTTTTCAATGCATTCATGTGTTCATTCCATAATATAACAGTCTTCAATTCTTTGTCTTTCTTGATACATAGAACTGTGTGCTTTATGACAATCTTGTTGCATATAAATTCTCTAGGTAGTTCACATTTTTTAATCAGTGTAATTGTGTGACTTGCGATTTGAGGATGGTCACATAGTAACATTGTAGCATAGATCACATCTTCTAGTTGCTTCCCTAAGACTCTAAAATTAGATTTTTCAATTCCTGGGAGATATTGTGACTTGTGGGAGATATTTTGATTGGTGGAAGATATTGTGACTTGTGGAGGTCGCATAGTCACATTCCAATGGAGGTTGCATTTTCTGGTCACTTTTCTAAGACTCTGAAATGTGCTTTTGTGACATGTAGTGTTGAAAGAGTGATATATTCACAAATATGGAAAAGAAAGATGATAATTGTCCAAGTCATGTTTTAGAAGTGCAGCCTAATCAAACCGTGATCTAGAAGTGTGATTATTTACATCACAGTCTATGAGATTGTTGGGAACCCAAATAAAATGTCCATCTGAAAGAAACATCAATTACTCTCTCTATCATCAATTTCATTAACATGTTTGCCTTTGACATACAATCACCTTGCAAATGGTCCCATGCTTTGGTCAGTTGGTTTTACGCTACTATTCCTGGGGAAGTTTTCTCACCCATACACATCTTGTTATCAAGAAAAATATCACTACAGAATGGGAGAAGGCCCCCACCTCATCATACAACGCATTTTTTATGGTTTAAAATACTTTTTTGAATCATCTTTTAGCGCATTCCCTAAAAAATGTTGCAAAGGAATGGCATTCTATTTAATGGTTGAGGCCAAATCCTTTCAACAAATTTGACATGTTTCCAACACAATTTAATTACATTATTCCAATGGTTATAAAAACGTTATTCTAATGCTTCAAAAGCTATCATCATTGCTTTTACCCATTGCATTTATTTTATCCCTATCCATTACTTCATAGTTATGTTTTAGTCAATGTGATGGATATATCTAGTTGCATATCCAGGTAATGTGTCACACATGTGGCTTCATGGATAATCGCATGGTATGTATGGGATTCCAAGGCTCCCATCACATTTGATAACACATTTTTTCCATTGTAGTTCAATCCTCTTACTGTATCTTCCATTTATGTGATGCCCACACAAACAATGCATCTTTTTAAAGCCAACATCCAATGTCCAACACATGGGATCAACATGATTTTCATATGATTCCCCTCATGCCTCATTTATGCTTGCAATATCCATTTCTCTTCATATTAATAAACCGAGGGCTAAAATCTTCCTTATTTTATGCGGGATTTTATAAAAACCTTCCACACATAATGTATAAAAACAACTGGCTTGTATATATATGTCTCACATATATACTCTTTCAAGCCTTGGTGTCCATAAAAAAAAAGTGTTTCTTCTTGGATCATATGTTACACCTTTCGAGTTCTTTGGATATCCCCATCATGACATTTTTTCAATCTATTCTCCACAACCCAACCTACATGTCATGTAATAACGTAGATTTTTCCAAGGGTGCTTCACATGATAATGTTATGTAATTTTAATGTTAGAACCTTTCGTGTATGGCAAGAATTTTAATTTTTATTGCCATTATGTAGGTCATGTTGTTGTACATGCTATAACATCACATAGAAAGAGAGGAATATTGAGAGTTAGAGGCAAAAAACATAATCCATTACTGCTAAAAAACAAAGAATATAAGGATGATAAAATTATTTCCAATGGAAATTTCCATACCACAAATGTCAACGAATTAGACAATCCAAATAATATTAAGAGAAAAATTGAAATTTACCAAGGGTAAGTGTTAATTTTTTGGTTAACATGTTCTTTCTTAGGTAAATTACTTCAATGATCCACATCAACCCAAGTTCAATTTCATTTCTTTCATTAAAAATCACATAATCCATAAACATTCAAAAAAAGATTTTCCTTACTACAAGGAGATGGAAAATAAAAGTAGGAGACCTCCATCATGAGAAGAGAAAATAATGAAGAGATTAGCCACATAAAATATAAACTAATCTAAAATAATGAAGAGATTCAAATATGATGACATTTGATATCAAAACTAAACTAAAAATGCAATAATATATATGTAATTAAATATTCATTCATCACCATCATATCCATGCAAAAAAAGGGGCGAGTTAAGATAATATAGGAGTAAACATCATGGACACATTAAATCACCATATCATGGACACATTGAATCACCATAACTTAATTATGTAGCATAGCACCCTTATCCAGTAGATCATAACATATTATTCGTACCAACACACATCTAACCATCCACATGTCCATTTATTTGAAAGCAATCCACAATATAGTCTTAAATTATATAATGTCCAATACATTGTAGCAATTATATGTTCTAACCCTAGAATCAAAGTTCATTGTTCATCTTGAACAATGTGTTCCACTCATATGAAATGTGCTAGTGGCAAATTTTCCAGAATGGCATCATGATCATCTATCGATAACCTCCATTGTCACTGTTTTTTTCTACTCTTCACTTGATTCAACTACAACCGAGTTGCTATGAACAAGTGACTATATTGGGCATAAATTACCTCTGGCTAGTAATCTTGAAAAATAATATGATCTTTACATTTCTTTACTTCTTCAAAGAAATGTCCCATTAACACCATTGAACAAATTGGGTATGTATATTTTGATGGATCATTATACTCTTGCAGCAATGTGGATTTAGACATAGTGCATCGTAATAAATAATAATGCACTTTTTCTTGATTATTTTCTGGTGCAATGACAGTGAAGACATCAGCTTCTCTAACCATATTAGAAACACGATCATAATCATTGTCAATCAAAACCACTTCATTGTCCATTTCCTTGTTAGTCACGTTTCCAAATGGGGGAAATGGTGTCAATTATTCATGTTTCCATGGTTTAACAAACTTCTTAATTTGGTTTTCACAGTCATCGATGGACTCTGTCTGATCAATACATGCAGAACAAAAGCAAGAGCACTTTCGTTTCTCAATGCAATGTATATTTGTCATGTTCCTACTCCTAATTGAGTGTAAACTTCTTGTTTGAGGGATTCCAAAGAAGTTAAATGGCAACGATCTATCAACATCACCCATTGCAATATTCCAAAAGTACCTGCTGTTTCGGGGAATTAACACCCTAGAGGTTGGTTGGGATTCAACCTCCACAGAGCAGGGGCGTACTACTTAACAGAGACTCACACGATCATGCACATTCATAAAAACTAAATAGAGCAGAATGAGAGGTTTACCCGTTGGTCCTACGTTTGAAGTAGATCCACGTGGAGTTCAAACTCCCTGCAACTGTCCTTCCTCCTTAACCTGAAATACAAGAAGAAACCAGCACCAAGGACAAGTTGTACAACATATTTATACTCTATATGTTAGTGAGATTCATATAAAACATTAAATAAATCATAATGAATGCTTGTATAACAAATATTCTTCATACATTAAAGCATACACTAACACGTTTATTTCGGGAACAGCATGATACTTCTGTATTATAAATAGTACGTACAAAAGTAATCAAGAGGAGAGATCACTTGATCCTTCCAAGGCCTTCGCAGACCGTCGTCCGGATCCGTCCAGCCCTTGCCTCGCTAAGACTCCTTCCAAACTGGTGCATACGAGATAACATATAAAGGGATGTGTATCTCAAGGAAACAAGGGTTTCCAACAATGAACTGGGAAAGTGCAGGAGGCACGGGGAATCAGACTTGGATAGGGAATACCAGCAGAGTATAATATCAATAATTCTCTCTCTCCCTTAGGCCATACACATGAGGTCTTTTTATAGTCCCTCCAAGTAGTTTCAGCAGTTGGAAACAGTTGGCCACGGGCTGGGGTGGTTGAACTACCTGAGTAACCATCAACCCAGCGCGAAATTAGGGATTTTATATATTTTTTAATCATTAAAATGGCATACGCGGAAAAGTCTAGCTGTACTCGCGTATACACGCGGAAAAACACGGGCATAGTCGCGTATGAAGGATTTTCCACTGTTTTTAAGTGAATTTGTCCAAGTCTGTAGGAATGGGTGCCCATAAAGCCATGTAGCAATCATGAATCATGTCAAGGGGAGAAATGATGCTATAACAGATGCCCCCTAATATATGAGGTCAGAAGGGGTACATGATGGCCGAAATGTATTATGCACATAGAAAGAACTTCGCAAGGACAAGAAAGGACTTCACCAGATTTCAGCCTGCCAAAACCAATGAAAGAAACCAGAGAGTCAACTCATGCTGAGGCAGGCATACCCATGCTCAGTCAAAAATACATCATATGGAAAGTACTGAAATAGATCCAATATGTATACAAGTATAACTGAACTGAAAGTACATAGTGAATCATCTGAGCAGGGCCCGAAAATAAGTCTGAATCAATGTCCAAGTATCACATATAGAAAGCTGATCAAAAGATGGTGCAACTGGATGTCTGATCAAGTAACTGAATCTCCAAGTACCGGATCATAAGTGGTGGATCAAACGGTACAATCACGCAACTCGGGGATCAACATATAAGATGCTGCTGTGCTGAACTGCAACATATAAAAGTGGACGGCAACACTGGCAGAAACTGAAAGGACTGTCAACAGTGAACCGAAGAATGCTGACGCAACCCGAGGTCTTCACCGATCAAAACGGCACAATTCTACACAATGGGAATAAATGAGCTGAAGTCGACCATGTGAGAAATCGTTGGATTACCGGGCAATAATGTTTCCCGTTAACCAACGCGAGACAACCCACCGATAATGATAATGGGTGTCAAGGTGCCCCAGTACAATCTGACAAGTGTGAATGAATGAGTTGAAGTCGAACACTTGAAAGAATCTACCAATCAGGAGGCAATGATGAATCCCCACTGTCGATAGCGAAGAGTCTGCCACTGATGACTGCAAACCCTAAGGTACTGAAAAAAGTACTCTAGACCTTATTCCCAGAGCAATGAGTCAGAGTCGATGGGAAAAGATCTGCTGGAAGGAAGGCATTAAGGCATCCCACATCAGTCCAGCGCGAGTGTAACCCGTAGGCCAAGATTTGGAAGGAATCGGACGAAGTAGAGTGATGGAACCAAAACCGAAGTACGTTTCCGACGTGCACAAGATGAAGCTAGCACACGGAAGAAACCCTCTGAACCAACCAATAATGAAAGCTGACACAGAGGCAAGAAATCCACCGATAGGGTCAAATGGAAATCCAGGTACTGCACGAATCCCAAGTGTGATAATGTGTGCTGACGTCGAACACAGGGGAAACCACTCAGTCAAAGACCCATGATGATGATCAAATGCTGAGCACGAGGTCACCTATCAATGATGGAAATAGCCCAAGGTGCGGCTCTAGGCTTGCTCTCAGAGCAATGTGTCGTAGTCGATAAGAGACAAACCCGCCGGCAAGAAGTCAATGGGGACCTTCTCAAACCAGCACGAGCAGAAGATCAAAACATCTGATGTGATAGAACATGATACTGACAAGACCGGGAAGGCCGACTGAATAATGAGTCAAGAGACACCGTAGAATGGCCGACTCAGGCTAGACTTCCCTTGAACAAAAGCACGACTCTGTGATGACCATGGCAGTAAAAAGTGACACTGTATAAGTCTGTCTTGCAGGAGGCAAAACAAACTCTCCATATGATTGGAAGAGATAACCAACCGGGGAAGAACTGACAAGTGAAACATGGTAAAGGCTGAACCTAGGTCAAACTAGAACCATCCCAAAATGAAGGAAATATATATAAGTATATGTGCTTTGTTCAAGGGCGACAAACTGACTCTGTACTGCCATCAAAATAACGAAGATACATCCCGTTCCCGCTCTTTTTGTTATATTTGATTTTTTTGTCTTTTTCATATAATAAGCCCGAAAAAGAATAAAAGAATGCTATGGTACAATGGATAGAACGAGTATCAAGAAACAGATGCACTAGTTCCTGGGACTGGAACGATCCTATGCTCAATGCAAGCTGGCGAAAACTGGTAAGCGATACTCAGAGGAATGTTCCAACCATGGGTAAAAGGGTGTCAAGTCGCGATAGCTAAAGTGCATGCAATGGTTAACTTGTACAAATAGTCAAGGTCAAAAGTTGGCTTAAACACTGAGTCCAAATGAAGCCGGCTAAAGGCCAGGATAAACAAGTAGCCAATATGCAATGCAATAATACAACTCAACAACACCAGGGAGCCTCTAGGGTAATAGCCAGAAAAATGATAGTGAGGAAGAAGAAGAATGAGGCTTCAACACATAAGTCATGGCGGGACTAAAGAGGACTCCCGAGCCTACATAAAACGCAGCATGGGCAACAAGTGATAGCGAGGAACTAACTAGGAAGCCCATGTAAAGGAAGGCTCTACCATCAAGTCATGATTAAAAATCGGCGAGTGAAATGGGTGTAATACTCATGACCTGATGGGATCGACCCTAAGGCAAGTGATCAGTATGGAGGCTAGAATGCAAGATGCAACGGAAAGTGATTTCCCTAACCTATATGCCAGTGAAGATCATATACCTACCGTGAAGAGTCAGAAATCATGGATCAAAAACCGGGAAAAATCTCAAAATCGTCAAAATGTACCTGAAAACATACCAAACTGGGCACTTCCAAGCAATTGAGTTATGCAGCATAAGATAGATCGAAAAAATAGGCATAAGGAAATTTTGCGAAAATTTTCAATTTTTTAGCCACAAATAGACAAATTACCTCTCATTTGGTTCATTATTGCATAGCTGATTTGGAAAAATTGCTCTGGAGCTAAAAACTTCTTTCAGCAAATCAGGAACAACCGACCGTCGGAACTCAGCGAAACGTGAGCATAGCGCAATAGACCAAGAGGTCATGCAGGATCGCGCAGCACAAAATGTCCTCTGAAACTGTGGATTGTTCAAATTCTTTAAAATGCCCAATATGAAAAGTAATGTGCGATTGCTTGAAATGCTCGTAAATTACTGGGAACCAGATCAGGATTGCTTCATAATTGATCAGATGCCACTACGCATAGAAGTGGAGGATATATATTTCATCACTGGACTCTCCAGGAGGGGAGATCCAGTGGACTTGCACAGAAAGCCCCTGGGAGGGTTGACCGTGGAAGACTATGTCCAAATATATTGTGTAGATAATTCCAAGAAGGTTGGAACACAGATTGCTATCAGAGATATCAGGGATTTGCACATAAAGATCCTCCTGTTCACCATCGGCAGAGTGGCAGGATCTGCCTCACTACACCAGGCGTCCAGGACGCACATGAGCATAGCTGTAGGGTGCTTAATTCATGTGTATGATTGGTGCACAGCCCTGCTACAGAACATGAAACAACAACTGACCTCCATTCGCCAAACAAAGACAAAACACTTTGGCTATGGTACCATTTTGACTACATTCTTCTTCGAGAGAGTTCCAGCTTTGAGACCCAAAGTCATCTCGACTATCAGCAGCCCTCGGGACCCAAGAATTGCCCGTTGGGCAGACATGATGAAGAGACTGGGGGGCAGTGAGGTACCCTGCACCACCTGGGACGATGAGTTCTTCCTGTGGTGGAGAGAACAGATCATCGCAGTGGACGACTATCCCTATGCCGGGATGGATTTCCGAGGAGATCCAGATCTAGTACTTCCACCCGGAGCAGCATGGGGAGCAGTCGGTAAGTTTTGCAAAAAATTTTTTAACTTATATGATTTTTTGGATTTTTCAATTATGTATGAAAAATGAAAAACAAGCATGTTTTTGGATTGGATTCATAATGACTGACAATTAAAAATGATCATGTTTCAGATGTTGGACCAGTTCGTCCTGAGGGCCTAACACGTCACAAGCGCCGCAGAGGTGAGGCGGAGACAGCGGATTCTGACAGGACACTCCAGGCCGTGCAGAGAAACTTGGAGGGGCTGACCCGCCAAATCCCTCTGGCTGCCGTGGAGGACTTGCCAGAAGCCGTCCAGAGACGGGTTGTAGGAGTACCCCGGGACTGGGTTAGACTGTTCCGCCGTGTGGCCACTGTAGTGATGTTCTATAGGAACACAACCTCTGGGCAGGGTCCTCAGGAGTAGACAGATTTTATATATTAGATGACTGTATATTCTTTTTGAGACTGAACATGATGGGGCATAAGCCCAAGTTTTGTACGGCATTTATAGATCCAAATTTTGTGAAGTTTTTTGACACTCCGATGATATATACATCGATATTTGATGTGATGTGATAAATGTATCAAATGTATGATGTTTTTGATGATTAAAATTTATTGTATTGAATGATTAATATGCCAATCTAAAGCTTGATTAGCCAATGAGTCAGCAAACCAATTGTCAGCTCGAGGAATATGAATGAATGTTAAAAATTGAAATGACCTTTGTAACAAATGTACCCTCAAGAACAATCGTAATAAGAATGGATCTCCTACCCGATAAGTGTTGTTCAACTGCGACACCACCAGCTGGGAGTCCAAAAAAACTACCAACGAATCAACACCCAGGATGTTACTCCAGGAGTAGATGAATAGGCTACGGTGTATTACGCTACGTTATTGGAGACGGGACCAATGCGAGACCCCTCTTGATACCAACGGTGGCGGAAGGATAATAGAAGCACAACCGCGAAGCTAAGTTCGGAATGTGTAGAGAAACCATCGGCGAAACCATAATGACTTATGACATCAACACAACCTGCCAAAGCAGATCAAAAACATCACCATCCCATCAAAAAATCGAAAATCAAACAGATATGTACAAGACAAAAAAAACTACTATATACAAAGCAAAATGCCGGGGCAAAGCCTAGGCATAATACTTCTTCAGATAGAGCCCATTTCGGGGCTCCGACAACTCATTCCCTTCGAAGTCAACCAAGGTATACGCTCCTTTCTTAAGGACCTTCTTAACGATATAGGGGCCATACCACATTGACTTAAACTTTCCTGCCCCCAAGGCATATTTTTCTTGGGCATAGACCAAAACAAGGTCACCTTTGGAAAAGACCCTAGGCTTAACTGCCTTATCGTACTGAGCTTTAACTCGGTTTTTATGTGCTTCGTTCAATGTGGCGGCATCTCGACGCTGCTCATCAAGATGTTTCAGATGAAGAAGCCGCTCCGCCAGACTAGAAGTGTCAGGAAGAAGCTCAACAGCTAATTTAAGGGAAGGAATCTCGCATTCAATGGGAAATACGGATTCCACCCCGTGGACTAACTGAAACGGAGTAAAGCCAGTTGCAGTTTTAACTGACGTCCTGTATGCCCAGAGTGCGGGATATAGCATAATGTGCCAGTTGGATCTATGTTTATCAATCGTCCGTTGAAGAATTGTCTTCAAGGACTTATTCACGGCTTCCACCTGGCCATTGGCCTGAGGATAATATGGAGATGAATGCTCCTGCCGGAAACCCAATTTAAGAGCCAACTCAGCCATCATACTGTTCTGAAAGTGACTGCCATGGTCATTGACAATCTCTCTAGGTATACCGAAACGAGCGATGACTTGGTTGAAGAAGAAAAGAGCTGCAGTCTCACCATCGTTCCCAAAAGCAGGCATAGCTTCGACCCACTTCGTAAAGTAGTCTACTGCTACGATAATGTACTTGTGACCTTTTGCCGAAGGCGGGTTACAAGTAGTATAATCCATACCCCACTTTGTGAAGGGTCCGACAGTAACGACTGGAAAAAGCGGAGCTGGATGAGCGCGCATTTTTCGAGTATACACTTGACAAGGATGACACTTCTTGACCGATTCAATACAATCTTTGAAAATCGAGGGCCAGAAGTAGCCAGCGCGCAAAATCTTTTGGGCTGTAGCAAGCCCCGATAAATGACCCCCACAAGCTCCACCGTGAGAATCATTAAGCACAGCCTCAGCTTCTTCGAAAGTTAAGCAGCGTCTTAGGATTGAATCAACCCCTCGACGGTACAAAGCATCACCAATAATCGGATAACTTTTAGCTAAGTGACGCAGCTTACGACGCTCATCTTTCGAAAAAGAAGAGGGAAACTTCGCAGTCTGGAGATATACAATGATATCCCCATACCAAGGATCCTGTGGAGAGATTAAAAACAAGTGTTCGTCCGGAAAGGACTCATCATAGATCATCTCCTCACCACAAGGCAACTCGGAGATCAATTCCGCAAAGACTAATGACTTCTTGGATTTGGCAGACATGAACTCTAGATCAAATTCCTGTAATATCACAATCCATCTATTATATTTGCCCCCAATCACTCGCTTGCTGAGGACAAACTGAAATGGATTGGCAGCTGCCAAGACATAAGTTTTGCGAAGAATAATATAATGCCGGAGTCGCTGCACAGCATGGACTGCTGCTAAGGCTAATTTTTCTATCGGGGTGTATCGCAGTTCAGGTCCTACGAGTCCTCGACTAAGGTAGTAAATAACATGCTCAGCCAGAGCATCATCCTCCTGAACCAGAACCATACCAATGGTAGATTCTGCTGTAGCCAGATACAAAAGAAAATCTCTGCTATAATCGGGTGGGCTCAGTAAAGGAGCAGAGGTCAATGCCTTTTTCAAGGCATCGAATGAGCGTTGAGCATAGTCGTCCCAAAGAAAAGGGACTCCTTTCTTCAACAGTCTCATATATCCCTTTGTAATCTCGGCATAGTTAACGATAAACCTCCGAAGAAAGTTAGACTTCCCTTGGAGACTTTGAAGTTGACGGATTGAAGACGGGGGAGGCAACCGAAGTAGTGCCTCAACCTTGAAGGGATCTACCCTTATCCCTTCACTAGACACGATAAATCCCAACAGCCGACCGGATGTTACCGCGAAAACGCACTTGTTCGGATTCAAACGAATTTTATAAAAACGACATCTCTCAAAAATTTGCCGGAGGTGTCCTGGATGATCCATCCTCTTTCGAGAATGAGCAGCTAGATCATCTAAGTATGCCTCGATGATTTTCTTGATGTCGTGGAAGGCGTAAGACATGGCCCGCTGAAAAGTAGCTCCAGCATTTTTAAGACCAAAAGGCATCTTCTTATATGCAAACGTACCCCAGGGACAAATAAATGCGGTCTTATGTTGATCTTTTGGACGGATAGTAATTTGATTATAACCAGAGAAACCGTCCATGAAGGAGAAAATCTCGTTACCGGCACACTCGTCAATAATCTGATCGATGAAAGGTGTGGGGTAATTATCTTTAGGACACGCTTTATTTAGGTCTCTGAAATCGATGCACACTCGAATCGTTCCTTGCTTTTTATCAACGGGAACGGGGTTTGAAACCCATTCAGTCAGAGGAACTGGGAAAATGAATCCCGCCTTAAGCAGCTTTTCAACTTCAGCTTTGATAGCTGCTGCCTTCCTAGGATTAGCCGGACGAAGTTTTTGCCTGACCGGCTTAGCGTTTTCATACGTCTTGATCTCATGCTGGACGATAGATGGGTCTATGCCAGGCATTTCCTCATAAGACCAAGCAAAAACATCCCTATACTCTTTGAAGAGCTCGGTATAGATTTGAATCTCGTCACTGGAACATTCAGCTCCAATGAATACATTCTCGACAATATTGGGATTCCTAGAGATGTTCACCTGGATAGTAGGAGAGATCACAGCCATGTTCCCTTCAGCATAAACCTGTGCTGGTGCTAAGGGGCTCAAGACTGGGTGAACAGGTCCAGGAGACTGAGGACTTGGAAAACTTGTTTCGACTTCGCTCAAGTCAGGTAGGAAGTAAGACCGATGATGCAAGTCATCCCACGGTCTATCTATACATGTCATCGCTTCCAGGATGGCCTCTTCAGATGGAAGAGTGGTATCTAGACAATCCTGGGCAGAAGAAGAAGTAAGCGTCCAAGCCGGAGCCACATCACCATCCAACTCTTCCGGCGAAAGAGGAGCTGGATCAGACTCTGCAGTGTCAACAACAGACTTATATGCAATCTCAGCTGCAGAAATCGGGAATACCATTCCACCCACTTGCCCTTCTTCCAATGTGGCAGTTGGAGAAGGTAAGGTCCAAGGGTCCGAAAAATAATTAGTTCGAAAGAACTCTCTTCGAAGGGGAGCCTTGGAGGATGAAATAGCATTAATAGACACCTTAGGAGGAGGAATATCAAAAGAACCCATCAGGGAAGAATACATTCCAACTCCCAGATTCTCGACAGGCGCCTTGGTATTATCCAACTTAGGTACAGATGAGTCAGAAGGCGCATCCAGGTCTACAGGAGGACAGTCCAGTTGATCCACTGTGACTATCCTCCCTTCGTGGGGAAAACATACAATTCGAAATAATGAGGATGCAATAGCATCCATCTCATATATCCAGTTCCTCCCCAACAGAAGGTTGTAGTCCAAGGCTGCATCTACTACCTCAACTTCTATGTTAACGGTTTTGCCCCCAACACAGATGGGCAAAGCCGGGACAATACCATGGGGTATGTGAGAATGACCATCGAATGCAGTAAGAATAGTGCTAGACGGAGCAGCTTTTGGAGATCCAAGTGTCTTCCAGCATGCAAAAGACATCACGCAAGTAGAAGCACCCTCATCAACAACCGTGCGAAAGATGTTGGTCTTCCGATACGATGATTTAATATGGAAGGCCATGTGATGAGGAAGTCTCTTCTTAAAATTCTTCATATCAAAGGTAATCAGAAGAGAATTTTTCGGATCAATAGCCCCAATGGCAGTGAGCAAAGCACTGCGCTGAGCCGGACAAGACTGGAGTACCTCCAAGGCGGACATAGCACAAGGACTCTGCGCCAGATCTTCTACAATCGAGTAGTTCTGGGCGGCTCTTGCGTTCGGATTAATCGTTGACCGCTTAGAGGATGCCTTCGGTATCCGAGGCATAGACTCAACAGTTGGCTTCGTGATGTGAAGCGGCTCAGTAGCATCAGGAACTTCCTTAGCTTTTGAAGATTCCTCTCTGCCATAATCACGGGATCTCGTAGCGACATCCACGTGAGCACTCATCATAAAGATATTCGATGGAACTTCCCCTTCCTGAGCACCTCCAGAGGAAGCCCCAGGATTTTGGTTCGCGCCAGCAATTAATTGCTGCCCTTGGGGAAAAGGGTTTGTTAGCACAGCCTGGGAACTTGAAGAACCCTGCTGAGATAACAGGCGCTGAGCATCCTGAATTTTCGGGCAAAGGTGTGTGAGATGGTCTCCAGTACAAAGCTTGCATGGAAACTTCACTTTCTTCTTCTCCTTCTGCCCTTCACCAACACGCTCGTTGGTTTTATTTGCATTGCCCTTCCCATTCTTGCCCTTCTTCTTGTTATTACGTCCCTTCTTCTTCCCATCGGACTATTGATTTCCTTTGGGTTCAGAAGATTGGACATCATTAATGGACAAAGACTGGGAAGGTGATGAATCAGCAGGCACAGCCTGACCAGAAGGAGCAGATTGTAAAGACAACTGCTGCAATTGAGAAAGCAGGCTGGCTGCACTACTACTGACCGATCCGACAAGTCCGTCACCATGCGGACCAGGTTTGGGTTTCGATAAATCCAATTTGGAGCGAGGAGCATTGGGCAAATACTTGTAAAGCATCCCAGACTGAGAATATATCAACTCTAACTGCTGGGCCCTAAAGATGGCCTGCTCCTCGGAATATACCCCTGACATGGATACATCCTTTGAAATGTCTGACTGAAGCGATTTCAAAAACCACTCGAGAAGGAACTCACCTGGAATATGGGCTTTGATAAGCCTCTTCCTTCTCCTCCATTCCTGAATATGATCAGAAATGTGAGTTGCCTCATCTTGCTTAAAATTAGCCAGGAGTTCGGTCCCAGCCTCATATCTGACAGGCAACTGAAAATGGTTAAGAAAAGTGACAGCCAGTTCTCCAAATGTGGCGAAACTGCCCCCAGTGAGCTCTATATACCATTTTGCGGCATTTCCAGTTAAGGTGCGCTGAAATAATCTCAATCTAATCGAGTTGTCGATCAGAGAGTTTGAAGAGCACCATAAGTGGAAAGTGGTGATGTGGTCTGCAGGATCTTCACCATTCTTACCTTCAAACTTAGGAATGTCTGAAGGAAGTTTTGTTGGAACCGGAGGCCACCCCAGACTATACCGAATCGGGTCATTAGTTAACTTCGACAAGTCTGGCAAGTTTAACGTTGCCAGAAATGGTAATCGAGGCGGAGCCTGAGAATTCCATCCTTGATGGGATGAGTTTACATTACAGAAAAAGTCACTTTGGATTTGATGAGGCACCAGGCTTCCAGAAAGCACTCATAGAAAACGGAGAAGAGCCTCCTCCCCACGCCGAGTTACCAAAACCCAGACTAGTTCCCCCCGCTGAAGTATTGACTGAAGAGGAAAGCCCCTGGTAGGGGTTCCATGCATTAGACAGAGGGGAAAAAGACTGATAAGCACTCGATGCAGGGAAAGAAGCATTCCCTTGATGACTCGCGATGAACTTATTCCCTGCCCCCGACGTTGCAAACATAGGATTCCACCCCATAAAAGCAGTCGAACTTGGCCCCTGAGCCCAAGGATTAAAACTTTGGGTCTGGGACGTAAAAGGAAACGACCCTCAAGAAGGATTGGGACTGGGAATATGCCCAGTCCCAAAGGGGAAACCCTGAAACGAAGCTGATCCACTAGCCATGTTAGACATGGGCGTAGATCCAGCTGCACCGGCGGTAAAAGAAAAAGAGGGATTTCCAGCAATGGACATCCCTGAAACGAAGGGACCAGATTGAGAAGCATATGCTTGGGTGAACCCAGAGCCAAACATAGAAGTGCTAGAAGCACTCGAAGATAGAGCAAGAGTGCCCCCTGCCTCGACAGAAGCAGGGGTCTGAATGCCCGCAGCACTCACGGTAGAAGCCGCGTTCCCAGTCGTGGCCATCGAAAGATAAGAAAGATAAGGAAGATCCGGCGGTCTCTCGGACTCCGGTCCGATGTACTCTATAACAAACGGATGATCAAGAGGAAGAGGAGATGGACCTGTAGCTGCAGGCTCAGGTATATCTTCTATCTGAAAATCTTCCTCCTGAGGAAACAATACCCTCGAGGTGAGCGAAACGCTCCTCTCGGAACCGACACCGGAATCGGCAACGAAACCTTCAGACCTTAGTGGAGGATCTCTCTCCACAGTGTCAGACTCTACAGGGTGAAAACCACCTGCTAGATCGCTCCTACGCCTTCTCGAAGAAGGCTCTGCACTCTCGGGAGATAACCCCCGGACTCTCCTCGAACGTCGAGGCGCTTGATCGGCCACTTTTACAAATTTATTATATTAGACTCAAGAAAAGTGAAAAGCTAGGCAAGCTAGGAGCAAAGAGCACTCACTAAAATCAAAACCCTGAGAAACAGCAAGCAAACAGCCTCCAAGTATTTCCGCTCCGGGTGATGAGGACCGGACACCAAAATACAGGAAAGCGAGGTATAGGGCCTTCCGAAAGCAGTCTGGGATGATTAGGGCCCAGAACAACTAGCGAAGGTATCAGAAACAGTTACGCCGACCTCCTAACGACAGCCTTTGCCGGCTCAAGCACCCAAGCTTCGCAAGGGCACCCCCCAGAAGTACTGTTGAAAGTGATGCGACGTCTGCCTCAGGTACCACGGGTATTCCCCCCCGCAGTCACTTGTGTGGAACCTAGGAACAGCAACTATGGACACCAATCCGTATCAGAAGCTGGGCGGAACGGTCTTGAGGTCAGATTCAGCTAATCGGAGGGGGGGTATCCCTCTTCTTAACCTTCACTTCCCCTCGCGCTTGACTCTCGGATGAGAGCTTTCCCAATCCACTTCACGGAGTTGGATTTCGCTCAATTAATCAACTTCTATGTTTGTTTGAGCGGCCTTGGAGAGTTAACTCTCCTCTCACCTATTCCAAGGCCCTACAACCTAGCTAGTTGGTGATTGACACTTAGTAAAACTTGCTAGTTGATTTTAGATTAAATCGCTTATTTTAAGGGTTGTTGTATTAGGTCACAAGGATATGGAGTTGAAACCAATGGTGTTTTGACGCAAAAGAAATTAATAAAAACCTGACTACATGCACATGCAGTTCTTTGTCTTTCGATGAAGAGCAATTTCTATATAAGTTCTACGAGACTAAAAATGTATTTTTCTTTTCGAATTACAAACTCATACTCACAAAAACTAAGAAGCTAACTAAATGATTTAATGCACCTAATGCAAATGACCACTAGCATGTAAATTCTAAGATGCAAAAAGTCCCTTGAAACAAGGTGAAATTTCCCAAAAAGCTCCTTCAGTTTTAACTCATCTTTTGTTATCCAGAAAGCCAATTCTTGAAACAAGAACTCTTAGTATAAGACAACAAAAATACTTGAGAACAAGAAAAAGAAATCAAATGACAACTTCTCCTCAAAATCAAACCAAAAACTAGAAGCAAGAAACTTCACAAAAGCTCCAAAAGATAAGGCCAAACGAAAATGAAAAACACAACAACAAAAACAAAAACAAAACCAAATGTTTTTTGAGTTTTTGATATGCAAAAACAAAAAGCAAAACAAATGTTTTTTGGGCTTTTCAGTTTTATAAAACAAGAGCTCAAGAAGACCAAGCACAACTATCCCAATTCAAGCCAAAATGAGACCGAATTTCAAGCATAAACTTCAACTATGCCCCCAAACCTTATAAAGCTAATGATAGCAAGATCAATAAGAGCAATGGAAGACTAAAAACTCAGCCAACCAGCTTAGAGAAATAGTGGAAACTCGTTGCAACAAAAGACTCCAAAGAAACAAGAAAAGTTCTCCGAAAATTGCAACAAAACCCTAGCCTATGAAACTCAAGAAAACCAATCGAAAACAAAGCAAAAAACGCAATGCAAAGCACAACACAAAGATAGGAGCGAGTCAGTGAGCAGAAGCTCTCTGTTCTGATAAAGCAGAACAACCAAGAATGCTCAGAAAGCAATCTTGGAACTCAATCCAGGAGTGCCAGCACCAACAAGAACACTCTGCCAAAAAGATTAGTTTTAGAACAAACGAAAGAGAAACAAGATTTGAAACCACTTCTGTCACACTCCAGTAAGTACAGAGACTCTGCAAACACAGGCCTCCACAGCCAGAAAAGACCAAAAACACCAGAATCTTAAAATTTCAAAATCTGCCTAGGTATACGCGACTCTGCAGTTATACAACCAGCGTGTATACGCGTCTGTGTTGAGGGAAACTCGCGTATACGCGGATCCCTTTAGACAGACTTGCGTGTATACGCGCCTGTGTGCAGACAAAAGAGCGTATACAAAGAAAGATAATGAAAAACAAAAAAGACAAGTCTGGGAAAGACACCAAGACTTCAGCCTGACTGCAAGAAAGCAAACTGGACTGTAAAAGACAGAAAAAACTGTTGGCAACCTACCAAACAGCTGAAACAACCCAACAGGAGAATCACAAGAATGTGATCCCCAGCGGAGTTTCCAGTTCTGTTTCGGGGAATTAACACCCTAGAGATTGGTTGGGATTCAACCTCCACAGAGCAGGGGCGTACTACTTAACAGAGACTCACACGATCATGCACATTCATAAAAACTAAATAGAGCAGAATGAGAGGTTTACCCGTTGGTCCTACGTTTGAAGTAGATCCACGTGGAGTTCAAACTCCCTGCAACCGTCCTTCCTCCTTAACTTGAAATACAAGAAGAAACCAGCACAAAGGACAAGTTGTACAGCATATATCTACTCTATATGTTAGTGAGATTCATATAAAACATTAAATAAATCATAATGAATGCTTGTATAACAAATATTCTCATACATAAAAGCATACACTAACACGTTTATTTCGAGAACAACATGATACTTCTGTATTATAAATAGTACGTACAAAAGTAATCAAGTGGAGAGATCACCTGATCCTTCCAAGGCCTTCGCAGACCGTCGTCCGGATCCGTCCAGCCCTTGCCTCTCTAAGACTCCTTCCAAACTGGTGCATACGAGATAACATATAAAGGGATGTGTATCTCAAGGAAACAAGGGTTTCCTACAATGAACTGGGAAAGTGTAGGAGGCACGGGGAATCAGACTTGGATAGGGAATACCAACAGAGTATAATATCAATAATTCTCTCTCTCCCTTAGGCCATACACATGAGGGCTTTTATAGTCCCTCCAAGTAGTTTCAGCAGTTGGA
This sequence comes from Pinus albicaulis, assembly GCA_034641835.2. Lineage (NCBI taxonomy): Eukaryota > Viridiplantae > Streptophyta > Pinopsida > Pinales > Pinaceae > Pinus > Pinus albicaulis. The sequence goes on from CM076572.1 coordinate 549,141,684, forward strand.
AACAGTTGGCCATGGGCTGGGGTGGTTGAACTACCTGAGTAACCATCAACCCAGCGCGAAATTAGGGATTTTTTATATATTTTTTAATCATTTTAATGGCATACGCGGAAAATTCTAGCTGTACTCGCGTATACACGCGGAAAAACACGGGCATAGTCACGTATGGAGGATTTTCCACTGTTTTTAAGTGAATTTGTCCAAGTCTGTAGGAATGGGTGCCCAAAAAGCCATGTAGCAATCATGAATCATGTCAAAGTGAGAAATGATGCTATAACACCTGCTTGAGAAAAACACACACAGGTATGAGTCAAATTTTGAACAATATTTAATATTTTTTTAATAACAAAATACACACACATGTATACACATATATCTCTAGACATGTATAATATATTGTTAGTTAAATGTGTACACTTACCTGTGCACATCATCCATCCTTGGGTTTGATACATGAATTAAATTGTCTTTGCACCAATTAACAACATCTAAATGTTTTCAAGTCGGGAAGCTGAGTGATTCAATTGATGCCTCCTAAGTGCATGTTTTACGCATGCCCCAGCACCATCGTGCTCTCCTTTTCCATGTCCTGTCTCAAAGCAATTCCATGTATGTCAAATGTTGCTTCTCTTATGAAGACGAGACAACCAAAAGAACGATCTTGATGATTTAAATTGACCAGCACAACCATATGACCATACCCAATGTTCTTTAAAAGTGACCCTTCATTTCAAAAATTCATTATAAATAAAATTAAAACAATGCTGAACAAAACATGTATCATGTGTTTTATCATCACTGATGTAGAAATGGTACTCCTTAATCACCTCACGATTATTTTCATCACTATCAAAACCATCGATATCAAGCTCTACATGTCTATACAAAATATGCACAAATATAAATACTTGGTCTGAATGATAATACTCACTTTGTATCTCCTTTTGTGTACTAAACAAGTAATTCTCAGTGAAATCAACCACTGATAATATTGTTCCTTTTGGGAACACATCACTTGATTGATTGAACTGTAAATATTTCCATCGTGCTATATGATAGTTCTTAATATATTTGTATATTTTCACCCTGAACTTCTCCATAAAAGATGTCACTGAAATGTTGTCGTCAAGTAAAGTGATCTTTTTTTATGTTGTGCTTGAATCTACAATGGGAGTGTAAGTAACATTTTCATATCGCTTCCAATTCAGACTGAGATTTGACAGTCTGGGACCATTAGGATAATTGGGATACTTTGCATCGTAGAGTGCCAAATGAGAACATTCCGGGCATTTTCTTCCACCAACACCTTTTTTTTATAAAATAATTTATTATTCTCTCGTGCACACAATATCTTCGATAAAAGTTCACAAACACTTGAAGGAGGGGGGTCATTTGACCAATATTTTATGCCAAAATTTACAAATGTCTCATAAAATAATTGGAATTCTACATGGTATCGACAACAACATGTGTCTCGGACAGTGATAGGCCTGACATACCATGGTTTAATATTCACAAATGTGCTGAGGGAAACAATCACATCAGTATTAATCTCCATAAATTTGTGGAATAATTCTACTTGACTAACCTGTGTTATATGCTTGGCATGAGATTCATAAACTCACTTAGATATATGGCGTTGCACAACATCCTTTTCATTTGGTGACACACGAGAATTCAAATCCCAAAACCCTTTTACCCTATCCCTCACACCATCAGGAAATCTATCATGATATGGATGCCTGCAGATATTAACCCAACATGCAAGTTCGTCATTCTCATCTAATTGAATTCTAAATTTTGTATGCCTCCATAAAAAAATTCTTGATGTTTTAAACAATTTTGAAGTTGTTGACATCAACCGAATTGATGCAGTTTGTTTTGCGAGTACACGTCTTAAAAGTGCTCTACGAGCATTATTTTAAACTTGAGATCACTTTTTGGCTAGTGTGGTAAGCGCTAATGTCACATTTTTTGATACCATTTGATTTTCTAAAACCTCTTTCTCACTTTTAATGCCCAATAATTCCACAACATTTCTGAGAGATTTGTGCTTTAAAAATATATGTAAAATCTGAGCTTGTGCTATGATATATTTACCTTCAAAAAGATGTTTCAGCCCCCAATTTATTTTATCTCAAATTGTCCTTTCAGGCATTGGTGGTCCCAATTCTTCAATTTTATTTGGATCCATATTATCTAGAAAGTTGTAGCTGTATACAACGTTCTTGGAACTTCCAATTAATTGCAGTGAAATTCGAGGTGTGGTAGTATCTTCTTGTGGTTCTGATGTTTTCCCTGCATAAAAAACAATGTTAACTTCTAATTTGAAATTGAAATATAAATATTTTTAATTTTAAAACTATCTTGAACTACAATGTTTTAAAAAAAAATACAAAATTCAAATTGAAGAAACTATTGACTCACTATTGAGATCGATATCAATATTCTCTTGGACATTTGTGTTTTCAATATTATCATTGAAAAGTTCCTCAACATTCTCTTCGAAATTTGTGTTTTCAATATTCTTGTTTACAAGTTCCCCAACATTTCTCATTTCCTCGTCATTGTCATGCACCTCTACAACTCTTTCACGATGCTCTACCTCCACATTTATTTCATGGCTTAATCTTTCCCTTTCCTCTCGCCTTTTTGTTTTGTAATCTCTCATTATTTTCCACTAAATCAGTTCTTTTTCGATCTTGCCTTGATAGGAAATTCCTTTTGATTCCCATGTTCACAAAATTGGAAACCTAAAATCCAATTCTATTTGGACCAAATACCAAAAAAAACTTAAAGACTTCAGAATAAGTACTTCATGCTTTCAATAAGAGAGAAAATTAAATAATTAAATCCATAAAGACATTTTGCAAAAATACTTCATGCCTTCATAGAGATATTTTGTAAAAATACTTCATGCCTTCATGCACCCAAAAAAACTTCAAAAAATAATTCCGCCAAATTTTTTTTTTCCACCGAGAAAAAATTCTAAAAAAAAATTCACTAAAAAAAGTTCGCACCCAAGAAAACTTAAAAAAAAAAATCACCAAAAATAATTTTGCACCCAGATAAAATTCGCACCTTCGCACTTTTTCTAGTAATTCATAATGGTGTGTGGAATTAATCTTTCGAACGAGAGTATTTATTAAACTCTAGCCTGAGAGTTAAGTAACCACTCGGATGAGAGTTATAAAACTCCCATCCGGTAGTTTACCTTGGGTAAAATCTTGAGCACAAACTCTTGGCTGATAGTTTGTACAACTTTCAGAGGAGAGTTTAGCTGCATGTGTTGGGCCAGAATTGTAATCTACGAATAAACTATGCTTCCCTAGACAGGTGCTAGTCTAGAACAACAAGTGAAAGACTATACTACCATTTCTCCTAGCTCAGAATAGATACACAGAGAGGATTGGAGGCTTGCTTGTTCAATCGCTTTCAAATGGATCCTTCTGTCGCTTCCACTACAGCTTCAAATTCAAGCGGTTTGTAAGTTGAATGCTTCCTGCAATAAAGAACACTGAATCAACAGAAGATGCAATAATATAGATATCTATTCAAGCTAGTTAGCTAAATTAGTAAAGCATAAACTACATTCATCAACCGAGATCTTACAATATGGAAAATCAAAGTTAACATAGATGCATGTAGGGAAAAATATGAAGTACTCTTTATTGATGATAGAAGGAGAGGTTACAACTTAGTGACTGATTTGAAGTGACCTTCCAGCAAAGTTCCCAAGTCTCATCACAGCATAAATCTCTCCAGCAATAGCTCCACAAATCAAACTCTCAATTGAAAATTCTTCAACATTTCTCTACTCAAATTCTTCCTTTCAAACACTTAGATCTGTGTTCAATTTATAGATGAATTGTAGGTTGTTTTGCAATCAATAAATTTCCAAAAATAGGCAAGACATGTTTCCATTCATGTAGATGTCAAATGGACACTTGGATCCGAAGATTGACACATGTAAACTCTTCTAGAAGGCATTGGCCAAGTGGAGATTTCAGAACAATGAGAATTTCGCTCCCAATGTGACCAACGCACCTTTGAATGTCAGGAAGTGCTTTGCATAGCAGCCTTGCATGGGGCTACCTGCATATGCAACACACTTAGGCCCCTTAGAGCCTGCGTTGGTGAGCTCTCATATGTTATACAATAAGCTTCAAACCATGGAAACCTTTGCTTGATGAAAGTCTTATTTGATTTTTCTTGTTTTATGTCTTAGAGCATATAGCAACTGAAATGATAGGGAATGATAGACCCTTGATCATCGGTCCTGGAGATGATGCCCAGTTAACTAGGTCATTAGGAATGGTGCCAAAATTGACCTATAACAACATGGTTAAATTTAACCTGTGGTGGTTTAAAATATTGGTCGAGAGTTTAAAATTTCTCGGCCAAGAGTTTAATAAATGTCTCGCCCGAGAGTTTCTGGTCAACGAAAAACCCAAAAAAAATTGTAGTTTTCAGGAACCTACAACTTGGAGGGCCGGAACACCTACAAAAACAAAATGTTATCTTTTGGACCTGGTACCATTAGATTCATCTCTGAATCTAGTTTCTAATGATGTAATATTTGTGGAGTTTCATTAAAAATTTCAATTTGTTATTAATTTTATACTAAACTGTGTCACTGTGGAATTTCATTTTTTTGAAAATTGCAGTGAATGAAAATTCAATAACTTTAAAATGGCAACACCAAAAAAATCAAAAAAATTATAATGTAATTCCTCTCCATGTCTTCTTCAAAAGGGTATTCTCTTTTTTCTTAATGACGATCACATTGAAAAGAAAATCTAGGGCTCATAAAATGTATTGAAACATCACTGTTTGTTTATCTTCATCCATTTCAAAAAATAATAAAAAATAGTGATTTAATCTGAAAATTACCAAAAAATAGTCATTGCACTAGTGAAATCTACGTAGATTAGAATGATATGGTTTATTTCCAAAAAATGAATAACCTTCCCTAAAATAATTTAGGGTTCAAAAAGTGACTATTTATGTTTGCCTGAAAATTTCAAGTATACGCAGTTAGTAAACAAAAAATTTACCCCTATATATATATATATATATATATATATATATATAGATATATATGAGTATGGAGGTAAGACAATTCTCTACAAATATTTTTTTTATGTCAAAGCGTAATTTGCATTGAAAATATGAGTTTAGTGGAGTTGAAGTTGAAAAAACATAGAAAATTACAATTTTCAATGTCAAAAAAGGGCAAAAAATGTTTCCCAAATTCATGTTTTCACTAGGTTTGGCTTGCGGAAGATCAAGTGCATCAAAAGTGTGTTTCAAATAATCAGGGTTTGATTTCTAACACTGCTGACCTCTGGGCTCCTCCTTCAGAATCTGTCAATGTTGCGCTAGGGTTTACACTTCAGTGGTGGGATCGCAGAAAGCCTGACGTCCATGTATCGCAATCTCCCAATAAATGGAAGTTTGCATGTGACTTCAAGGCATGGTTTCCGACTCAATATAGCTTTTCCAGATTGCAACACTAGTTTTTTGATCTAGATAAGGGTATCAAATGATCGTATCACGAGACAGTGCATAGGAGGTTACAATTCATTGGGAAGACATGTTGTGGAGATATTTCAGGGGAAAATTTAAATCCCTTGATCGATTTGTGGACCAAGTTTTTTATTAGGCTGCATCTCTGGTTAGAAAAGGTTGTTGTGTCTATTCTTTGAAAGTGCTTCTACTATTTTTGGTGATCTCTTGCTTGATTTCTACATGCACCAAGGATCCAAAATAGATTCCATGTTGGACATCCCCCTCTTCTAAAAAAAAAATCACACATCCAGTGTTTTTCGTCAGATCCAAACAAAAGATAAATAGAAAGGAGATCACATGATGTAGGTTCAGGTTTTTATCAAAACAATTTCTGGAAAATCAAATGTGCTAAGGGTTCGGGGAATGAATCTACTGTCAGATCTGAAGCATAGTATCCTAAAAATTACAAGTATTCCTGCCTCTTTAGAAATTTTGATTTATTCAGGGAAAGTGATGGAGGATTGGGTCCATTTGGAAGACTATTGCCTTCAAAGAAACACCATAATTACCTTGAATTTAAGATTGCAAAGTGGTGCCCCAGGAGTGAGTTTCCCACCTGGATCATCTTTGGCTAGAAAGGGCCTGGCCTCGTTCAAGGATGCACTAAGAGGGAACACTTCCACAAAGAAAAGAAAAAATCCAAATTTGACAATACCAAGGTCGTACATCGTTGAGAATATGGAAAAAGCCCCAACTCTGGCCATAGAAATACCAGAGGTAAGTGGTATTTTATCTATTTTGCAAGCAAAAGCTATCATAGTTTGATTTAATGGTTACTGGACAAAATTGAAATATATAAATGAGTGGATCTACCTCAAATGGACGAGAGATTGTGACATTTATCTGTGTGCAAAAGTTTTTTTGTGGTTCAGTTTGATAAGCAAAAAGATTTTGATCATGTCATAAATGAAGGACCATGGTTTTGGGGAAGGGCGAGTCCCTTTGTAACCCCATGGTTTCCATGTTTTGATGCTAACACAATGGTGGTAACAAAAATGTCGATCTGGGTAAGGCTACACAACCTCCCACTTCCATATTGGCACCATCAGGTTCTAGAAGCACTTTGGGAAGGTTCCTAAAGATGGATCGTGAAAGAATTGACAAAGGTATATTCACTTTTGCACACATTTGTGTGGAGACGGATTTAATAAAAGGAATTCATGATTGTATTCATCTCAGGTATCAAGAATTTAGGTGGACACAATTGTTAGACTTTAAAAATATCGCATTTAGGTGCAGGATCCGGCATCAAATAGGGCATTTACATAATTCATGCAATCAAGAAAAGAAAAGTTCGAAGAAAAGACAACCAAAACAAAGAGGATGGTAATTCCTAAATCCTCCATATTTAGAGGAGGAGGATGAAGAAACAGAAGAAACCCAGCAACATCCAAAGACACAAAATCAACAAGGTTCTCAAAAGGAGGGAGAAGAGAATTAGAAGGACCAGAATAAATAGGAAAACATTCCCAACAACTCAATAGTGATCTCAACTAGTGAGAACCAACATGAGGAAAAGAGAAGTAATCAAGAACTAGGTGGAACTAAGCGCTCTCATGTCTCTAAGAGCTTAGATATAGATAAATAACTCCAAAATTGTCCAAGAAATAATGAGTTGGAAATTGTTTAAGCAACTCCATCCCTTGGGGTTTGGAAAAAATTTCAAAAGAAAAAAGGCAAAAAAGAGAAAACCAACATATTTGTCCATTTGCAATTTATTTATTTTTATTTTCTTTTCGGTAGCTTTGATACTTTGAGTGCTTAATGCACATCCTCAGGTCCCTTGGGACAATCCTTGAATGCACTTTGTGCATATACTACATTGTAACTTTTTATTTTTCTTTAATACAAAGTTGTTGATTTTTCCACGGATATATATATATATATATATATATATTGAAGATATGCAAAAAAAAATATTTACATTTTTTTAGGATTTTAATATTTATTTTCTAAAAATAATTTGAAAAATATGCCCTAAAAATATTTTTTCTTGGCTAAGAGCTCATCTTCCTCAAACATATGGAAACAAATTAACGACCAAAGAGCCAAAGTCCTTTTGCAGGTCTGAAAACCTACCACCTTATGGATAAAAAACGGGCAATTTCAAGTGGCGTGGTTTTCCTTGAATGAGATCAATTAGTCACTGTGTATTCACGGATAACAACCAATGATGTTTTTTCAGTTTGACAACCGAGTTACGATAGATTTTTTTGTTGAGATTGCAACAAGATGATGAGCTTAGTGAAAAGAGTCGCCTTCACCAAGTGGGCCCGCAGGCTATTTTTGGCGCAAGTCTATTTTTAGACATGTCGATCATATTCTATGAGTTGCAGGATGCTATTTGTGGATGGTTGGTCAAGTTGGAAAAATAGATGGACTTCTATTTTTAGACATATTGGGTGGAATCTATTTTTAGATTGCCAGTCTAAAAATAGATATGTCGAATATTATTAGCTCTTAATAATATTTGGACTATAAACATTATCTTATTCTCTTGGAGCACTTCAGTTAAGTGCACAGATGTGGCACAAGAGCTAACAGAAGGAATTACGCTATTCCTGAGGGTTAAGTGGAGCTATTGCATGGATACTTCAGTTAGAACTCATGTGACAGAGTTTGGTGGAGTTATTGAGGTAGTTGGTGGAGTTGTGTTCAGTTTAACTGAGTTAAACATAGTTGAGCTAGTTGTATCTAGTCTAAATGATTGATACACTAGTGAGAGTGGTGTGAATTAATTATTAATTAATTCACTAATTATTAACTCATTAATCAACTAAATAATAAATCAGTTAACTACAATGCATGGACAGTTTCAGTGGAGACCAGTGGAGAGGTAGGTGAAAGACCAGGCTGACTATCAGTTGTGACTATAGTGTTGCATGATTTGCAACACACAGTGATTGGAGATGCCAATGATGATTGCGTGAGCAAGGCTGGACCAATTCGAGTTCATTCAGAGCCAATATTCAGCAGGGATTGCACAGTAGAGGCAGGCTAGCAGGTGGCAAAGATCGGTGCATGGATTTGCTAGATCGGGCCTGATTAGTGTTTAGCGATTGTATTGTACTGAGAGCTTGACATGATCAGCTTTTTATGAGGATTGTTACATGATATCTATGACATATATTATATACATATAGTTGGGGTTTTTAGCTTCAGGCTTTCCCGTTAAAACACTGTGTTCATATGTGTGAATTTTTATGGTTTCAATGTGTGCATCAATTGATTTAATTTCCGCAAGTAATGATCAATAGTAGAAGAGATTCTCTATTATGCATGAAGTAAAATAGTGTGTGATCACGAGAATATTGGATGTATAACGCATTATTTATATAATTTCTACATGGTATCAGAGCGATATTGATCATTGGAGCAATTGCAAAGCATTGAAGCGGTTGAGTTTTGTGCCGGTGGAATTCGAATTTGTAGCAGTGTTTTCTTGGTGTCGAAGTTGAGATGTCTTTCAACGGATTGTGATTGGAGTATTCCCTTGAGGGCAGCTCGAATTATATTGCATAGAAGTACAGGATGGAGGCGGTGCTGGAGGATAATGTGTTGAAGGAGTTCATAGATGTAAAAATTCCAAAACCTGCTTCTAGCGATGCTGCCGCACTTGACGCATGGCAAAAGAAGACAGAAAAATGTCGAAGGATTATGTTGGAAGGTGTGAAGGATCACATAGTGTCCAGTCTTCATGGTAAAGCTTCTCCATTCTTGATGTAGAAAGCTTTGACAGAATTGTTCCAAGGCAAGAGAGACCAGAAGAAGTTGGCGCTCAAGGATAAACTTAGGAAGATAAAAATGGAGAAAGGCGACAGTATACCCAAGTACCTCACGAATTTTTTCCAGTGCAGGGATGAGTTGGTAAGTGTGGGGGTTACTGTAGATGAAGAGGACTTGGTGAGCTTGGCTCTCCTTGGGCTTCCGAAGAATTGGCATTCCTATGAGGACTCTGTCAATGGTCGGGAGAAACTGCCAGGATGGGAGCGAATTTGGTCGGATCTTGTGCAGGAGGAGATAAGGTGGAGTACCAGGGATGGATATTCATCTAAGAATGAAGATGAAGAAAATTGCGCTTTGGCTGCCAAAGCAAGGAAGGGGAAGAGCAAGAAGAATGCTTCTCAATCTGTTGCGAAAGGCAAGAAGCAGGACATGTCCAAGGTGAATTGATTTCACTGTCACCAACACGGACATTACGCCACTAATTGTCCACAAAAGAAGAAAAATAAGCAGGTTGTTGGATCTGCAGCTGGAGAGGCCTTAGCCTCGCAGTTTGAGCTAGAATTTTTCACTGATCGTATGCTTGGGCTCAAGTGGAGATGTTGGAAGACAAGGGATATGATGTTGTCTTTAGCGAGGGAAAGGCTTTCCTGCGCAGTAAGGCAACTGGTGAAACCCGGAGGATAGGGGTTCGAGTTAAGAACCTTTATCAGTTGCAAGTAGATGGATGCACAGCAATGGCAGGCAAGGCAGAAGGAGTGGTGAACCGGGATGAGGGAGAACTATGGCACAGGAGATTGGGCCATCTTCACCATGGTGCTTTGAAAATTTTGCAGCAGATTTCTACCGAGCTTCCCAAAGGTACACTTGCGCAGTCAGATCAGTGCAAGGGATGTACTTTGGGAAAAATTTTGAAAGCCACCTTTCATGAGAAGGATAGTCACGCCACGACTATCCTTGAGAGAATTCAAACAAACGTGTGTGGACCTTTCTCAGTAGCTTCGATAGCAAAGCACAGGTATTATGTGATTTTTGTTGATGATTTTTCTCGTAAGTGATGGATCTTCTTCATGCAGAAGAAGAGTGAGACAAACTCAAAGTTCTGTGAGCTCAAGGCACTGGTTGAGAAAGAATCGGGGAAGTAGGTGAAGGCTCTTAGGAGCGATAATGGTGGTGAATTCATCTCTGGCGAATTCAAGGACTTTTGCAACGCAGAAGGAATTCGAAGAGAGCTCATAGCGCCTCATAACCCACAACAGAATGGGGTTGTTGAGCAGAAGAAAAAAACGATTGTGGGTGCTGCACAGGCAATGTTTCATGATCAGGGCCTTCCCATACACTTGTGGACTGAGGCATGCAATACTGTGGTTTATGTGCACAACCATTGTCCTCACAGAGTACTTGGCATGAGTACACCCGAAGAGACATTTTCTGGTAAGAAGCCTGATATTTCTCATTTGAAGATTTTTGGCTCACCTGTTTACATTCATGTGACGAAGGATGCCAGGAAGAAGCTGGAGCCAACCGCAGAGGTTGGGATATTTTTGGGGTACACTGATACACCCCACAATTATCATGTGTAATTTTCAGTCAGTCAGAAGATTGTTGTGCGACGAGATATCAAATTTCATGGGGAGAAAGCCATGAAGTGTTCGCTTGAGAGGGAGCCACACTTGCATGCAGATGAGGAGCTATTAGTTCCTAAGGATGAGCCTCAGGATGTGGATCAGCCACAAGAGGAGGTTCATGGAGTGGAAGAAACCACTCATGCAGCGCCAAACATCAGAGGGCAGAAGCGCACTATAGAAGCTGAGTGACTGAATCTTGATGTAGCACAAAATGTAGGAGCACCTATATCACAGCGCAGACAGAGACAGTCACCTGACTGATATACTGGATACATGGCTCTGATGAGCAAGTGTATTGTGACGGAGCCATCCTCTTTCTAGGAAGCTGTGGAGGACCCTACATGGGTAGATGCCATGGTGGAAGAATATGATTCGATTGTCAGAAACAGTGCATGGGAGATTGTCCCAAGGCCGGAAGGGAAATCAGTGGTAGGTTCGAGATGGATCTACAAAGTGAAGCAAGCTGCTGACGGGAGCATTGAGAAGTACAAGGCAAGATTTGTTGCTGGGGCTTCTCCGCAGTTGAAGAGGATCGACTATGAAAGTATTTTGTCGCAAGGTATTCTTCCATATGGAGCATCCTAGCTCTCTACAGCGGATGGGATGGCACATTCATCGGATGGATGTGGCCCCATTGTTCCTCAATGGAGTCATTGAGAGAGGTGTACATAGAGTAACTTTGAAGGTTTCTAGATGTGATGCATATGTGTGCGAAAGCTCAAAACCTTTGTATAAGGTTGAAACAAGCACCTCGTGCTTGGTACACACGGATAGATAGTTATTTCACCGGACTTGGATTCTCCAAGAGTGAGGCGGATCCGAACCTATACCAGATTGTGGTGGAGGGTAAGTTGCTGATCATTGTACTTTATGTAGATGATTTTATTTTGACAGGTGATGAGCAGTTGATACTCTCATGCAAGGAGGATCTTGCAAAAGAGTTTGAGATGAAGTACTTGGGCCTCCTTCATTATTTCCTGGGATTGGAAATTTGGCAGAGCAGTGACGGACTATTTGATGGATTGTTTGTTCTCAAGGCAAGTATGCAGGAGATCTTGGAGAAGTTCAACATGCATGGGCGCAAGCCTGTTGATAGGGCGCAAGCCTATTGATACTCCTCTTCCTGGTGGTTGGAGGAAGGAGGATGCTACTTCGGCGGAGGTATTGGATGCCACTGTTTATCGACAGTTGGTGGGGTCGCTTATGTATCTGGTCAATACACGACCCGATATATGCTATGCAGTTAACCAGCTTTCACAAGCTATGGTTAAGCCTACCAAGCTCTTTTGGAAGGCGGAGAAGCATGTATTGTGTTATCTCAGAGGCACATCGGGATATGGATTGTATGAATTATGAGACAATTAGATGAGGTGTCTGTGTGAAGCTACGAATGTACTTGTGGGCGAGGAGCCATGGACGGAAGAGCACATGCGGAGGGATTTTGGTATCGGGTTGACGCAGTTTCTTGGTACAACGAAGCAATGATTCAGAGTTAACTCGGTTGTGGAGAGTAAGTGCATAAACGACGGTTTGTCTGCATGCGAGGCTATATGGATGAGGAAGACCCTAGTCGGGTTGTTCGGTTCACACTTAGATCCTACTGTGATATATTGTGATAATCAGAGTTGCATTAAACTCTAAGTTAATCTAGTATTTCATAATAGATCTAAACACATTGACATTCGGTATCATCATATCAAAGATTTTGTGCAGCAAAAAATCATGTTGCTTTCTTACAGTCCTACGGAGGATCAGGATGTTGATATTCTGACGAAGAAGCTCACCAGGAGCAAATTTGAATACCATAGAGATAGGATCGGGGTGACAGATAATCCCTATCTTGTTGAGAGGGAGTGTTGAGATTCAACAAGATGATGAGCTTAGTGAAAGAGTCGCCTTCACTAAGTGGGCCCGCAGGCTATTTTTGGCGCAAAGTCTATTTTTAGACTATGTCTATTTTTAGACATGTCGATCATATTCTATGAGTTGCAGGATGCTATTTGTGGATGGTTGGTCAAGTTGGAAAAATAGATGGAATTATATTTTTAGACATATTGGGCGGAATATATTTTTAGATTGCCAGTCTAAAAATAGATATGTCGAATACTATTAGCTCTTAATAATATTTGGACTATAAGCATTATCTTATTCTCTTGGAGCACTTCAGTTAAGTGCACAGATGTGGCACAGGAGCTGACAGAAGGAATTACACTATTCCTAAGGGTTAAGTGGAGATATTTCATGGAGACTTCAGTTAGAACTCATTTGACAGATTTTGGTGGAGTTATTGAGGTAGTTGGTGGAGTTGTGTTCAGTTTAACTCAGTTAGACACAGTTGAGCTAGTTGTATCTAGTCTAACTGATTGATACACTAGTGAGAGTGGTGTGAATTAATTATTAATTAATTCACTAATTATTAACTCATTAATCAACTAAATAATACTTCAGTTAACTACAGTGCATGGACAGTTTCAGTGGAGACCAGTGGAGAGGTAGGTGAAAGAACATGTTGACTATCAGTTGTGACTATAGTTTTTCATGATTTGCAACACACAGTGATTGGAGATGCCAATGATGATTGCGTGAGCAAGGCTGGACCAATTCGAGTTCATCCAGAGCCAATATTCAGCATGGATTGCACAGTAGAGGCAAGCTAGCAGGTGGCAAAGATCGGTGCATGGATTTGCTAGATCGGGCCTGATTAGTGTGTAGCGATTGTATTGTACTGAGAGCTTGACATGATCAACTTGGTATGAGCATTGTTACATGATCTCTATGACATATATTATATACATATAGTTGGGGTTTTTAGCTTCAGGCTTTCCCGTTAAAACACTATGTCCATATGTGTGAACTTGTATGGTTTCAATGTGTGCATGCAATTGATTTAATTTCCGCAAGTAATGATCAATAGTAGAAGAGATTTTGTATTGTGCATGAAGTCAAATAGTGTGTGATCAAGAGAATATTGGATGTATAACGCATTAGTTATATAATTTCTACATTTTCCAATGTTTAAGAAAATAAAATAAAATAAAAAACAACCAATATATATTTTGAAGATCTGCAAAATCTTTTATTTCTTTTTTAAAAAATTGTCAAAATCCTAATATAGAAAAAATATTTATTATTCGATGTAAATTTATAAATCAAATAATTAATAAAAAGAGAATAAATTATTAGCAAAGAATCAAATTACTAAATTTGACAAATAAAACTATGAAAAAAACAAACATGATGATTGAAACACAAAGTCTTTTATCTATTTAAATAATTTATTTACAAAAACGAAAATAAAAATATGTAACAATTAAAATTTATTGAAAAAAATGTACTAGGAAGTCAAACAAATTTCAGCAATGGCGTAAGTATAATTCACACTCTTGTCAATTTATTTTCAATTGAAATGAGTTCATGAATGTCAAAAACCAAAAAAAAAAAGTGCTTAAAGAGAAAAAAAATAATCAAATCCATGAAAAACAAAATAGTGTAGAAAATATTTTTTAAAGAGAGAAAAAGCTTTGTAAAAAATGATGCTTTTCTAAAATAAATTATCATTGAGTTGGTCTAATATTTTAGATATATTCTTTTAAGATGTGGATTGAATTGCATATGTGTAAGTCTTGATTGAATTGTTTTAATTTGTCGAAAATTGTAAAATTACAAATAAGGCATATAATGTATTAATCATGTTTTCAAGGTCTCATTCCAAGGATTAAGGTCACCACTCCATGAACCAAAATCAATTATAAAGTACTTAAAAACTTAAAGGGAATGAAAATATTGAAAAGGAAAATAACATAGAACCACCCCTTCAAATTAAGAAACATAAGATCATCTGACATGAAAAGGATAGTAATTTAAAAAATTAAATGGGTCCCCCCTTTATTTTCACCAAAAATTAGAGGGGAATTTTTTAGGGCTTAAAAAAGAGATATTTAGGATATGAGAATTAAGAAAATAGAATCTCAACCAATAATAACATAATTCTATTCAATTAATAGCATAAAGTTATTCTGTTGAAAATGGCACCAAGAAATTATTCTAACTTAATTTTCCTTGATTAAATTAGAATAAAATTGTAATGCCACATCACATGACAACTTGTACGAGTTAACTAAGTTAGGATGAAATAGTTGGTTTAGTTAATTCGATTTGACGGTCAAACTAGAGGCATGTAGAGTGTCTCCCGTATTATAGGAGCCTTGGTTGAGTTTATTTTGGGTTATAATTAATTAACTCAAATTATTTGAGTTAAATTCAGTTAAACTAGTTATAACTCATGGAGGAACTAGTAAGAGGTCAAACAGTTGGGTGTCATTTCATGTGTTCAAATAGTTAGCTGATAATTCACTCATAAATAACTCATGCATGTCATTTCTGAGAAAGACCCAGTTGAGATTGGAGTTCAAGGGCAATGTACTATCAATTGTATAATTATCCAAATTGTACAAGTGGTGTATACAGTGAGAGGAGGGCCCCTGATGGATTGCGCAATATGGATTGGTAATTTCCCTAATTAATAGGGCCTAATTACCCAAGGAAGCAACGCAAGGAAATAGGGATCCTAGAGGGAAGAGAATTGGTTAAGGATTGAACCAACTTTTTCTAGGAATCATTGAGACAGATAGAGATAGTGTAGAGGTTTCTCAGGTTGGATAAAAACATTGTAATCTTCTCATATCCTTTAGTTTATGCAATATATAGATAGCAAGTTTTTTATCTAAGGCTTTCCCCAAGAAAATCTCTATGTTGTGTGATTTAAATTCTTTCTCTTTCATGTTTTATGATTTCAAGATCTAAATTGATTTCCGAAATTGGTAGAGTAGATTCAAGTATAATGTTTTAGCATATTAAAATTATCAGTTAAATATACATGGTATAAGAGCAGGAATCACTCTGGAAGAGAAGAATATGAGTTTTTTCTATGCATTGTAATCGAAATTGTAGATCTACTCTTCAAGGCTAGCAGCAGAGTCAAGGTGTCTTTCTCTGGATTGAGAATCGAATATGCCCTTGAGGGTAGTTTGAATTACATAGCTTGGCGAGACCGGATGGAAGAAGTGTTGGAAGAAAACGAACTGAAGGAGTTCATAAACATTGATATTCGTAAGCCTGCAATAACAGATGCTCAATATTTGGCAGCATGGAAGAAGAACGTAGCAAAGGGAAGAAGGATTATGTCGGAAGTTGTTCTAGATCATATTGTCTCGAACATCCATTTAAAGGAAACTCCATATGCTATGTAGAAGGCCTCAAAAACTTATTTTAGAATAACAAAAACCATAGGAAGCTGGCATTAAAAGACAAGCTTATAAAAATCAAGATGGAGAAGGGCGACACAATACCAAAATACTTTACCATGTTCATTCAATTTTGGGATGAGCTTGGAAGTGTTGGAATTACAGTTGTCGATGATGATATGGTGAGCCTAGCACTTATAGGCCTTCCCAAGAGCTAGCACAACTAATAGGATTCGATGAATAGGAGGGAGATTCTACCAAAGTGGGAGCTATTATGATCCGACTTGGTAAAAGAAGAGATTCGACAGAACACCAAAGATGGATCCTCATCAAAACATGATGATGAGGAGAATTGTGCCTTGGCTGGAAAAGAAAATAAAGGGAATGGGAAGTAATTTAATTCCAAATCATATTATGGTCAGGAGTGCAAGAAGAAGGACTTATCAAAGATTAAATGTTTTCATTGTCACGAGATGGGACACTATGCCACAAATTATCCGCACAAGAAGGCCGACAATAATCCCTCAGGAGGAGTGGCAGGTGAAGCACTTGCTTCAAAATTTGAGTTGGATTTCACTCTCATCGCATGCATGGTGTCATTGGTGACGGGTTCTGTGTGGTAATTGGATAGTGGAGCCTCATTCCATATGACCAGAAACAAATATTTCTTCAATTTCTTAGAGGAGAGGACCTCTAGATGCACATTGAGATGGTAGATGATGGGAGGTATAATGCGACCAACATTGGTACTATTACCTTTCAAAGAAAGTCTAGTTATCCTCTCACATTAAAATATGTCATGTATTTTCCTGGTTTAAAGAAGAACTTAATTTCAATTGATATGTTGTAATACCATGGCTATGATGTGATATTTAGAAAAGGAAAGGCTTTATTTCATCACATAGCCATGACACAAGTGAAGAATATCGGGATTTGAGTAAAGAACCTCTACAAATTGGATGTAGAATATTTTTCTTCCTTGAGCACGAAAGCAGAGAAGGTGGAGAAATGAGACATCTGTGAGTTATGGAGTAGAATATTGGTGGAGGTTTGAAGATCATGCAACATATTTCTACAGGACTTCCCAATGGTTCACTTGAGAAATATGATACATGCAAAGGGTGTACATTGGGGAAGTACACCAAATCCACCTTTCATGACAAGGATAGTCGAGCGGAAGTTATCCTTGAAATAGTTCACTCAGAAGTGTGTGGACCGTTATCGATAGCCTCCATGACCAAGCACAGGTACTATGTGATTTTCGTAGATGATTTTTCATACAAGTGTTGGATATTATTCATGCAGAATAAATACCAGGTGTTCTCAAAATTTTGTAAGTTCAAAAAACTTGTCGAGAAATACACATGCAAGAAGGTGAAGGCTCTCAGGAGCAACAACGGTGGAGAATATGTGTCAAAATAACTCAATAAATTATGTTCATCAGAAGGCATTCAATGAAATTTTATAGAACCTCATAACCCACAAAAAAATGGGGTTTCAGAAAGAGAGAACAAAAGTATTGTGGGAGCTGCACAGGCTATGTTACATGATCATGGTGTATAAAATCCATATAGATTCAATTGATCTTGTAATATGCTAAAACAAAACACTTGAATATATTCTACAAATTGTGGAAACCAATTACGACTGCACAATCACATAAAAAAGAAAGAGAACAATTTTCAATCGTGCAACATAAATATTTAACTGGAGAAAGCCTCAGCTAAAAAACCCCGCTATCTGTCTATTGCATTAAGTCAAGAATATGAAACAATACAATGCTTCTCTCAAGTTTGAGAGCTCTTTGCACTATCTCTAACAGTCTCACGCTGATCCCAACAATTTTGGTCCAATAATTAACCATTTTCTTGCCTCGAGGTGCTCAGCCTTGCTTACGTATTCCTGAGGGAATTGAGCCCCTATTAATTAGGAAATTCCCAATAATTGATTGCGCAATACATCCAAGCCATTCAGCTAACCTCATGCATGACTTGTACAATTTTCTAATTATAAAACTGATAGTATACTTCCCTTTAACTCCAATCTCAACTGGGTCTTCCTCGGAAATGACATGCAACAACTATTTATATTTAATATTTATTTATCTTATTGATCAGTGCATGTGAATTAAATAAGATTTAAATAATTGGACCTCTCACTAGCTCCTCCATTAGTTAGAACTAGTTAAACTAATTTTAACTCAAATAATTAAGTTAGAGAATTACGACTCAAAATAAACTGCAACTGAACACCCTAAAACTTAGAGTGAACTCTACATGCCTCCAGTTTGACGCTCAAATCGAATTGACTGAGCTAACTAAGTATTCCCAACTCAGTTAGCTCGTACAAGTTTTCATGTGATGTGGAATTACAATTTCCTTCTACGTTAATTAAGGGAAAATTAAATTAGAATCCCTTTTGATTCCATTTTCAATATTTTTTGTTTTCATTTTCAACACTCCCTCTCAACAAGAAAGGAATTCAACTCTATCTTGATCTGGTACCTTTGGAATGTTTTGCATGCAACACTTCTTTCTAGTGTTATTTCTATTACAACTTCTAAAACTGAAAAGCATCCTAATTGAATCAATTATGATCAGTATGATGCATCTATCACCAGAGTCTCTGACTGCTACAAGCTACTGCACTGTCTATTGAAAACTCTGTGCTACTGTTAACTCTGCATTGCTTCCAACTCTTCTCTGTGCTCCCTAGTATCTGACTGTTGCTAGTCTTTTCATTTATCACTCTAAAATCTGACTGCATCAACAACCACTGATCCATCCTAATAGTGTGTACTGTGGGCCCCCGTAAAAAGGTAATGATCCGTGAGACAAGACATCTCAATGGGCCCTACTCAAATTTCTGCAAACTTGGGACTATTACTTTACGTCGCCCCACCTCTCTCCTGGAGGTATGGTTACATGTGCTCCCTCTCCCCACTTGGCTCAAAATTCCCCCCTATTGGAGGTCTTTGCTTGAGAGGATTCCTCCAATCGGTTTCCTCCCTTATTCTCTAATTTTGGTTTCTCCACAACTTTTTGAGGCTACATGTTGAGAGGTAATTCCTGCTCCCTCTCAGCAACTAACTCTCTAACATTTTCCTTGATCCTCAAATATTTGCATGCATCGGGTACCTCAACTACATATAGGTTCTTGACTCGCACACTGATCTGTTTTAACTATCCTATAGAGATGTGTCTAAGGAAAACCTTTCCTTTGCTAAATATCACATCGTAGCCACAGTCTTCCAATACCTTGACGGAAACAAGATTATTATTTAGTATTGGATATGGAGTTTCCTTTCCATGGAGGTTCGAGAAAATATGATCGCAAACTCCTTCTAACAGAATCCTTCTCGTCTTTGCTACATTCGTCTTCCAGGAATCAATATTTTGAGCATCTGTTGTTGCAGGCCTAGGAATATCACAATCTATGAATTTCTTCAACTTGTTGTCCTCCAACATGGCCTTCATCTTTTCCTTCCAAGTTATGTAATTCTAACTACTCTCAAGGGCATATTCTAGTCTCAATCCACAACAAGACATCTTGATTTGTTTTTGGTCCTAAAGAATAAATCTACAAATTTGATTCACATGTTAAAAATAAATCGTATTCTTGTCTTCTATAGTGATTCCTGCTCTGATACCATGTATAAAATCCACATATATTCAATTGATCTTGTAATATGCTAAAACCAAATACTTGAATCTATTCTACAAATTGTGGAAACTAATTACAATTTCACAATCACATGAACAAGAAACAAATAATTTCAATTGCACAACACAAAAATTTATGTAGGGAAAACCTCAGCTAAAAAAACCCGCTATATGTATATTGCATTAATTCAAGAATATGAAAAAATACAATGCTTCTCTCAAGCTTGAGAACTCTCTGCACTATCTCTGATTGTATCACACTGATCCCAGCAAGTTTGGTCCAATACTTAACCAATTTCTTGCCTCTGGGTGTTCAGCCTTGCTTACACATTCCTAAGGGAATTAAGCCCCTATTAATTTGGAAATTCCCAATAATTGATCGCGCTATAAATCCAAGACATCCCGTTGACATCATGCATGACATGTACAATTTTCTAATTATACAATTGATAGTATACTTCCCTTCAAAATCCAATCTCAAATGGGCCTTCCTCAGAACTGACATGAAACAACTATTTATAATGAATATTCAGTTATATGATTGATCAGTGCATGTGAATTAAATAAGATTCAACTCACTGGACCTCTCACTAGCTCCTCCATCAGTTATAACTAGTTAAATTTATTTTAACTCAAATAATTAAGTTAAACAATTACAACTCAAAATAAATTGCAACTAGACCCCCCTAAAACTTAGAGTGAACTCTACATGCCACTAGATTGACCCTCCACTCAAATTGACTAATCTAACTAAGTCTTCTTTGCTCAATTAGGTTGTACAAGCTATCAAGTAATGTATAATTACAATTTCCTTCTAATTTAACTAAAGGTAAATTAAATTAGAATCCCTTTTGATGCCATTTTCAGTATTTCTTGTTTCCAATTGAGAAAGACCCAGTTGAGATTGGATTTCAAGGGAAGTGTACTATAAGTTGTATAATTATCTAAATCGTACAGATTGTGAATGTTGTCATAGGAAAGCCCCTAATGGATTTGGAATTTTCCTAATCATAGGGCCTAATTACCCAAGGAAACAACGCAAGGAAATAGGGATCGTGGAGGGCAGAAAAATTGGTTAAGTATTGAACCATGATTGTCTAGGAATCATTGAGATAGATAGAGATAGTGCAGAGGTTTCTCATCTTGGAGAAAAACATTGTAATCTTCGCATATTCTTTGGCTTATTAAATATATAGATAGAGGGGTTTTTAGCTAAGGCTTTCCCCATGAAAATATTTGTGTTGTGTGATTTAAATTATTTTTCTTTCATGTTTTATGATTTTAAGATCTAAATTGGTTTCTGCAATTGGTAGAGTAGATTCATGTATAATGTTTTATCATATTACAATTATCAGTTGAATCTACGTGGATTTTCTACATATTCAATACATCACCAACCATTTTATCACCAATGTTTGCATTAGAAACAAGCTTATTTGAGCCAAACACCATAGGAGAGAAAAATTATACTATGTTCATCAAACCAATATATATCTCAACCAAAAATGATTGAAATAACATTAATCCTTGCACCAATATTTAAACAACATGGAAAACTAAGAACTCTATGACCATAGGATGCAATATCCATTTCCAAAATCAAATGACAACAATGTTTTCATAGGCACAGTTTCACTTCTAAGACAATATCAAAGAAAATATTCAGACTAATATATGCATCTATAAATGATCATTTAACCATTGCTTTCACACCATAATATTATTCAATTCATAGCCAACAAACTTTCCATCCATTGGGTGGATCAAATGTTGAAGGATGAAAAACTGAGGCTATGGCCATGAAGCCAACAAAAATATTAAACAATAATAAACATAATCTTATTCAATGCATCACCAACCAAATTCTCATCAATACTTGGGTTACAAAAAAATTTAGCTTGGTAAAATACTAAAGAAGTTCTGACTTGCACTATGACTATTAAGGCAATAGAAATCTCAACCAACAACGAAATGACATAAAGGATAATTCTTGCACAAGCCTTTAAACAACATAAAAAAAACTAGATTTAATGACCATAAGATAAATTGTCTTTTTATTGTTATTTTTATAGCATCAGACGTGTTCTAGCCACGAGATTGTGTAGAGTGACTAAAATACATGTATTCTCTAATACCCAGAAATCGTTTCTGTAAATTCCACCTTGGAGAAGATACACCAAATCGTTTCTTAGAGAAGATACACCAAATCAGTTGAGTATTCGATTTGCTGGGAAATCGATCTCTAGAGTAGCAGCATCTAGTTTCCGAAGGTGATTCAGTAAGTCGAAGCAGTGATAGAGGGGCATAGATACTGAGTCCAGAGGAAGCTTTTCCAGTTTCGATGAGTACATTGCAAATAAATAATGATTTCCACAGAGAGGCAACATAAAGCTTTGTGAGGAGATTTTTTATTTGATGGGGAGCATAAGATATTCTAAGTCGGAAAATGGGTAGAGGGTCCAAAGGAAAAGAGCATCAGTCTTCAAGACAATAGTTGCAGATACAGTAAGAGGAGATGTTGTTCCAAGCTTGTGGGACACAGCAACTGCGTAGGCTGACACAATGATTGCGCAAAGGGAGCAAGGAGAAGCTCATTTCGAGTTGAGGTCAGTGACGGATTGACTTTGGAAGTGAAAAATTTTCTTGCTAGTTTTATTGCCAGTAATTTATCTATTTTGGATTGCTAGATTAAGCATCTATAGATTGTACTCAAATTTCACTACTGCATAATATCAAATCCCTCAGTTGTTGCAGTGATTTTCCTAAGTTGGGTTTTTCTAGGGACCTAGTCCAAAAATAACAGTGTCATATTGTGTGTGTGCATCTATTTTTCCATCGTCTATTTTTATTCCACAATATTTGTTTTGTGAAGGTTGTAGTGAATTTATTTCGATATTTTTCGTAGCACACAACAACTATATTTTTTAATTAATTTAACAAATAGAAGAAATAACCTTAGTTGTTGAAATAGGATTCAAGGTTATCCAAATTTTCACATGGTATTAGAGCGCGGATAGAAAGCCGAAGATTTAAGTTTTAGAAAGGAATAAGAAGGACCTTTCTAAGGTCAAGTGCTTCAGGTGTGGCGAGATAGGTCACTACAACACTTAATTTCCTCTCAGAAAGAAGGACACGAAGGAGAAGCGGGACCAACAAGCTTCTTATGCGGAGATCAACAGGTTGTACTCTAGGTTGGAGGAATAATTTTCCATGATAGCAGACATCCCTCTAGGAGTGAGGTTGGGTGACTTGGTTTTGTAGCCCCAGAGTGCTACAAGTTGCGTGTGATTCTTAAGGAGTTCCACCTCTTGAATCAATACCTGGATACGAGGGCCCACATTACGTAGTAGCAAAATGGATCAACAATTGGTGCAGTTAGATGCCTAAGTGACAGATGTAGTGGCTAGTAGTGGTTAGATGAGGGGTAGCATAGTGCAAAGATGGCATAGTGCAGAGTCAGCAGTAGCGCAGAGACTAGTAGTAGTCATTACTCAAGTGAAAAATGCATCATACTGAATAAAAATGGTTCAATATTTTGGATATTTCTGAGTTGAAACAGCAACAAATGAGATGAATTTGTAGATGTTGTAGTAGTAGCAGCAACAACAAAGTTGCAGTGCATATTCAGTGTTGGAAGCAGTTCAACAGGGTCAGCAGAATCACATATGGAACACATATTAGAGTTGTGCATTATTTGGTGGGCAGCAGCAGCCAAACATCAACATCTTGAAATGAGATGGTGCAGAGGTAGTATATTGTAGCAACAAATGCAGTTGCGGTATTAGAACACTTTCCTCACTAAGAGGGAGTGTTAGTTTTTATAGCAAAAGATGTGTTCTAGCCACGATATTTGGAAAAGAGACTAGAATACATGCATTCTCCAATACCCATATATCGTTTCTGGAAATTCCACCTAGAGATGACTTAATTAAATCAATTAGTCAGTTTTTAATATTTCCCAAGTATAAACTTAGGAATTTATACTTAGGAAATATGATTAATTAAAAGGAATTAATTAATTCATTGTGAGAATCTTCTAGAATAGTGCATGGATCGATTTCTAGTTAATGTTAGCCATCGATTAATATTTAATCGTGGTCGTTGAAGTCTCAATGAAGGATTATAAGAAGAATTCAATGGGGATTGGATAAGATACACCAAATCAGTTGAGTATTTGATTTGTTGGGAAATCTATCTCCAGAGTAGCAGCATCTATTTTTTGGAGGGGCAGATATACTGAGGTAGGAGGACAATTTTCCAGTTCTGGTGAGTACATTGCAGAGAGGTAGTGATTGCCACAAAGAGGTAGGACAGAGGCAACACAGAGCTTTGTGAGGGGATTCCATATTTGCTGGGGAGCAGGAGATATTCTAAGCCAGAAGCTGGGCAGAGGGTCTAGAGGCAAAGAGCATCAGTCTTCTAGACAACAGCTGTAGAGACAGTAAGAGGCAACAAATTTCCAAGCTTATGGGATGAAAAAATTGTGTAGGCTAGCACAATAATTGTGCAGAGGGAGCAAGGAGTAGCTGATTTCAAGCTGAGGTCAGTGACATATTTTTTTTGGAAGTAAGAAATTTTCTCGCTATTTTTATTGCTAGTCATTTCTCTATTTTGGAATTCTAGATTAAGTATCCATAGATTGTGCTCAGATTTCACTACTGTATAATATCAAAACCGTCAGATGCTGCATTGGTTTTCCCGAGATGGGTTTTTCCGGGGACATAGACCAAAAATAACGGTGTTACATTGCATGTGTGCATCAAATTTTCTTCCGCAGTGTTTGTTTTGTGAAGGTTGTAATGAATTTATTTCGATATTTGTCGTAGCACACGTCTAATAATTTGTTTAATTAATTTAACAAATAGAAGAAATAACATCAGTTGCTGCAATAGGATTTGGGGTTAGACGAATTTTTTCATTTCCAAATTCAAATAAAAAAGATATTTTCTCAAGCAAATATTCACAAAATTATTGCATTAAAAGAAAATGTGACTCAATACCAAGCAAACCACTAGACATGACGATTCATGGATTCAATTTCTCTACACTCAAATATCCTCAAATTTAACATGTTTCAATGTATATTAAATTTCCATTTTAAATTTTAACATTTATAGCAAGAGCCAAATGGCCAAACCCTACTAGAAAACCTAGAACAAATTACCTACTGAATGGCCAAATCCAACAACACTAGTAATGAGAATAGAATGGAACCCTAGCAACAACACTATCAAGAAGAATACTCCCAAAATGAAATGAAAAAAGTGTTTTCATGTGAGCATATTAAAAAAAGTATCACATTAAATTAAAATGGAGAGCATACCACTAAACAAGGTAGGTTGGGATTAATTCCTCATTATTACAGTCTTCAACAAACTTGCTATGTTTTATTGCAAATAGACTTAAGTGAAACCATTTTTGGATTTGAAATAAAATATAAAAAACACAAAAATGAATATACCTTAGAAGCATGTGGAATTTCTCAAACTAGTCTTTGAACAAGAAAGTTTTGGATACGCTCTATTCTTTTCAACAAGAGTCGAAAGATCAAACCCCATCAAAATAGTAGAACACAAAGCCATGACAAAACTCATAGAGAAATGCCACTAAAACTCATAGAACAACCATCACCGCAAAAGCCACTACAATATCTACGAAACCATTGCCAATAATACCAACAAAAACTATATAATGAAACTTTAGCAAGAACACTACAAAGAAGAATACTCTAAAATACAAGATTATTCAATGCATGAAGCACACAAAGTCTCTTTAACATGAAAGGCCAAGCCATTACCACAACTTGTATAGTGCCAAAGAACTACCAATAACATCCAAAATAAGAGCCTAAAGGTGAAACCCCAAAAAAGCACCAAGAAGACAATGCCAAAATGAAAGACTCAACCCACCAGACTAGTGAAAATAATATAATGGAATCCTAGCATAAACATTGCATGGAATAAACCTACAAATGCAGACAAAAATTCAAATAGTTACAACAACCATACCAACCACCTTGATGGTGAAAGGCCACATCCCACCACAACATCCAAAACACCCCTAACCATTGATGCCATCACAATCCCTAACAAATCCCATTGTTTTTACATTACCAAACCTTTGTCGAGAACATCCAAAACAACAATTAAAACCCCAAACCCAATTAAAACACTAAAAAGGCAAGAACACTAGATGAAAGCACAATGAAACCCTAACACCAACACTAAGGAAAAAATAACACTCCATACATAGGAAAAATTAATCATGCAATTGTCATTCTATACTTAGGCATAGACCCGTGACATACTCATACACTAGAAGACTTGCAACACTACCAAATCATTGTGAGGAACATCTAGAATAATAATCAAAAACCCAAAGTATAACATAATACCAAGAACATTCTAGATAGATACATAATAAAAACTTACCACCAACACTATCTAGAACACTCCAACCATCAACCATGCACAACCAATGCCCAAACTTAAACCAATAAACAAATTCAAAATACCAAAATCAAATTAAACTTAAATAATCTTTTTCAAACTTTAAATTACAAATAAATTTACTTTATATTAAAAGATAATTACCATAAAATACTAATTATATTCCTTATTTGCATAAACATTAATTTCTTAAATTATAAATTAATTTATTTAATACTCCAAATTTTACAATAAAGATTGTTTATTTTTTTTTAATCAAATCCATTTAAATAGAAATTAATGATTATTTTACCCTTAGCATAAAAAAATAACAAATATAAATCAATCTTAAAAAATCAATACACATCATTTAAACTCAAATTACAACTCAATCAATATATCTTTTTTTTTCCAAGGAAAGAATTGTAATTTCATTGATGAAAAAAAAATTACATGTTGCATCAGTTGAGAATTTGTCCAACAAACCACCGTGACTGGTGTTCAATGTTCATACAAGAAACCATTAATATAGAATGAGGAGAAAAATATTTTTTTTCTCCCTTTCTTCTTTTCCACCTTTCACCATGCTCCTTCTGATGACGAGGGAAACAAGGGCAAGCCGATTTTCAACTATAGATGCTTCATTTTCCTTGTCCGAGTTAGAGGTGTTTGATAAATGATGTCGTTTATTCCCACCAATGTCTATCGCCACTAGTTCCTTTGCTGGTGTTTCCTAGTGTTTTTGTAGTTCAATTGGATCCTGTGATTCTTTTCCTTATGCATCTTGGATGGTTGTTGACTCATTGTTCCCATTGGGAATGGGCTCTTCCACTTCTTCTTTTGTATCCTCCTCTGGTCCGCAAGGAGGAAATTTCCATCCTTTGGGTGCTTTCCCTGCCTTCTTCTTTCCTCGATTATCTCTTTTTCCCTAAGGACAAGTATTTTTCAAGTGACTGGTATGTCTGCAAATTTTGCATCTTAAGGCATTGTTTTCATAATCTAGGTGTTGCATCTATTTTTGTTGTTTGTGTACCAATTATATGCTTTCTAGTAATCCTTTTATGAGATCAACTTCCACACAATTATGTGTGAAGGTGTAGATTCTCTCCTCTAGTCGTTGTGTATCTGTTTTGATGTATCGCCCAATAACATTCCCTATGCCTTCAAGGACACAATCATTCCATAAATGCAAGGGGAGGTTGTACAGCCGGACCCAAACCAGCATTCTAGAAACTACCATAGTGTTTGCATCAAAATCCAGAAATGGTGGGGTAATGTAAAGTCCCGTAGATCCAAAAAACCACGGTCCATCCCAGAGTATGATGTCTCTAACTTCCGAGGTTTGAAATTTGACAATGAAGAAACCTTTGGAGCAGAGAAGTATTTCGCAGACCATGGTCCAGTTTGTGAAAATACAATGAAAGAGGTGCATTGGTTTGGGCCAAAACCCATTGAATCGGAATATAATTGCTTGAGATTCATATGTGGTGCAATTTTCATCAATCTCGGGATTGTTTATGGCCAATTCAGGTGTATGGCTCAATTGCTCTACTATGTAAGGGCTAGGGGTGTTACCCTCTGGTTCTGTAGGTGCGGTTGCTTTATTGTTCCCCTATAGTATGTTCTTGAAAGAGGGCCCTCCTTTATTGTTTTCCTATTTTGAGGTGCTGCATCCCTTTGCTCAACCAAGGCTTTTGGATTTGCCCTGTTCCGATGCTCCTCCTCCTCTCAACCGTAGGTTGAGGATAATGGTTGACCCTGAACTTATGAAGTATTCCTTTATGGATCTGTATTCTTGTAATATTATGCCTTCACATATCAGTGATTGCAGTTGAGTTGGGTATCCTAATGTTTGTTTGATTTTTGTTTCAGATTTATCACCCACTCTGTATTGTCTATTCATAGTATTATATTTTTCCCCAAAAGGGGTATAATAAATATTTGAAAACAATTTGGGGTTACCTAATGCGTGGCTTCTGTTTCCCTTTTGTTGTCTCACATCAGTGCCATTTTTGTGTGCCTTTGGATTGGTGTGTTCGATTTGGATCGGTGGATCCCATTCGAATACAGTTCAAGTCCTTCATGAGTCAGGGCAGCTGCTTCTGTTAGGGGGCGGAAAATGTTGTAAAGGTAATGAGATGTAAGTCTATGTGCATCCATAGTCGGAAATACATGCAGGATAGGGGCATGGTGATTCCCCATCGCATTTCTAGCCTGCACAAGGTAACAAGAGGGGACCCAATCCCCCGAATCTGATCTTGGAGGAGCCTGTTAAGTCTCCGTAATTTACAAGATTGGAAAATACAAACTGAAAAGCCTACATATGAACCACTTTGGGATTCAAGGATCTAGCCCTCCTGAATCTAGAGAGGGATCTCTCTATATGTGCAAATATTGATTTATCTTTAAAAGGCTTTTAGTGTGATATTAGGCTAGTTATTAAGA
Organism: Pinus albicaulis; assembly: GCA_034641835.2. Taxonomy (NCBI): domain Eukaryota; kingdom Viridiplantae; phylum Streptophyta; class Pinopsida; order Pinales; family Pinaceae; genus Pinus; species Pinus albicaulis. Next base: position 549,170,381 of record CM076572.1, read on the forward strand.
GCAAGGGTTTTGTTTGGTTTTGGTTGGGAAAATATATGATGAAGGTGAAGGAAGTCTAAATGAAGGGTGAAGGTGTATGAAAGTGAAGGAATGATTCAACTAATAAGATAGGCAAGGAGAAGCTTCAAGCCATTGGGCTGTGGAGTCATAAGTGGATTTAATTGAAACAACAAGGTTCAAGAGTGGTCCATGGGGCAAGTCATCTATGTCAAAGGATATCTTTAAGTTGATTTTATGGTATGAAACAATAAGAAATGGAGATCAAACAGATGAAGGAACAAAGGGCAGCCTAAGATCAAGTAAGTACTTTGAAACTATCCTTCTTTTGGCATGCACTTAAGAAAGACATAAAATTAATCTAAGATCAAGTAAGTACTTTGAAACTAGCCTGTTTTTTATGCACTTTCAATAGAAAACATTTAAAACACATATAATAGCTTAAGATCAAGTAAGGACTTTGAACTTATCCTGCTTTCAGCATATTCAAAAGGAAAACATTCAAGATAAACATAAAAGTAGTCTAAGATCAAGTAAGGACTTTGAACCTATCCTGTTTTCAACATACTTTCAGGGTAACTTTCAAACAACCTTGAGATACAGAACTAGGAAACAGGGAAAACCATAAACTTTCCTAGTTTAGCTTTACTTAGCATGAAATGAAAATAACATTCAAGAACAATGTTTAAAGTTTAGACAGTAAGACGTGGGAACACCAACATTCCTTATCTTCTTGGACTGTATTAAATCATTCTTAAATACACAATTGGAGGAAAACATAAAGATAAAGCTTATCAGTGAGAGTAGGGTACTTGTAAAAGTAAATACTAGCTCTATATTTGTTGTTCCTTATCAGAGAAAGTGGACAGAATGGAAACAAAAAAGAAAATAACACAGTAAGAAACACATCACCATTGACATAGACCAGGATCCCATAAATCAACTTGTATTTGATGTTCAAACCAGTTACAATCATCAAGTCCAGTGAGTCTCTACAGCTTCAAACTTCTCATCTCAGCTTAGGTATCTTCAATTACAAACAGTGCTACAGCAGCTTTAGAAAACTATTTACATGCAACAGATATCCAAAGATCAACCTTTTACAATGTGCTCCTCAAGGAGATTTTATAAGAAAATGAGGAGGTGGAAGAGTTTCTAGGGTTAAAGTATCATTAATTCCACAATTAATGTGATTCCTAGCCTTGAAAACCATACAAGGCATAAGGTAGGAATGCATTCTATCTATATCTCTGCTTCATAACTCTGTTCTGCTTTTTTTAGGCTTGATGGGCAAGAAGATTGACTTCAAGGCTGTTTCTTATCTTTATAATAACTTTGCTGACAGTTGTAATAAGTTTCTGTGGTTGTATTAACTGTTTAGTTGTCTTTAGGAAAATATCTTTGAAATAGGCATTAACTATGCCTTCTTTGATTGCTTTGAGGCTGCAAGTGGATTTTGGTAGCTGGAGAGGATTCAATTAGCCTCTGATGTGGTAGTGGAGGCTTCTCGGACTGATAGATCTCCTTTTTTTTCTCTAAAACACTATTAATTTGCTTTTTATCTGTGTTTTAGGCCTGATTAGGCTTAATTTTTGTCTTCAGGTCTTCATATTGTCTTTAACTGTGTGGATTAGGCCTTTGATAGTCGAATTTATGCCTTAATCCCTCCAAACTATGTTAAAAATCTTTAATCCTTGATTTCTACTTTGATCTACTGCTATAACACTGATACTCTTTGTCTGATTAAGGTTTATTGTGTTTCGTTTCTTTGCAGGCGCACAAAGGTCTTTATGACTTCACAAATGCTCATGAGGCATGGTGGAATCAAAGTTTGAACCGTGCGGATTGATATTCTTCATGAATAGTGGCCTTGGGGGATCGTCATCCCCGACCCTTGATTTCCTTTTAAAATTGTAGAAAAACCTTAAAAACCTGCAAAAATACACAAAAGTTATGAAAAATCCGGTGAAAATATAGGTTAGGCTGCTTTGGAGGCGAGTTTTAATTGTGGTCGTTGGATGAAAACAACCAATGGTCAATATTAGTTGATGGGGTCAAAAGGGGAGGCGGTTGGATGAATGAGGGTCAGATTAAGTCCGGGTCGTTGATCTTGGTTGATCAACGGCAGAGATCAATTGGGAGTTTTATAATGCGAACGGAGAAAAGTCATAGCGGAATGGAGGAAAATGATAAAAGAGAGAAAAACTTTATCGGAAGTGAAGAAGGGCTGAAATGAAGATTGGACGCAAGGATGAATAAGAGCCGTTGGATAAACGAAATGAACGGTGGAGATTAGATCTGAAGTTCATATGGTGGGGGAAATGAATTGGAATGGCGATCGGATTTAGGCCTTTAGATTACATTGATGAACGAACAAGATCTTGTGATGAAGTTCTTTGGAGCAAAGGGGAAGGGCGATGGCTCGGTGGTGAAATTGCAGAAGAGCCGTCAGATTAGAATATCCGATGGTGGAGGTTTAGTGATGAAATCTTCGAGGGTAGAGGAAAGGTGAATGAAATGGTGGTTGCGTTAAGTGAGAGCCGTCCGATTAAAATAATCGATGGTTAGGATTTAAACAAAGGATTACTGCGGAAGAGGGTGGTAAGGCGGAAAACCATTGGTTTCACATAGCTCTGAGGTGGTTTCAAAAATTCTCCAAAAAAATGCGGTATGCTTCGCTGCCTGACACGCGTCCTCCCAAAACCACTTTTTTCATGTTTTTTCTTGGCGTTAAACCCTGGATGCAAAAAAAACACGTAAATGATTTCTAGCCATCAGATGGGAGGTTAGAGATCCAACGGTGCGGATCGCATGCGATGGAGGAAGATGCGGGTTGGGGAGGTAGTGGGGTCCAGGTGTCGCAATTTGATTGGGCGGGTGTTTTACGAGGTGGAGGTAGGTCCCGACAGAAGTTGGGCCTATCGGATTCAATCTAGACCATGGGATTTGAATGACGGATGGTCCAGATTAGTTCTCGGGGCAGAGTTAAAAAATGAGGAAAACATCGTAGGAGCGGGGATCGGGTTTAATGACAACCGTTGATCTGCAAAGATCAACAGTGGATATTCACCAAAAAAACAAACCATCGGGTTTATGAAATAACGAAGAAATAAAGGGAATGAGGGTTTACAACGGGGATTTAGGATGTTTTAAGCCCTTAGCGCCTGGTTGTGGGGCTGTAGCTCTTATGAGAAGCGGGGGTCATAGGAGTTAATCCCTCGGGGGCTAAATTTCTATATAATGTAATATGAGTGTTTTTAGGCTAAAAAACAGGGTTTTTAAGCCAATTTGAGGGTTTCGATAGAAGGAAAAGGAGTTTTTTAAACCAAATGGTTTTAAAAGGGTCTTGAAGTGAATTTGAAGGTTAAATGAGGCTTATGGAGGGTTTTTTATGGAGGAAAGAAGGGATAAAAATGGGGTTTTTATGAATGAAAGGAGGGGTAAAAATGATGGGAAAATGGGGTTTTTAGCAGTCTTCTTTAGGCCAACAGCATATTTTTCAGGATTATGAGGGAAAAAGTAGTGAAGATTAACTTAAAGGATTATTTATCTTCATAAGACTTTAAGAACTAACAATTTGGCCATAAAATTTTTTCTTAAAGGCTCAAAAATGATTTAGCCACCATTTGGTATGACAATTTTTTATAGGTGGCTAACAGCGGCTCCAACTTAGGATGGCAGCTCCTTGGAGGTGTCAAGAACCTCAGACATGTCTTCTCTAGAAGCTGATCAATGCCTCATCCATTGGGCTGCAATTTTCCTTCCTTTTGCTGGTCTTCTTTTGCTCTGATAATGTTAGCAGTCATTACAACAATGGAATTCTATCAAAACAAGCTTTCTACCTACCCAGTCCTAATGATCTAACATTTTTCTTCTTTCAGAGTGCATTTGGATTGGAAAACACTTTTTACAAACATTTTATTCTTTTGAAAACATAAATCTAGTCTATTTCTACCCTTATTTCTCCATGAACTCAAATTAAGCAGTTGATTTCATATGCTCATCTACCTAACTACTATCTATCAAGATTAGACTGTCTGACAGATTTTATTTTCTAATTTCTAAAACAAGAAATTTAAAATGAAACAAGCCAGGATTGAAAAGTCTAACTTGTTGCTGATCTATGGCATAAAAACAAGCTACACATAGACTCAAATTTGCAGAAAATTAAAACAAAATGGGGAAGGCTTAAGATCTGAAAGTTTAAAAACATCCTTCACTTTTCTTCAGCTCTGTTTTTCGGCTTGTTTGAGCTGCTTCTTCTTTCTTCCCTTGTTCAAGTTTTGATCTTTTTAGAACCAGTTCTTCTATCTTTGGCTCAAAATTCAAACAGATTAGAGCCATTCTTCCTTTTGAAACTCATAGGTTCAAATTTTGAGCTTGTTTGAACCTTCTTTTCTTCTATCCTAATCTACCTAACTGATAAGCCAAGATTAAGCTGTTTGGAAAATCTATTTCACTAACCTATCAACAGTAAATTGAAAACTAATTAGTCATGATTAGGCTGTATGACTAACTAGGAGTGTGTTTTTTAGGAGTGGCATTTAAGCTTGCACACTTTCAAATTTTAGTTCTCTTTTTTGGTATGGGGTTGTACCTTTCTTGTTTTCACTTCTGCCCTCTTTTCTATCTTCTATTATTTTTGTATTTTTATTTTTTCTTCAAGACAAAAATCAACAACTAACTAAATGCTCAAAGGTTGAGCTTTATTGACATTCCTATCTAACCTATTCTAACTTGGAATATTTACATTTTTATATGATACAAAAGTGCCAATGTAGCCAGTTGAGTAGTGACAAAAAGGAATAGAGGAACTGGCTACTAGTCAGAGGTAACCATAGTACATTTTGAAGAGTAATCTTCAAAACCAGGGCTATCACAGAAGGTGACTGCTTTTCATGCATTTGGCTCTTGCAAAGGATCCATGCTTTATAATTTGAGCTAGTTGGGGCCTCCACACACTCTTCCAAAGGATCAACAAAGAAAAGATGAGAATTCTCTTCTTTTTGGCCCTCCATAGTTGGTATATTGTCTGCTTCTAAGACATCAGATTTGAGGAATATATCTCTAGTATGTTGCTTGGAAGCATCATCATCCTTAACCTGAAAAATAGCAAGCAGTGAAATTTCTTCTTTCTCTATATCTATGCTTGCTTTTGATATAAATTCAGGTTCTTAGAATGACAGATTGATATTAGTAATGGGAGAAGTTTCTTCTTGAAAATATGGTGTTTCCTCAGTAGGATAGTCTTCTATTTGTTTTTCTCCCTCAAAGGCTTGCCAGTATCTTTTATTGTTTGGGACAGTTGGTCTGAATTTTTCTTGAATTGTATATTGTTTGCTCTCCCAAGGTCTCAGACATGTACTAGAAACAAGGGCTAATCCACTAGAAAAACTGTTTTGGTCTTTAGGAACAAGGATAAGTTGGAATTCTTTGAAATTTTTTAACAAATCCATGGCATCATCCTTATAGGATCTAAGTCTGGGATGTTTAACCATGCATTCTTCTTTCACTTTCCTGATTATCTTCTGGGCTCCTAATTTCTTCAATAAGTGTAGCCCTAAGAGGAGTGCCTCATACTCTACTATGTCAGTTGTGCATTGAACTTTCTAAATCTGTACAACAAATTTCTCCATGTGAATAGGCAAGAGTATTTGTTTTGCAAAAATTTTCAGAGGCTGGCTGTTTATTAATAGTCTAATCTATTTATTTTTCTGTCAAAGGGGAAGATGTTTCTATGTTCCTTTGAACAGGAGTACAATAGTTCTCTGTCTCTTGTGAAGACTGGTTTTGAGGCTAGATGTCTTCTTGAGCCTCAGCTATAAGGGATGATGAATCATTGTTTGGGTTTTCAGGAATATATTGAGGAATGTCCTTTATCTCTTGGTTAATTTCTTCCTCAACTGATTTATCTATGTTCTTATAATTCTTCAATAAGATATTAAACTCATGAATTGCTATTAAAAGATCTTTAGGATGTATTTGTTCCAAATCTTCATCATTGTCTATAATGTGTTGGGTGATGTTTTGTGATGGATCATAATGTGTTTCACCCCATGATAATGATGTAGTGTTTTCTTTATAGTTCTCATAAAACACATATTCAAGGTCCTTTAAAGAAAACAAACTACTAGATTTCAACCATTCATACCAATCCCTAGCCTTTCCTTCTAATGTTAACATGAACATTTTCATTAGGAAATATTCATGCCATTCAACTTTCAACCTCCATACATGTATATGAAATTTGATGAGATGTAATAGAGGTTAATCAAACTTTTCACCTTGAAAAACAAGCAGGTTGTCATCCCAATTCACCTGGGGCATTTTATGTGGAAACCCAAGGATATGATCTCTACTCATTGGGGCATATCTTCGTTGTATCCTTGGAATCATGTTTGTAAATCAAGAAAGAGGTCAATGAGTCTATTCAATCAGTTCAAGGTCTTCTACCAGTGGAGTCATTTGGTCTTTTGGGGGTTATAGAGTGTGGAGTCGCCAGGTGGAAAATTTTTAGCTCTTAAGGAGGTAAAATGTTTTATGGTTCCACCACCATGTTTATTATGAATACCAATCTAAAGATATTATGGGTCTTCTGAGTTTTTTCAATGCTATGGGTTCTAAGAGTGTCCTAAATATGTTTCAACACTTAGCTAGGGTGATGAGACAAAAAGATTTTACTCTTATGGCTTAGCTAGCTAATTTCTTCAAGGTTTTGATAAGGTCTATGAGAATCCTAAGGGTTACTTAGTTTTTCACTGATTCAAATAAGTCCTATCATGATTACCATTTTCTTTGGTAGAGCTTGAAGAGAGCTGCTTATACTGCACTGAACAATGTTCTTGAATTAAAGGGTTTTCTTGAGGTCCTAAGATTATCTAAGATGAAATTCACTCAGAACTCCCCAGTGGAGTTGCCAAAATGTTAGGTCTCTGTAATTTGCAATATTTGCAAATAAAAACTGCAAAGCCTACATATTAACCACTTTGGGATTCAAGGATCTAGCCCTCCTGAATCCAGAGAGGGATCTCTCTATAAGTGCAAAGATTGATTTATCTTTAAAAGGCTTTTAGTGTGATATTAGGCTAGTTATTAAGAGCAAGGGTTTTGTTTGGTTTTGGTTGGGAAAGGATACAATGAAGGTGAAGGAAGTCTAAATGAAGGGTGAGGGTGTATGAAAGTGAAGGAATCATTCAGCTAAGAAGATAGACAAGGAGCAGCTTCAATCCATTGGGCTATGGAGTCATAAGTGGATTTAATTGAAACAACAAGGTTCAAGAGTGGTCCATGGGGCAAGTCATCTATGTCAAAGGATCTCTTTAAGTTTATTTTATGGAATGAAACAATAAGAAATGGAGATCAAACAGATGAAGGAACAAAGGGCAGCCTAGGATCAAGTAAGTACTTTGAAACTATTCTGCTTTTGGCATGCACTTAAGAAAGACATAAAAGTAATCTAAGATCAGGTAAGTACTTTGAAACTAGCCTGCTTTTGATGCACTTTCAATAGAAAACATTTAAAACACATAGAATATCTTAAGATCAAGTAAGGACTTTGAACCTATCCTGCTTTCAACATATTTTCAGGGAAACTTTCAAACAACCTTTGGAGACAGAAGTAGGAGACAACGAAAACCATAAACTTTCCTACTTTAGCTCTACTTAGCATGAAATGAAAATAACATTCAAGAACAATGTTTAAAGTTTAGACAGTAAGACGTGGGAACACCAACATTCCTTATCTACTTGGACTATATTAAATCATTCTTAAATACAAAATTGGAGGAAAACATAAAGATAAATCTTATTAGTGAGATTAGGGTACTTGTAAAAGTAAATCCTAGCTCTATATTTTTTGTTCTTTATCAGAGAAAGTGGACAGAATGGAAACAAAAAATAAAATAACAATTTACAATAAGAAACAAATCACCATTGACATAGACCAGGATCCCATAAATCAGCTTGTATTTGATGTTCAAACCAGTTACAATCATCAAGTCCAGTGAGTCTCTACAGCTTCAAACTTCTCATCTCAGCTTAGGTATCTTCAATTACAAACAGTGCTACAGCAGCTTCAGAAAACTATTTACATGCAACAGATATCCAGAGACCAACCTTTTGCAATGTGCTCCTCAAGGAGGTTTTATAAGAAAATGAGGAGGTGGAAGATTTTCTAGGGTTAAAGTATCATTAATTCCACAATTAATGCGATTCCTAACCTTGAAAACCATGCAAGGCATAAGGCAGGAATGCATTCTATCTATATATCTGCTTCATAACTCTGTTCTGGCTTTTTGAGGCTTAATGGGCGAGAAGATTGACTTCAGGGTTGTTTCTTATCTTTATAATAACTCTGCTGATAGTTGTAATAAGTTTCTGTGGTTGTATTAACTGTTTAGCTGTCTTTAGGAAAATATCTTTGAAATAGGCATTAACTATGCCTTCTTTGATTGCTTTGAGGTTGCAAGTGGATTTTGGTAGCTGGAGAGGATTCAATTAACCTCTGATGTGGCAGTGGAGGCTTCTCGGACTGATAGATCTCCTTGTTTTTCTCTAAAACACTGTTAATTTGCTTTTGATCTGTGTTTTAGGCCCGATTAGGCTTAATTTTTGTCTTCAGGTCTTCATACTGTCTTTAAATATGTGGATTAGGCATTTGATAGTCAAATTTATGCCTTAATCCCTCCAAACTGTGTTACAAATCTTTAATCCTTGATTTCTACTTTGATCTAATGTTGTAACACTGATACTCTTTGTCTGATTAAGGTTTATTGCGTTTTGTTGCTTTGCAGGCGCGCAAAGGTCTTTATGACTTCACAAATGCTCATGAGGCATGGTGGAATCACAGTTTGAGCCGTGCGGATTGATCTTCTTCATGAATAGTGGCCTTGGGGGATCGTCATCCCCGACCCTTGATTTCCTTTTAAAACTGTAGAGAAACCTTAAATACCTGCAAAAATACACAAAAGCTATGAAAAATTCGGTGAAAATATAGGTTAGGCTGCTCTGGAGGCGAGGTTTAATCATGGTCGTTGGATGAAAACAGCCAACGGTCAAGATTAGTTGATGGGGTCAAAAGGGGAGGCGGTTGGATGAATGAGGGTCAGATTAAGTCCAGGCCGTTGATCTTGGTTGATCAACGGCTGAGATCAATCGGGAGTTTTATAATGCGGAGGGAGAAAAGTCATAGCAGAATGGAGGAAAATGTTAAAAAAGGGTGAAAAACTTTATCGGAAGCGAAGAAGGGTTGAAATGAAGATTGGACGCAAGGATGAATAAGATCTGTTGGATAAAAGAAATGAACGGTGAAGATTAGATTTTAAGTTCATATGGTGGGGAAATGAATTGGAATGGCGATCAGATTTAGGCCGTTAGATTACATTGATGAAAAAACAAGATCTTGTGATGAAGTTCTTTGGAGCAAAGGGGAAGGGCGATGGCTCGGTGGTGAAATTGCAGAAGAGCTGTTGGATTAGAATATCCGACGGTGGAGGTTTAGCGATGAAATCTTTAGAGGGTAGAGGAAAGGTGAATGAAATGGTGGTTGTGTTAAGTGAGAGTCGTCCGATTAAAACAATCGACGGTTAGGATTTAAACGAAGGATTACTGCGGAAGAGGGTGGTAAGGCGGAAAATCGTTGGTTTCGCGCAACTCTGAGGCGGTTTCAAAAATTCTCCAAAAAAACGCGATATGTTTCGCTGCCTGACACGCGTCCTCCCAAAACCAAATTTTTCGTGTTTTTTCTTGGCGTTAAACCCAGATGCAAAAAAAAACGCGAAAACGAATTCTAGCCGTCGGATGGGAGGTCAGAGATCCAACAGTACAGATCGCACGTGATGGAGGAAGATCCGGGTTGGGGAGGTAGTGGGGTCCAGGTGTCGCAATTTGATTGGGTAGGTGTTTTACGAGGCGGAGGTAGGTCTCGACAGAAGTTGGGCCTATCGGATTCAATCTAGACCGTGGGATTTGAATGACGGACGGTCCAAATTACTTCTCGGGGCGGAGTTAAAAAATGAGGAAAACATCGTAGGAGTGGGGATTGGGTTTAACGACAACCGTTGATCTGTTAAAAAATGAGGAAAACATCGTAGGAGTGGGGATTGGGTTTAACGACAACCGTTGATCTGCAAAGATCAACGGTGGATATTCACCGAAAAAACAAACCATCGGGTTTTATGAAATAACGAAGAAATAAAGGAAATGAGGGTTTACAACAGGGATTTAGGATGTTTTAAGCCCTTAGCACCCGGTTGTGGGGCTATAGGTCTTATGAGAAGCGAGGGTCATAGGAGTTAAGCCCTCGGGGGCTAAAGTTCTATATAATGTAATATGAGTGTTTTTAGGCTAAAAAACAGGGTTTTTAAGCCAATTTGAGGGTTTCGATAGAAGGAAAAGGAGTTTTTTAAACCAAATGGAAGGAGACCAAATGGTTTTAAAAGGGTCTTGAAGTGAATTTGAAGGTTAAATGAGGCTTACGGAGGGTTTTTTATGGGATAAAAATGGGGTTTTTATGAATGAAAGGAGGGGTAAAAATGATGGGAAAATGGGGTTTTGAGCAGTCTTCTTTAGGGAAACAGTAGATTTTTCAGGATTATGAGGGAAACAGCAGTGAAGATTAACTTGAAGGAATAGTTATCTTCATAAGACTTTAAGAACTAACAATTTGGCCATAAAATTGTTTCTTAAAGGCTCAAAAATGATTTAACCACCATTTGGTATGACAAATTTTTATAGGTGGCTAACAGAGCCTTTGTCCACACGAAAAAGTAAACCTTGTTTATAGGCCAGTGAGCCACCGACGTTCACCCCGGACATATCTCATCCATTTTAATGTCAGTATGCAGACCATCCCGTTTCAACCAAAACAGGGGAAACCGCTCGACTGCCCTGAATCTGCATATTATTGCATTTATGTTGTCGAGAGGTGCTTGTGCAGTTCCATAACCCTGGCATCTGAAGGTCGAGGAGTGGTATGAGGTTGCAATTGAAGGTTCTCGGTATTCGAAGCATCCTATACCGATGCTCACCCGCACGAGTACTCCGTCCACCTGTAGCGATCATTTGGGGCCAATAGCCACTGAGACAGGGTAGTCCTTCCAGTGTTGTGTGGGCCTATATGAGGCGACTGCGGAAAAACCATGAATCTCTAAAATGAAAATCCTATCGCTTGTTCGCTCCATTCTTTCTCACTCAATCAATATATCATTAAAAAAAAACAAATAAATAAGCATTCTAAACTTTTATGGAGCCTAATTCATTAGTGTGAAAAGGATAAACAAAAACTACTTTAAAAAATCATATTGCTATTCCAATCTTGTATGAATTAATGATCATTTTTTATTTTATGAATTAATGATATTTTTTGTATTAAATAATGTGAAATAATCAATGTAATATTAATTAATATTAACAATTAGGTGCACCTAACACAAAAAGAATAGAAAAGGAATAAAAGATTTGTGAAGATTATTTTGAAAAACTAAATAACTAAATTTAAAAATTTATATTTCTAAGAAATAAATATTATATAAAGATTATTTTTTAAAAAATGAGATAATTCTAACCTTATTTCAAAGCAGATTAAAGAAGAAACCAAATGCCAAATGTTATAGATGTGATAATGGCTTTCATTTTCACTCATACCAAGGATTTTCTTTAAATAGTGTATATTTAATAGTGGATCTACTTAATCTTGGATTTATTATGTTTCACTATTTTTGCACTCCTCTAGATTTTGAGACAACCACCAAAATTCGAAAGCCATTTCTCGCACCAAACCAAGCTGATTTCCAGACACGACAGTCTGAACTAGCTAATTTATTATGTTCCACTACTTTTGCAGTCCTCTAGATTTTGAGACAACCACCAAAATTCCAAAGCAATTTCTCACACCAAACCAAGCCGATTTACAGAGAGGACAATGTGAACTAGCTAATTTTGATTAATCCAAGTCTGAAATTTTTTTTGCAAATTTCCAACCAAAAATTCCAAAATGTAAAATAGTTAAACAATGCTTGATGTGAGTCTTGATATAACTGGCAGGCTTAACCTGTGGCTTGAGTAAGTGCAACTCAAGGATATCCAAGTCATCAAAATTATCCAAAATTCCACGAAACACAAAAATGTCTTATCAAAACACACTGCACTATTACTCAGTGTGTATATATGTATATATCAATTTTAAACCTATCTAATTTAATGATATATTTTGATTATTTTTTAAACAAATATATAAAAGAAAAGAATGATCTCATTTAGTGTGAACGTGAAAAATGTAAAATCCATAATATTGAAATGCACGATATTAGCAATAAAAATAAAAAATATAAATCAATCTTTAAAAAATCAATACACATAATTTAAATTCAAATTACAACTCGATCAATATAACATTAGAAAAATATATATATACCCAATCTAAACTTTTCTGGAGCCTAATTCATTAGTGTGAAAAGGATAAACAAAAACTAAAAAAATTCTATATTACTATTCCAAGGTTATATGAATTAATGATAATTTTTTATTTTAGGAATTAATAGTCATTTTTATATTAAATAATGTGAAATAATCAATGCAATATTAATAATTAGGTGTAAAGACACACAAAAGGAATAAATAAGAAATAGAAAATATGTAAATATCATTTTGAAAAACTGAATCACTAAATTTAAAAACTTCTATTTCTAAGAAAATAAATATTATATAAAATTTATTTAAAAAGAATTGAGATAATAGTAACATTATTTCAAACTAGAAACTAAAAAAACAAATGTCATTGATTTAATAATGTCTTTCATTTTCACGCATTTTTAGATAGTGTCCATTTAATAGTAAATTTACTTACTCCTAGATTTATTATGCTCCACTAGTTCCGCACTCTGCTAGATTTTGGGACAACCCCCATAATTCCAAAGCCATTTCTCAAACCCAAACCAAGCTGATTTTCAGACAGGACAGTCTGAACTAGCTATTGATTATTCCAAGTCTGAAAATTTATTTTGTAGATTTCCAACCAAAATTTTCAAAATATAAAATAGTTAAACAATATTTAATGTGAGCCTTGATATAACTGGGACACGCTTAACAATGGATTGAGTAACTACAAGTCAGGGGTATCCAAGTCATCAAAATTACCCACCTAGTTTGGGTTACACCAGCACTTTGCATGACTAAAATTTTACCCACAAAATTTCAACTTTTTCACCACAAAACACAAAATATCTTATCAAAACACATTGCACTATTGCTCAGTATATATATATATATATATATATATATATATTTATATATTTTAAACCTATCTAACTTGATAATACATTTTGATTATTTTATTGTGAACTTGAAAAATGTAAAATCAATAATATTGAAATGCACAATATTATCAATAATGGAGATATGAAACTAGCAAATGATAGAAATATGAGATCAATGAATATTGAAATATATAAGATATTTTTTTAGCTGGCTATTATCACTCCATTTTTTCTTTTCAAAATACATGCTCAAAATTAACGTTTGTTTTTTTTACAGTAACGCATGCATCAATCCATGCAGTTGTAACAGTATTGTAACAATATCAAAGAACGATCCGAGCACCATTTCTAATATAAGCAGTTACATTTTATTATCAGGCCTCCACCACAACTTCATGGCATTTCTAACTTTGCCATAACTAGAGAGCAATTTGTTCTTCAAAACTTCATCACAGAAAAACCCAAAAAGAACAATGCAGTGAACAACTCTGTGACAGAGATCCTGTTGATGCTGCCATTACTGGAACTGGGAGTGGAAGAGCTACCAGAGCTTGTGGTAGAGGACGAGTTGGAGGGGGACGAGGATGTGGAGGGGGAGGAGGAAGGGGAAGGGGATTTTGCGGAGGCAAAATCAATGGAGCCAAAGCTCTGGAGGTTGGAGTTCCCAAAGGCATGAACAGATGGATTGAGCCCCTCAGCCTTGCTACCCACCTCCCAGACATGATTCACCACACTTTTCTTTGAAGGCAGAACCACCTTTGCAAATATTGTCATGAGCCCATTCTCAAACTCAGAGCTCAGATCTGTTGCAGGGAAACTTATGTGGGAAGGCACCAGGGGTGGCCTCTTGGAGATAACATTGTAGGTGTTGCAGGCCATGTTGCCATTGGATTGCTTCAGGGCAATGAGAGCCTGTGTGCCCGACATGCGTTTGGCATTAGGATTTATTCCCCACGCCACCCATCCCGAGGGGCTCCCCGGCTTGGCTCTGAATGCCAAATCCACAGACCCATTTGCAGGGTAATAAGTCCATGACAGAGTTGCACCCAGCTGTGGAAGATTCAGACATTGGGTATAATTTCTTGTGGCATTGCTGCCGGGACTCCCACTGAAAGTCTTGGGGCAAGAAGTATCTGCAGAATCTGCAACATGCAGCCACAGGGAGGCCACCAGTAGCAATGGCACAAAATGAGAATAAATACCCTTCATGGCTCAAGGTACTGAGATGTATCAGACCAATAGGCAGTTCAGATCTCAGTTGTGCAACCTGATACTAAGAGCCAGGTCTGGGTTTTGTAGAAAGTTGGGGGCCCGGGGGTATTAATAGTTGAAATGACCTTAGGGGAGGGAATTAATTTATGGTTCGATGGAAGACATGAAGCATCTGTATTCAACTGTAACTCCATCCAACATGGAATACTCCGCAGAGTGGATTTGCTGGCATTACCAATTTTAAAGGGTGTAGTTTAACAATGTGATTTTTTTGTTTTTTCAGTTGGAATTTGATATGATTAACCAGATATGATTTTATTTTTTCTTTTAGAATTTGGTTACATGATTATTGGTAAAATCATAATATCTTATGATATCTTAAGATTTAAATTATATTTTTGAATATGAATTTAGAATTATCACACACATTCTAAATTTTAGACTTACTTTTCACAAATATAAACAAGAAGTCTCCTTAATCTTTAATGAGTGATATTAGTTCTCAATCTTTTTACAAAATCTTTTTACAAACTATGGTATAAGATTTCAGCTTTCCACAAATTCATTTAAGATGGAGTTCATATCTTTTGCATGAGAGACATAAGCCTTTTTCCCATCTTGATTAGCTAGAGGAGAATATGGAACCTTATACCCATTTAAAATAGACTTCCAAACTTCAGCACCAAAATGCATTAAATGAATTTTCATTCTTATCTTCCAAAAGAACAACTTGTTCCTATCAAATAAAGAAATTTTGATTCAGCATTCTCGACTAGTCATGGCCCTTGTAAAATCTTCTTCTAGCTGTTAGATTGTTCTTGAAGAAGTTACTCTATACCAATTGTTGAAAATACACAATAATACTAAGAGTTCGGTTCAATCAATATCACTCATTTTTAAACTCCTTTCTCTTCATCTATATAAGAGATGTTAGAAATACAAGTATACTCAGATCAATTAAATTTGCATGGATGTAATTTTTTAAAGTTACCTGATCATTTATTATTTCATAATCCTAAATAGGATGAATGGTAAATTCATATTACTCCAATTTATAATATTTTTTTATCTAGTGAATATGTTTTTGTATATGAAGGAAGTTTTGAATAGAAAGTGTAATTATTATATAGATTAGAGTGTGCAAAAAGATCACTATACAATGAAAAATAACTTTTTAACCATATGTGATTGAATATTTCTTTGTTGGTTAAATGATTATCACTATTAGGGCTCAATTACTCAAACTTGTCCATTTCAACACAAACAATACTAATAAAGAGCTCAACTACATTTGATATAATTTTAGTGGTAGCTTCAAGATATTTAGAATTATCATTACATTCCCAAAATGGTGTATCAAAATGTTCCAACCTATGTGATTGAACAAATTATTAGTAAGTTTAAAAGAACCATCCTTAATATCTTTTGCAACATGCATATTATGAAAAGAATGATCTTTATGTTCATCATAATTTTCCTATCTAAGTATACAAGGAAGAGAACAAAGGTAATGAAGCCATTCCTTTAAGTTTACATAAGAAGGTTTATTATCCAGATGAAATTTAAAACAAAATAATCTAAATATGAGAATAAAATATTTCATAGCCTCACCTTGATAAGTGCATAGTTTCTCTAGTTCCAAACACAATTCATTATAACCATAATCTTGAAAAGCATGTAAGAATTAACTTACAAATGTTCCAATGTATAGATAAAGGCTCACACAAATATTTCACCCAACCTTTGAATGTAAGAGTGAACAATATGCATGACGTCCTTATCAACCATATTGTGAGAAATTTAATTTTGAATAACTCACATACATATCTTACCCAACCTTTGAATGTAAGAGTGAACAATATGCATGACACCCTTATCAACCATATTGTGAGAAATTTAATTTTGAATAAATTGAAGACTATGTTTAGATGCAGATGTTTTGCCCGCACCATCATATTTAATTTCTGACAAGAGTTTAATTATCTTTAAAATAGTATGTGATTCTCTTCTAGAGATAAATCTCCAAATAGGGGTTTGGGAAGGAGCCATTAATAATAAAAAATCATAAAAAATAATAGCTTCATAGGGATAGCTTATTATCTGCCCTCCTTTTAGTGCCAATTGTTGATAGGGGGGAGATAATCCTCCTATAACATGGGATCATCACTTAACCAAGGCCCCAATTAGGCCTATACTCGTTTGGTGTGGTGATGTCCACTCGTATGTGAGCCAAGTTTTCACTAAATGAATTCCTCCTCGAGAGGATAATTTCAAATATGATTTCCTAAACTTAACTGTAGTACAATCTAATAATATAAATAAAGCTAACTAATCTAACTAAATTTACCTCCTATTTTATATCTAACTATCACAATTGGGATAAAGAAGCAGTTTATATAACCCATTTGGGAGTAGAAACACTTTAATTCAAAGATGTTGAGAGGAAGATAAATTGTTTAAAATAAGAAATAGTTCATTGCTTAAGCAATTTGTTAAGTACAATACATAACATAACTTATAGAAGACCATATTAACATTTCAACGTCTCGATATAACTAGTGAAAATAAGAAAGATAATTTTATTCTAGAAACGAAAATAGTTTCATTTCTCATAATTAAAAAATATAACAAATTCACATCAATGTGCCAAAACATTCTACATATTATTTCAAAAAAACTATTTCATACGTTATTGGTCATCAAAATCCCTTATTAAGTTGAGATAATAGTATACAAAACCCAATATTGTGTTTTCCAGTGAATGAAAACATCAACATTAGGAATAAGCCATATAATAGTACACATACCCAATTCCCTTTGCTAATTCCTCCTTCTATGGTCTTTAGTCCTTCAAAAATGAGTTGGATAATCATGAACAACTTTTCCTCTACAAATTTCTAACCCTAGCTACTAAATTTTCAAAAGAAGACTTAACAATAGTTTGAGCTTTCTTTCTCTTGTCCAACCTCCCCTTTATGTTTTCAATTCTTTTCCCTTCTTGAAAATAGTGCACAAGTATGGATTCTAGAGTTTCCAACCTCACATCTCTAAAGTGACAACTCCTTTTATTATAAAATAATTACTTTTCTTCAAACATATTCTTTTTATCAATAAATGAATTGGGTATTCATTAAATTAATTTGAGAGAGCCATATATTGAAAAGCAGTACAATTTTAAATCATTGTATTATCAATCTTTTATTTATTTTCCAATTCAGGATTTAAATATTAATTGAAGATCTTCCAGTTGATAACCATCCTTCACATTAACTCCTTAGTATATGAAATCTATTTAAAAAAGAAACAAATTCATTAATTATAGGCATAAAATAAATAACAAAATATTATAGGTAAGAAAATAATAATTAACATAAAATAATGGATGAATATATTGGTAATTTTTTAATTCCTTTTCATTAGGATTCTAATTCTATATATATATAGTAACAACCAAAATAGTTTTTTAAAATTATATCAAATCAAACAGGGATTGTCGGGATGGATCTGAAGGCTAACAACTTCGACTGCATGCGCACTAATTATGTTGGAGAAGACAGGAAGAATAATCAAGTTTGGCTCATGGAATATCAGACACATCAGAAGTGTGTTTCGGATAATCAGGGTTTGATTTCTTACACTGCTTCCCTTTGGGCTTCTCCTTCAGAATCTGTCACATTTGCTTTAGGGTTTACACTTCAGTGGTGGGAACAAAGAAACCCTGGCACTCATGTATCACAATCTCCCAACAAATGGAAGTCTGCATCCGTCTTCAAGGCATGGTTATCGACTTGATCTAGCTTTGCTAGATTGCAGCACTAGTTTTCTGATTTGGATAAGGGTAGTAAAAAATTGTATCAGGCCACAATGCATAGGATGTTACACTTATTTGGGAACGCATGTTGTGGAGATATTCCTGGGGTGAATCGAAAGCCCTTGATCGATTTCGGCAATGATCCATCCTTCCAGAGAGTGGACAAATTTTTTTATTGGGCAGCATCTCTAGTCAGAAAATATCGTTGCGTCTACACTTTGAAGGTGCTTCCACTATTTTCGGTGATCTCTTGCTTCATTTCTACATACACCAAGGGTCCAAAACAGATTGCATGGTGGAAGTCCCCCTCTTCTAAAAAACAATCACAAATCAAGTGTTTGTGGTCAAATCCAAACAAAAGACAAATAGAAAGGAGATCACATGACGTAGGTTCAAGTTTTTATCAAAACCATTTCTGGAAAATAAAAAATGCTAAGGGCTTGGGGAAAGAATCTAGTGTTAGATCTGAAGCAAAGTATCCTAAATATTACAAGTATTCCTGCTTCTTTACAAAGTATGATTAATTCAAGGAAAGTGATGCAGGATTGGGTCCATTTGGAATACTATTGCATTCAAAGAAATGCCACAATTACCCTGAATTTAAGATTGCAAGGTGGTGCCCCAGGAGTGAGTTTCCCACATGGATCATCTTCGGCTGGAAAGGGTCTGGCCTCATCCAAGTATGCGCTAAGAGGAAACGCTTCCACACAAGAAAAAAAAATCCAAATTTGACAATACCAAGGTCGTACATCGTTGAGAAGATGGAAAAAGCCCCAACTATGGCCATAGAAATACCAAAGTAAGTGGTATTTTCTCTATTTTGCAAGAAAAATCTATCATAGTTTGATTTAATGGTTACTGGCCCAAAATGGAATATATAAATGACTATATCTACCTCAAATAGACGAGAGATTGTGACATTTATCTGTATGCAAAAGGTTTTTTTGTGGTTCAGTTTGACAAACAAAAATATTTTGATCATGTCATAAATGAAGGACCATGGTTTTGGGGAAGGGAGAGTCTCTTTGTAACCCCATGGTTTCCATGTTTTGATGCTAACACAATGGTGGTAACAAAAATGTCAGTCTGGGTAAGGCTACACAACCTCCCACTTCCATATTAACACCATCAGGTTCTCGAAGGCATCAAGAACACTTTGGGAAGGTTCCTAAAGATGGATCGCGAAAGAATGGACAAAGGTATACTCACTTTCGCATGCATTTGTGTGGAGATGGATTAATAAAATGACTTCTTGATTGTATTCATTTGAGGCATCAAGAATTTAGGTGGACACAATGGTTATACTTTGAAAATATCGCATTTGGGTGCAGGATTTGCCATCAAATAGGGCACTTGTAGAATTCATGCAATCAAGGAAAGACAAGTTCGAAGAAAAGACTGCTAAAGCAAAGAGGATGGAAATTTTCATATCCTCCACATTTAGAGGATGAGGATGAAGAAATGGATGAGACCTGGAAACATCCAGAGACATAAAATGAACAAGGTTCTCAAAAGGAGGGAGAAGAGAATAAGAAGGACCAAAATAAATAGACAAACATTCCCAACAACTCAATAGTGATCTCGACTAGTGAGAACCAACATGAGGAAAAGAGCAACAATCAAGGACCAGGTGGAATTAAGTGTTCTCATGTCTCTAAGAGCTTAGATTCAGGTAAATAACTCCAAAACTGTCAAAGAAATAATGAGTTGGAAATTGTTTCAGAAACTCCATTCCTTGGAGTTTGGAAAAACGTTGAAAAGAAAAAGGGAAAAAAAGAGAAAACCAACATATTTGTCCATTTGCACTTTATTTATTTTTATTTTCTTTTTGGTAGCTTTGCTACTTTGAGTGCTTAATGCACATCCTCTCGACCCTTGGGACAATCCTTGAATGCACTTTGTGCATATCCTACATTGTAACTTTTTATTTTTCTTTAACAAAAAGTTGTTGATTTTTCCACGTATTTTATATATATATATATATATATATATATATATATATATATATATATATATGCAAAAAAAAATATTTACATTTTTTTAGGATTTTAATCTTTATTTTCTAAAACTAATTTGAAAAATATGCCCTAAAAATATTTTTGCTTGGCTAAGAGCTCATCTTCCTCAGACATATGGAAACAAAGTAAACACCCAAGACCTAAAGGCATTTTGCAAGTGTGAAAACCCTCCCCCTTACGTATCAGAAATGGGTAATTCCAAGTGGTGTGATTTTCTTTGAATGAGATCAATTAGTTAGTGTGTATTCACGGATAATAACCAATGATGTATGTCTGGTTTGACAACTAAGTTACGATAGGTTTTCCCAATGTTTAAGAAAATAAAATAAAATAAAAAACAACCAAAATATATTTTGAAGATCTGCAAAATCTTTTATTTATTTTTTAAAAAATTATCAATATCCTAATATATAGAAAAAATCTTTATTATTATATGTAAATTTATAAATCAAATAATTAATAACAAGATAATAAATTATTAACAAAGAATCAAGTTAATAAATTTGACAAATAAAACTATGAAAAAAAACAAACATGATGATTGAAACACCAAGTATTTTATCTATTTAAATAATTTATTTACAAAAATAAAAATAAAAATATGTAACAATTAAAATTTATTCAACAAAATGTACTAGGAATTCAAACAAATTCCATCCATGGGGTAAGTATAATTCACACATTAGACAATTTTTTGGCAATTGAATGAGTTCATGAATATCAAAAACCAAAAAGCAAAGTGTTTTAAGAGAAAAAAATAATCAAATCTATGAAAAACAAAATAGTGTAGAAATATATTTTTTAAAGAAAGAAAGAGCTTTGTAAAAAATGATGCTTTGCTCAAATCAATTATCATTGAGTTGGTCTAATATTTTAGATATGTTATTTTAAGAAGCAAATTGAATTGCATATGTGTAAGTCTTGATTGAATTGTTTTAATTTGTCGAAAATTGTAAAATTGCAAATAAGGCATATAATGTATTAATCATGTTTTCAAGGTTTCATCCCAAGGATTAAGGTCACTACTCCATGAACCAAAATCAATTATAAAGTACTTCAAAACCTAAAGGGAATGAAAATATTGAAAAGGAAAATAACATAGAACCACCCAATCAAATTAAGAAACATAAGATCAACTGACATGAAAAGGATAGTAATTTAAAAAATTTAATATGTCCCCCCTTTATTTTCACACAAAATTAGAGGGGAATTTTTGAGGACTTAACAAAGAGATATTTAGGATGTGAGGATTAATAAAATAGAATCTTAACCAATAATAACATAATGATATTCAATTAATAAAAAAGGATATTAATTTAAAAAAATTAATGGGTCCCCCCCTTTATTTTCACGAAAAATTAGAGGGGAATTTTTGAGGACTTAACAAAGAGATATTTAGGATGTGAGAATTAATAAAATAGAATATCAACCAATAATAACATAATGATATTCAATTAATAGCATAATGTTATTCTATTGAAAATGGCATCAAGAAATTATTCTAATTTAATTTTCCCTTAATAAAATTGTAATTCCACATCACATGACAGCTTGCACGAGTTAACTAAGTTAGGATAACTTAGTTGGTTCAGTTAATTCAAGTTGAGGGTCAAACTAGATGCATGTAGAATGTCTCCCACATTATAGGAGCCTTGGTTGAGTTTATTTTGAGTTGTATTTAATTAACTCAAATTATTTGAGTTAAATTCAGTTAAACTAGTTCTAATTGATGGAGGAACTAGTAGGAGGTTAAACAGTGGAGTGTCGCTTCATGTGTTCAACTTGGTGTTTCAAGTCTTTTATCTATTTAAATAATTTATTTACAAAAATAAAAATAAAAATATGTAACAATTAAAATTTATTCAACGAAATGTACTAGGAATTCAAACAAATTCCATCCATGGGGTAAGTATAATTCACACATTAGTCAATTTTTTGTCAATTGAAATGAGTTCATGAATATCAAAAACCAAAAAGCAAAGTGTTTTAAGAGAAAAAAATAATCAAATCCATGAAAAACAAAATAGTGTAGAAACATATTTTTTAAAGAAAGAAAGAGCTTTGTAAAAAACGATGCTTTGCTCAAATCAATTATCATTAAGTTGGTCTGATATTGTAGATATATTATTTTAAGATGCAAATTGAATTGCATATGTGTAAGTCTTGATTGAATTGTTTTAATTTGTCAAAAATTGTAATAGTACAAATAAGGCATATAATGTATTAATCATGTTTTAAAGGTTTCATCCCAAGGATTAAGCTCACCACTCCATGAACCAAAATCAATTATAAATTTCTTCAAAACCTAAAGGGAACGAAAATATTGAAAAGGAAAATAACATAGAACCACCTCATCAAATTAAAAAACATAAGATCAACTGACATGAAAAGGATAGTAATTTAAAAAATTTAATGGGTCCCCACTTTATTTTCACGAAAAATTAGAGGGGAATTTTTGAGGACTTAACAAAAATATATTTAGGATGTGAGAATTAATAAAATAGAATCTCAATCAATAATAACATAATGATATTCAATTAATAAAAAAGGATAGTAATTTAAAAAATTTAATGGGTCCCCTATTTATTTTCACCAAAAGTTAGAGGGGAATTTTTTAGGACTTAACAAAGAGATATTTAGGATGTGAGAATTAATCAAAGAGAATATCAACCAATAATAACAGAAGATATTCAATTAATAACATAACATTATTATGTTGAAAATGGCATCAAGAAATTATTCTAATAAAATTTTCCCTTAATAAAATTAGAATAAATTTGTAATGCCACATCACATGACAGCTTGCACGAGTTAACTAAGTTAGGATGGCTTAGTTGGTTCCGTTAATTTGAGTTGAGGGTCAAAATAGATGCATGTATATTGTGTCCCACATTATAGGAGCCTTGGTTGAGTTTATTTTGAGTTGTATTTAATCAACTCAAATTATTTGAGTTAAATTTAGTTAAACTAGTCCTAACTGATGGAGGAACTAGTAGGGGGTTAAACAATAGGGTGTCGCTTCATGTGTTCAACTAGTTAATTGATAATTCACTCATAAATAATTCATGCATGTCACTTTTGAGAAAGACCCAGTTGAGATTGGAGTTCAAGGGCAGTGTACTATCAGTTGTATAATTATCCAAATTGTACAGGTGGTGCTTGCAGTGAGAGGAAGGCCCCTAATGGATTGCACAATATGGATTGGGAATTTCCCTAATTAATAGGGCCTAATCACCCAAGGAAACAACGCAAGGAAATAGGGATCCCGGAGGGAAGAGAATTGGTTAAGTACTGAACCAACCTTTTCTAAGAATCATTGAGACACATAGAGAGAGTGCAGAGGTTTCTTAGCTTGGATAAAAAATTTGTAATCTTGTCATATTCTTTAGCTTATGCAATATACAGATAAATAGGTTTCTAGCTAAGGATTTCCCTAGGAAAATCTCTATGTTGTGCGAATGAAATTATTTCTCTTTCATGTTTTATAATTTCAAGATCTAAATTGATTTCTGCAATTGGTAGAGTAGAATAAAGTATAATGTTGTATAATATTAAAATTATCAATTGAATCTACATGGATTTTCTACATGGTATAAGAGCAGGAATCACTCTAGAAGAGAATAATACGAGTTTGTTCTATGTAGGTGAATCGAATTTGTAGATCTACTCTTCGGGGCTAGCAGCAGAATCAGGATGTCTTTCTCTATATTGAGAATCGAATATGCCCTTGAGGGTAGTTTGAATTACATAGCTTGGAGAGACAAGATGGAAGCAGTGTTGGAAGATAATGGACTGAAGGAGTTCATAAACATTGATCTTCCTAAGCCTGTAGCAACAGATGCTCAATATTTGACAACATGGAAGAAGAATGTAGCAAAGGTAAGAAGGATTATGTTTGATGGTGTTTGAGATTATATTGACTCGAACCTCCATGGAAAGGAAACTCCATATGCTATGTGGAAGGCCTTAACAAATTTGTTTTAGAACAACAATGACCACAGGAAGCTGGCATTAAAAGACAAGCTTAGAAAAATCAAGATGGAGAAGGGTGACACGATACCAAAATACTTGACCAAGTTCATTTATTGTTGGAATGAATTTGAAAGTGTTGGTGTTACAGTGGTCGAGGATGATCTGGTGAGCCTAGCACTTATAGGCCTTACCAAGAGCTGACACAGCTAATAGGATTCGATGAATAGGAGGGAGAATCTACGAGAGTGGGAGCGATTGTGGTCCAACTTGGTAAAAGTAGAGATTCAGCAGAACAACAGAGATGGATCCTCAACAAAACATGATGATGAGGAGATTTGTGCCTTGGATGGAAAGGAAAATAAATGGAAAGGGAAGTCATCCCATTCCAAACCATATTATGGTCAAGCAGGCAAGAAGAAGAATTTTTCGAAGATTAAATGTTTTAACTATCACTAGATGGGACACTATGCCACGAAGTATATACAAAAGAAGACCAACAAGAATCCCTCAGGAGGAGTGGCAGTGATCCAGGTGGATATTTTTGGCCACCTGCCTATTCCACTTGGGGCCCCACCATTGTCTATTTTAGTTTTTCAGTTTTGGCACAACTTACTATTTTTAGCAGTTTTTCGGGTCCTAAACTTCCGGAGCCGTTTTGAGGCCCTAAACGACGTTTTTGGGCATCGTTTGTCCGAAAAATATTATTCCGTTCCGAAATTTATATTTTTAGCAATATTTTTAGTCCTCAGATAGATATTTATAACGATTTATCATACGCATCAAACGGAGATCGTAGGCCAAAGTTACGTCCCCGGGAAGTTGAAACACCAATTTACCCAAACGGGGCCCATAGTTTTGGTGCTTCATCTCCTAGGGTAAGGTTTTTGGATGTTTAGAGTTCTCCATTGTTTCTCAATAATAAATAGGCCCTCGAGCCTCATTGTAACAGAGTTCATATATTTGTAGCCGCCACATATCTTCTCAGAGATTCCCTACCAGCACCCTAGCTAGTTTATTTCCATTCTGTCTGTAAGCAAATTTCAGTTCTTTGATATTAATGAAATGAAGTGTTATTTCCGCTGCATCTTTGTATTTATGGTTATATGTGTAATTTTTTTCATTCCTGCATAAATCCGAATCAGTGGTATCAGAGCGGTATGCTTTTTCTCGATCCTTCTTTGCATGTCCCCAACAAGGTCGGGGTATAAGGAGTTAGGGCTCGATCTGGTGGAACCTTTGCAAGATCAGCCTCACAAACCCCGACAGACGCCCATGGAGGATGAAAAGAAAGATGAGGGATTAGCATATCCTATCAAAATATTTCTCGAGGAGGCCCTCGAAAAACAAAGGAACATGATGATGGATAACTTTGCCCAGATCCTTCAACGACTACCCACCGACAATGCATCTGCATCCAGCAGCCACTTTGGAGGCGCGACTCCCTTTAAGGTACAAGAAAACTTTGACATTCCCATATTTGAGGGTGAAATAGATGCAGATGTCATAGATAGATGGTTGAATCTATTAGAAGGATATTTCTCGGTTCATGACTTTTCCATTCGGGAGAAGATTATTTTTGCACTCCTCAAAGCTACCCCCCATGTCAAGGACTGGTGGGAAACCTACTGTGAGAAAAAGGACGAGACAAAACCCTCTCTATTCTCAGCCATACCCACTTGGAATTATTTCCGAGATGTCATCAAGGAAAAATACTATCCCGTGGGGAGCTATGAGGACAAGTACATACAATGGACCACACTGCAACAACAAAGGGATCAAGATGTGCATGAGATGACGAATATGTTCCATACCCAGTGCACAAAGTTGGGTATCAAAGATTCAGAGAAAAATTTGGTGCTAAAGTATCGTAGTTTTCTATATATATACATTCAGGAGGAAATGGAGTTCCTCGACATCTCCTCACTTTGTA
This sequence comes from Pinus albicaulis, assembly GCA_034641835.2. NCBI lineage: Eukaryota > Viridiplantae > Streptophyta > Pinopsida > Pinales > Pinaceae > Pinus > Pinus albicaulis. The sequence continues at coordinate 549,196,574 of CM076572.1, forward strand.
AGACATACCGATATGCTGCCAAGATTGAGCAGAAATTCAAATAGAAGAAGCGAGACTTTGGATCTGTGAATCAAAAGCAAGGGAAAGGTGCCCCCAAACCACAAACCAAAGGACAAAGCCAAGACATGGTGGCCCAAGACAGCCTGCCAAAGCCACAAGTAAAAAAAAAAACACCACGAGGCCAAAGAAGGACATATGAAAGTGGTGTGAGTTCCATAAGAGCTCCACTCACAACACAAGTGAGTGTCAGGCCAAGCATTTGCTGGTGGCCGAGATGAGGGCTTCTGAATCAGATGTGTGCTCCGACTCTGAATCAGAACCTGACAAGGGGAATGACAAAGGGAAGCAGATTATTGATGCAGAGCCCAACGCCACTATTGCCACCATGAAGATCCAGACGGAGGAACCAGAAGATCCAGAGAAGGCAGAGCGTCTCTTCCACTCCCAGATGTGGGTAAATGGTTCCCTGCTACAATTCATTGTTGACAATGGGAGCTAAAAGAACCTCATTTCAACAGATTTCGTGAAGTGGTTGGGCTTTCCGACCACAGCTCACCCACAACCATACACCATCGGGTGGCTTCACCAAGGACGGGATCTCCACGTCAGCCAGCAGTGCCACCTTCCCTATAGCATCAAGCCCTTATGGATGAGGTATTGTGTGAAATTTCTCCTATTGATGTTTCTGATGTATTATTAGGCCAACCATACTTGTGGAAGCGATATGTTGTGTATGAGTTCCGCCCTCGTGCTGTTATTGTTACTTTGGGAAATAAGTTGTATAGGATACAGAGGTACCACCGCCTCCCACTATCTCTTTGGTTACTGCAAAACAATGCAGTAAGCTCATTTCCCAAAAAAGGAAATTTGTTTTCCTGATGATCTGCCCCTAGGGCAAGAAGAATATTGTGGCCACGACCTCCATACATGGCTCCTCTGCACAACAAAAACAAATGGACAAGGTTTTTGAGGAGTATGGGGACATCTTCACCTCACCCACAGGGGTGCCTCTACACTGTTAGGTCAAGCACCCCATTGACCTGACCCCAGGTGCGCCGCTACCCAGTGGACCAATCTATAGGCATTCTATTCTAGAGAATGATGAAATCAAGAGGCAGATTCAGGAGCTGCTGCAGAAAGGTCACATCCGACAAAGTTCATCGCCCTGTGGGAGCCCAATCGTGTTGGTACAGAAGAAGGATAGGACTTGGAGACTCTTTATTGACTATCGGGCACTGAACAAGATCACTGTCTGGAATAGGTACCTGATCCCACGGATTGATGACCTTTTGGACCAACTCAAAGGGGAAAAATATTTCAGCGAGATCGACTTGAAGTCTAGGTATCAACAGGTACCAATCAAACCCTCTGATGTGTGGAAGACTGCCTTCAAAGCTAAGGAGGGCCTTTTCAAATGGCTTTTCATGCCTTTCGGGTTGACGAATGCTCCTGCAACCTTCATGAGGTTGATGGATGACATCTTGCATCCATTCACCAACTCATTCGTAGTGGTGTACTTGGATGACATTTTGATCTTCAACCAGACTTGGGAATAGCACCTCCACCACATCCAAGAAGTCCTCCAAACACTACGGCAACACAAGTTGTGTGCCAATTTGGAGAAGTGCACTTTTGACATGACGCAGGTTCAATATCTGGGATACATTGTTGATGAAAGGGGGGTGCATGTGGATCCAACCAAGATCCAAGTCATTCAGGATTGGCTAGCCCCAACCACTCTAACAGAGCTTCGCAGCTTTATGGGTCTTGCTAATTTCTACCGTAGGTTTGTGTTGGGATTCTCTCATATCACTTGGCCCTTGAGTCAAGTCACCAAGGGAGGAGCGAAAGCAAAATTATTTCGGTCGGAATCTCAACAGAAGGTGTTCGTAGAATTGAAACATCGCCTTTGTTCTGCCCCAGTGCTCACATTACCAGACTCACAACAACCATTTGAGATCAAGACAGATGCCCCTGACTATGCTATTGGGGAAGTTCTTACTCAACAGGGGCATCTAGTGGCATATCACAGTGAGACATTGTCTGACACAGTTCGCAAGTATCCCACTTATGACAAAGAAATGTATTCCATTGTGCAAGCTTGTCAACAATGGAAGCATTACATTTTGGGGAAGGAAACAATCATCCACACAGACCACCGACCCCTGCAGTTCATATAGACACAAGGGAAATTGCAGAACGATCGCCATCAGAAGTGGTCCACATATCTGCAACAATTTCATTTGAACATCAAGTAAAAGAAGGGTAGCACCAATAATGTTGTTGACTGCCTTAGTCGACCATCGATCGTGGCCATAACCATAGTTATCAACTCTTGTGGGCACGAGACTTCTGATTGGCCGCTTCTCTACAAGAGCGATCCAGAATTCAGCCACACATACAAGGCACTCTTGTGGGGTACGTAAGTTCCAAATTTTCACCTCCAAGATGCATTGTTATGTCACATGGGACACATTTGTGTTCCTTCAAGCGAGCGTGCCAATATGATATGGGAAGCGCACTATCGTCGAGTCGCTGGGAATTTTGGGTTTGAGAAAATAGTGGTAGTACCGCAGAAGTATTTCTATTGGCTGAACCTTCGACAGGATGTTGGGAAGTACATCAGATCCTACACTGCTTGCACCATTGCCAAACCGACCATGAAGAAGCAAGGGCTCTATACTCCGCTACCTACCCCTAGTCGACCTTGGGAATCCATCTCCATGGATTACATGTCAGGCCTTCCTTCTACTAAGCATGGAAACGACTGTGTTTTCATGGTTATCGACAGATTCTCAAAGATGGCCATTATGGCGGCCTGCAAGAAGAATATCACAGCAGAAGCCACTGCTAAACTCTTCTATGAATGAGTGTAGGTTCACTTTGGGATCCCACAGTCTATCATATCAGATCGCGACAGCAGGTTCCTAAGCACATTTTGGTCCAGCCTCTGGTCAATGTTGGACACCAAGCTCACCAAGTCCACAGCTTTCCATCCCCAAACTGATGGCTAGACAGAGGTTGTCAACAGTATGATTGTACACATTCTACGCATGTAAAATTCAAAGCATCCATGCACATGGGATGAGAGCCTCCCCTATGTACAACATAGTTATAACCGAGCTCTCCATAGCTCAATCGGCCACAGCCCCTTTCAGGTAGGCTTGGGATTCCAGCCACTATGTCCCATTGACGTAGCCATGTAATTTGCGGCTACTCCGGCCGATTTGGCTCATGTCCAGTCTGAAGCTGACAAAGCGAACAACTTCATTGAGCGCATTCAGCACATCCTCCAACAGGTTCATGAAATATTGGATAGAGCTAATGCTAAGAACAAGCAATGACATGATCAACATCAGGTGCCACACAACTTCTAGGTGGGCGACAAAGTGTGGCTACATTTGCAGAAGGAGCGCCTCACTGGACCCACCACAATCTTCACCCACTCTGATATGGGTCGTACACCATCACTAAGGTTGTAGGGAATAATCCCTTTGAGCTCAGTATTCCACCATTCCTTGGTCTGCACCCAGTATTCAATGTAGACCACCTTTGTCCTTACTTCTCACCACTACTGGACACCTCTGACATTGCAGAAGAACTCACACCAAAAGAGTTAAACCCAGAATTCATGGAACAGGCCACCACAGATTGTATCATGGACATGAAAATCAAGAACACTCACCAACGGAAGATCCAACTGTATCGGGTTGTCAAAGCTGGCCAGGACCAAGTTCAGCAGAAGTTTCCTCATCTCATGGAGGAACTCAACGCAATGGGGACCATTGCTTCCTAAGGGGGAAGGAATGATCCAGGTGGATATTGGTGGCCACCCGCCTATTCCACTTGGGACCCCACCATTTTCTCTTTTAGTTTTTCAGTTTCGGCACAACTTACTATTTTTAGTAGTTTTTCGGGTCCTGAAATTCCGGAGCCGTTTTGAGGCCCTAAACGACGTTTTTTGGCCATTGTTTGTTCGGCGAATATGATTCTATTCCAAAATTGATATTTGCAACAATAGTTGTATTCCTCGGATATATCTTTCTAAATATGTATCATACACGTCAAACAGAGATCGTAGGCTGAAGTTACGTCCCTAGGAAGGTTAAACACCAATTTACCCAAACAGGGCCCATAGTTTTGGCGCTTCATCTCTAAGGGTTAGGTTTTTGGATGTTTATAGTTCTCCATTGTTTCTCAACGATCAATAGGTCCTCGAGCCTCATTGTAACATAGTTCATAGGCCTGTAGCCTCCACATCTCTTCTCAGAGATTCGCTACCAGCACCCTAGCTAGTTTATTTCTATTATGTCTGTAAGCATATTTCAGTTCTTTGATATTAATGAAATGAAGTGTTACTTCCACTGCATATTTGTATTTATGGTTATATGTGTATTCTATTGCGTTCCTGCATAAATCTGGATCAGGCAGGTGAAGCACTTGCTTCATAATTTCAGTTATCTTTCACTCTCATCGCATGCATGGTGTCATACGTGATGGGTTATGTGTGGTACTTGGATAGTGGAGCCTCATTCCATATGACTGGAAACAAAGAGTTATTCAGTGACTGTTAGGTCCCTATATTACTAGTGTAGCCCCCTTATTGTTATTGTTGTACCCCTGTAACCCCCGTATTGTTATTATTGTGCCCTTAAATTATTATTGTTCAGTCGTTTAGGATGATATTGTGACCCCATGGACTCCTATATATAGAATGAGGTTTTGTCATTTGTATCATCCAAGAATTGTTCATTTATGTAATTTCAATATCAAGTTCCTCAAAATCAAGAAAAAGGTGTGTATTTGTTTTCAAATTGCATAAGTCTTGTTTGAAAAATCAGTTTGAAGTGATTCCAAGGGCATATTGAAGCATAGATATAAGTATTTGGTTCTAAAATACCTCCTAAAAAGAATTCAAAACCCATTAAGCCCTTAGAATACTCTACTATGACTCATGAAGATCAAAAATTGCAACATGATATATCAAAATTACAAGAGCAAGTGCACCAAATTTTGCTCTCACAAAGAGTAACAAAAAATGAAATGGAAGTTTTGAAGAAAGGCATGGAAGCTAAGATGGATGGTTTGAAGAAGGGCATGGAAGTTAATATGGATTGTTTGAAGAAGGGAATGGAAGCTAATATGGATGGTTTGAATAAATGCATGGAAGTTAAGATGGATGGTTTGAATAATGGCATGGAAGACATGGAAGAAAAAATGGAAGACATTAAGAATGATATAAAATTAGACATGGAAGGCTTGACAAAGTTGATACAAGAAATGATTCCTAATGGCGAAAATATAGTAGAGGAAACTCATGATGAGAAAAAAATAAATTTTAATCGTGATTTCATAAACTCGAATGTTGGATGGAAGACCCACCATACTCCAAAGATCGATATGAGGAAGTTTGATGGCAAGGATACCGTAACATGGATACTACAGATGGAGTAATACTTTGATCTAAAAAATGTGCAAAACACACAAAATGTACGCATCGCAACTTTATATTTAGAACAAAATAAATTTGTATGGTATCAATGGCTTTGCTACCATAAAAAAATTGTCGCTTGGTCAATTTTTACGAAGGAAATGATATCACATTATGAGGATACAAAGAGAAACACCTTCTTTAGCCAATTGATAAATATCAAACAAAAGGGTTCAGTGGTGGAGCACATTGAGGACATCCAAACATTGAATATAAGGGTAAATTATATTACAGCAGAACACATGATTGATGTCTTCATAGGGACTTTAAAGGATAAAATCCAACATGAGGTTTGCCTATGGGAACCTGATTCATTAGAGAAGGCATTCAGGTTGGAAAAAACTAAATGTAAAATTATGGCAACAAGGAAGCCTATCACTGACATATATAAATATGGAAGTGTTGCTACTCCTAGAATTCCACAACCTACAAGGTTTACACCACGAAAATTTAAAGAAAAAAGAGAAAAAGGGCTTTGATACAGTTGTGATAGAAAATACACTAAAGGTCATAAGTGTGCTGAGAAGAAATTATTTTACATAGATTGTGAAGAGGAGGAAGAAAATGAACAAGAAACTTCAAAAGAACAAGATATACACCAGGAACCAACCCTAGAGAAAGAAGAAATGAGTCTGACCATATTGTGTAATGCATTGGTAGGAATTACCACTCCTCAAACTCTCAAGATAGAAGGACATATCAAGAAGAAAAAGGTAATAGTGTTGATTTATTCAGATAGTATCCATAATTTTATTCATTGTAAGGAAGCCAAGGAATTGAATTGCTTCCTATAACCAACACCAGAATGTCAAGTGATGGCTACAAATGGAGGAACTATAAATTGCTCTAGAAAATTCCATAATATTAAGCTAACCATGGGGGAATATGTAGTGAATATTCCAATTCTTTCCATTCCAATGGGAGGTGCTGATGTTGTACTAGGATTACAATGGTTACAATATTTGGGGACGGTAGCTTTTAATTTTCAAGAAATTTTCTTGAAATTTTTTTAGAAATAAAAGGAAGTCGAATTATGGGGTATCACAGGGAATCCGAGAATGATAATAATCTCTATTGTCATGACAAAGCTTATGAATAAAGAACAACGAGGCGTAATTGCACAATTATGCTCACTAGAAGTTCCAACATCAAAACCATCTATTTATCAAGATCTCCAAAAAGTCTTGGACAATCATTCCAAGGTATTTGAAACTCCCTAAGGACTCCCACCTATTTGTGATCATGATCATGCAATTCATTTGATTCCAGAAATGTTCCTCCAAACATCAGGCCTTATAGATATCCTTATGTCCAAAAGAGCGAAATTGAACATATGATTGCAGAAATGTTAGAGGCCGGTATAATTCAACCTACTCAAAGTTATTTCTTTGCTCTAGTAGTATTGGTGCACAAGAAGAATGGATCATGGTGCATGTGGCCGGATTATAGGGAGCTCAATAAGCTCACTATTAAAGATAAATTTCCCATTCTTGTGATTGATTATTTATTGGATGAATTACATGGAGAAATTTCTTTTACCAAGTTGGATCTTCGTTCAGGATATCATCAAATTAGAATGAAGATCAAAGATATTCCGAAAACAACATTTTGAACTCATGAGGGTCATTATGAATTTTTGGTCATGCCTTTTGGCCTTACCAATGCACCTTCTACATTTCAAGGGTTGATGAATTCCATTTTCAAACCCTTCCTTAGAAAATTTTTGTTAGTATTTTTTAATGGTATACTAATCTACAACATGTCTTGGAAGGATCATGTTCAACATGTCGACAGGGTGCTCAAACTATTGGAGGAGAAAAAATTATATGCAAAAACCTCAAAATGTTTCTTTGGAGTAGAAGAGGTGAAATATCTGCAGCATATTGTATCTCACGAGGGTGTTAAGGTAGACCCTAACAAAATTAAAGCCATTAAAGAATGGAAAGTCCCCACAACCATAAAGAAGTTGGGAGGATTTCTTAGGTTAACAAGGTATTATTGCAAGTTTGTTACAAATTATGGGAGAATATCAGCACACATAACAACATTATTGAAGAAAGATGCATTTTCATGGACTCTTGAAGAAACTAAGGCCTTTGAACATCTTAAAGAGGCAATGTGCCTAGCACCGGTAATAGCTATGCCAGACTTCAAAAAAACCTTTATTGTGGAATGTGTTGCCTCAGGAAATGGAATTGGTGTTGTTTTAATGCAAGAAGGAAGACCCATTGCTTTTGAAAGTCATCCAATCAAAGGAAAATATTTACATAAATCTATTTATGAGAAGGAAATGTTGGCAATACTACATGCACTAAAGAAATGGCTACTTTACCTAATGGGAAGACACTTCAAGGTAAAAACTGACCATGATAGTCTTAAACACTTTTTGGAACAAAGACTATCTTTAGAAGAGCATCAAAAATGGGTCACAAAGATGTTGGGTTATGACTTTGAATTCATCTACAAAAAAGGGAAGCTAAATGTTGTTGCAGACGCACTATCAAGAAAGGATGAAGAGGTGGAAGCATTGCTTTGTGCCATTTCTATTATCCAACCAGATTGGATAACCAAAGCAAGGGATGAATGGAATAAGGATGAAGAAGTGTGGACACTCATTCAAAAGTTGCAGCAAGATCCTAGTACATCTGATACATTTAGTTTGAAAAATGATTCCTTATGGTACAAATATCGCTTATATATTTGTAGTAATTCCCAACTAAAACAAAATATTCTTTTGGAATTGCACATTTCTCCTTTAGGAGGACACTCACGATTTCTAAAAACTTACCACAGGGTGAAGAAATATTTTTTTTGGGATTGCCTTAAATTTGATATTCAAAAGTTTGTGGCGGAATGTTTGGTTTGCGAGAAAAATAAAGTTGAGAGAATTAAGAACTCGGATCTTCTACAACCTTTATCCATTCCAAGTCAACTTTGGGAAGAGATTTCAATGGATTTTATCACAGGTTTACCTAAGTCTGAAGGAAAGAGTGTCATCATGGTGGTAGTTGATAGACTTACAAAGTATGCACACTTTTATGCATTATCTAATCCATTTAAAGTAAGTACAGTTGCTACTGCATTTATGTGAACAATTCAAAAGCTACATGGAAACCCAAATATTATGGTAAGCGACAAATATCCCATTTTTACTGGAAATTTTTGGACGAAATTATTTTCTTGTTTGGGTACTCAACTAGCTCATAGCTCATCTTATCATCCTCAATCCAATGGTCAAACTGAGATAGTGAACAAATGCTTGGAAGGATATCTTAGTTGTTTTGTACCTGATAAACAAACACAATGGGTCAAGTGGTTACCTCTGGTTGAAAGATGGTATAACACTTTCTTCCATACTGCAGCAAAAATGACCCCATTTATGGCACTTTATGGATATCATCCACCGTCCATCACATCATATTTAAGAGAAAATTCTAAGGTTCAAGCATTGGAAGATCACATCGATCATCAACAACAAGTTCTTCAACTCTTAAAGGATAACCTACATTTGGCACAAAATTGAATGAAACAACAGGAAGATAAACATTGCAGTGAGAGAACTTTTGATGTAGGAGATTGGGTATTTTTACAGCTACAACCATACAAACAAATGTCCCTCAAGAAACCTAAGAAGGATAATAATTTGTCACCAAATTACTACGGTCCTTACAAGGTGTTGCAAAATATTGGTACTATGGCATACAAATTGGAGCTTCCTACTTATTCGTGAGTGAATCCTATTTTCCATGTTTCATGCTTAAAGAAGGTTATAGGTGACAAACTTCCAATTCAAACAATATTTCCGGAACTTGATGAGGAAGAAAAAATCATATTGGAACCTGAAGCAGTCGTGGAAACAAGAACTCGATAGCTACGAAATCGATCAATCTAGGAGTATCTCATCAAGTGGAAGAAATTACCCACTGAAGATTCTACATGGGAGGATGAGAATTTTATATAGAAGCATCAAGATCTACTCAAGCATTGAGGACAACACTTTTTTTAAGGAGAGGGGCTTGTTAGGTCCCTATATTACTAGTGTAGCCCCCTTATTGTTATTGGTGTACCCTTGTAACCCCCATATTGTTATTATTGTGCCCTTACATTATTATTGTTATGTCGGCTAGGATTATATTGTGACCCCATGGAATCCTATATATAGAAGGTTTTTTTTTCATTTGTATCATCAAAGAATTGTTCATTTATGTAATGCAAAGAACGTTGCCCCCTTGAAGTGGCTTATTTCTAAGGCGTTGATCTATCTTTTATTTTATTTTTGGAGCTGGTTTCTTAATAGTGACTTGGAGGAGAGGACCTCCAGATGCACATCGAGATGGTAGATGACGAGAGGTATAGCGCAACTGACATCGGTATTGTTACCTTTCACAGGGAGTTTGGTTCTCCTCTCACATTAAAAGATGTCATGTGTGTTACTGGTTTAAAGAAGAGCTTAATTTCAATGTCTATGTTGGAATATTGTGGCTATGATGTGATATTTAGAAAATGAAAGACGTTCCTTCGTCACATATCCATGAGACAAGTGAAGAAGATCGAGGTTCAAGTAAAGAACCTATACAATTTGGAAGTAGAAGATTGAGCTTCCTTGAGCACGAAAGCAGAGAAGGTGGAGAACCGAGACATCTGTCAGTTATGGCATAGAATATTGGGCCATAATCACCACGAAGGTTTGAATATCATGTAACATATTTCTACGGGACTTCCCAAGGGTTCACTTGAGCAGTATGATACATGCAAAGGGTGTACAAAAAATCCACCTTTCAAGATAAGGATAGTCGAGCAGAAGTTATCCTTGGAATAGTTCACTCAAATGTGTGTGAACCTTTATCGACAGCCTCCACGACCAAGCAATGGCACTATGTGATTTTTGTAGACGATTTTTCACACAAGTGTTGGATATTCTTCATGCAGAAGAAATACCAAGTGTTCTCAAAATTTTGTGAGTTGAAAACACTTGTCGAGAAAGACACATGCAAGAAGGTGAAGGCTCTCAGGAGCGACAACGATAGAGAATATATGTCAAATGAATTCAAGAATTTTTGTGCATTAGAAGGCATTCAACGACATTTTATAACACCTCATAACCCACAACATAATGTGGTTGTAGAAAGAAGGAACAAAAGTATTGTGGGAGATGCACAGGCTATGTTACATGATCAAGGTATATAAAATCCACATAGATTCAATTGGGGTCTTGTAATATGCTAAAACAAAACACTTGATTATATTCTACAAATTGCGGAAACAAATTACGAACAAAATCACATGAAAAATAAAGAGAAAAATTTTCAATTGCACAATACAAATATTTAACTCGGGAAATGTAATATATTTAAATTAGCACACAGCTAATTTGAATATTACATTTTGATTTTTCTCTTAGATAGAGGATTAAGAGGGTATGGAGACCCATAAATCTCCTTATTAGGAATAAAAGACACTCCTAGTGTGAATGGAGGTCATGTCAAAGTTGGATTGAATACCCTTAGGTGTGAAAAGGGACTAGATCATGAAGACTAGGTCAACTTTGACCAAATCAAACAGTGTTGTTATGGAGGAGTTGCATTCTTGGTGGGACAGCGCAGTTTTGGAGGGAGATTGATTGCATGGAGGTAGTGACCTAATTGAGTGGGGCCAAGGGTGAAGAAGCTCATAACTTATATAAGGAAGAGGATGGCAGCCATAGATGATTATGTTTTAGATTATTATTTTGTATATGGTATGTTTAGACTTGTTTCTCTCTTCAGTTGTTTAGCTAATATTGCAGTGTTTTTTAACACAGGGTGTTCCCGAGAAGGAATCCCACCTCTTTCCTTGAGAGGCCTCTTGGAAGAGTATTGCACTACATTTCCACACTTAGGCTTAAGGCCAAGCTATAGCTTTGTTCATCAGCGCAATTTTTGTAGAGTATTTTGCTGTGTTGCAAGGTGCAGTAGTGGAGAATTATATTGGGTGACTTCAAAGATGTTTTTGCAGTGGAGGAAGGTTTCCATCCATTGGAAGGCTTGTAACGAAGCCCCTTGGGCATTATTGACATATTTGGCATCATTCCAAGGAGTATTTATCCCCTAAGGCGCAGTTTCAGTCCAGATTTGCGTTATTTTAGGGAGGAGTTGCAAGGGTGGTTGCAGTGGTTGTTTTGGGAGGTGATTTCTTCAATGGAGGAGCCATTCTTTCAACCAAAGAATCTATTGGAGAAGAGCTGTAGGTTTCTACATCAGCTTCATCCATATCTTCTCATTTCTGTTGTTACAGTATACCTTCATCCCTAGGGCTGCAACTTACATTGGCACATTGTGTGTATTTTATGGAAACCTTCTTAGGTTGTTTTGGAAAGCTGATATAGTGCCCAGATTTGTATGTCTAGTATCTATTTGGGCCTATATCATTATTTTTGTATCATTGTATGATCTCCAGCTGTAGTTATTCTTAATATGACTGCGTTGTAGCAGCTCTTCGACATTTTGTATTATAGCAGTAGCTCATATTTGAGAGTGATTTTTTATGGGACGCTTGTTCCCTCATTTCATATGATTTATGCCTCACTATTTTGTATTGATTTTCTGTTATTATACATAATTTTATGGTTCCATTTTGGTCTCCATTGTTGATGTGTTGATTTACACTATTATTTCTAGTTTTGTGTTCATATATTGTTGCTTCCCCATTTTGGAATATTACAGTGTTATCGGAGAATAATCTTGGCTCAGCCTGTGGATCTTAGCCATTATGCTATTAGGAGAAGAAGGAGAAGGAGAAAGAGATAAGAATGATGGAAAGAATGATTTTTATCTAATCTCTTTTAAGATCTAAGAGGGACCTCACCAAGGAGGTCAAGCAAAGAAGAATGGAGAAAATCAATGAAGCCACACTAGGGTTTCAAGGTGAGGAAGGTCCATGTACTCCCTATCAGAAAAACATAGATCTGGTATTGAATAGAGCTCAAACAAAACCTTCTATGCCCTTTCCTTATGAAGAAGAAGACAAGAGGAATGGAGATGGAGGAAACTTAGATCATGAGATTCTAAGTGGGTATCTTGCAGAGTAAAAATCTCAAACAAATGCTTTCATGGAGAATCTAACTCTCCCACAGTTCATTCAGCTCAAAGAAGAAATAAGACCTTGCAGCAATAGATTTCTATTGCCTACATTTGATGGGTCATCCACATATACATCAAGAATTTGGGGAATGAAGTTGGATGCATTTTTCCTGCTACATCCAGTAGTAGAGAAAGAAGCTATTGAGATTGCAGCGCTGCACCTGGAAGGTGAGGCAAACATTTGGTGGTTCAACCATTTGAGTCATGCAAGAGTGACTGCATATGTAGATTTTACTCAAAGGTTGATCAAGAAGTTTGAAAAGAATAAATCAGAGGAGAAGGGGCCTTCACCACCACTTGCTGAAAGAGCACTTGCATCAGGAGAAAGAACCCTTGCACCTTTGCAAAGTGGTCTTGATCTCTTGACATTTAGAGTCCCATGCACTATTATGGAGATGCATGAGGAGGAGGAGACTTGTACCAATGCTGATGCAGCTATAGAAGAGTAGCCATCATCATCAGTATTTGGGGAAGCCATCACACCGAAGGAAGGAACCCTTATAGCAATACAAGATGTTCCCAATCTTTACCAAGGTATGCACATATTTCCATTTCCAGTTATTCCAGCACATCATATGGAGGGTTATGGGAACATGTAATCATGGAAAATGCATGACCTAGGGTTAAAGCACATTGCTGATTTTGAGTAGTAGACTATCATTGCGCTGAAAACCCTTGATTTTTTCAAGGAAGAGATATACAATCATCCTGGTTATTCATTGTTGATATGCACACAACTCTTGGGGTTGGAGTGTAAATTTTTGGAGCATAGGGTGAGTGTTTTCCTAAACAGTGCAATGCAAACTATGTGTTCATCATTGAGCATGATCTTGAGACGGTAGATGCACCATTATGGAGATCAACATCGTTGTCACTGAGCAACATTGATGAGTTGGGGGCCCAACTATTATTGGGGCATTCTAATGACCATTATACTTGTGTGACATTGGATAGGAAGATGATTGATGGAGGACATCTTATGATGAATGACATCTTCCATTATTATGATGGATACTTCTTGATGATCACTTCACATCTTGTTGAGAAGTTTTTTCCTACATATTATTTGGATCCTTACGGGGTCAACTTGTTTATGGATGAGTGGTCTTCATTTGGAGATCTCTGGGAGATTTCATTTCAATATCCCATGAAATGCAAAAACAAAAATCTGATTTGGGAGGATGGTATTCTTCATTGGAGGAATGCTAATTTTGAGCATGATGTTAGACACTCACCATTGGTTGGATGGGTGATGTTAATGAGCTAAGAGGCTGGAAAGCCACTTGCATATCTATGACATAGGGCAGTAGGAGGCAAGGTTGCGTTGGCTACTCTTGAAATAGTTTGGTCATCATGTGACACATTCTAATTCAAAGAGTATGTTGTTGGTTGGAACTTTGCATGACACTTGCATCATATGGCAACAAGGAGTTTGGGTGCATTATGTTGATATGAAATTCTTCATGTCAATCATCATTTTTTCACCTCATGATTTGCAAGATGGAGGTGTGAGGAGGCAGCAAGAGCTCTTGTTGCTTTGGCTACTCTTGGGAGAGTATGGGCTGAATTTCTCCCATACTTTGCAGGATGTTTCAGGAGAAAGGAATGGCACAATCCAAGTGTAAGGAGGCTACCCTTCAGCATTGAAGGATCAGGAGGTGCTTCCACATAGGAAGGAGACTCCCACACATAGCAGCATGATGGTGGATGACTTTGGCATATGGCATGTCAAAGGGTGGAGTCATGGGATGGCAAGAGCCTTATCACTAAGGCCCACAACGCTGTTACTTGGGAGTATGTTTCTATTGATGGAGTGTTCCAAGGGGAGTGTGCATCCCTTCATTTTGTAGACCTTTATGAGGAGATCCTCATGGGATGGATCATCTATGGACTTCACTTTCAGCCTACTCACAATGCATGGTAAGAAATGTATTTATGTACTTATTGATCATTTCATAAAGTGTTTGCATTCTCTCACCATCTATGTACAATGCATTGCTCCAAAAGAGGGAAAAATTATCTTTGAGTTTCATGGTCATTCTAGGGCCAACATTTGTGATGGAGATAACCCTTATTTACATGATCTTGGGCAAATGCGGTGTTATTCTTGTTATTCTTAGCTGATTTATAATGTCATTTACTACCTCATAGTAGATGAGAAAACATGCACAGCTAGCAACTTGTTGGGAGACAACTTGCCACATGATTTTCTACAACAGCAGTTGCTAAAAATACACTATATCCATTGCAGAATCCATTGGTACCATCCAAACTTGCACAAAACCTTCAACATTTTTCCAACTTGGATACCACATGGTGATGATGTGTCATTCACTTTGTATGGAATGGTTTGGGCTCATGATAATATAGGAGGGGTCTTTGGAGATCTAGTTGTCCTTTTGTATCTTGAGGGCAACATTATTGTAGCCCAATATCAGCAGCAGCTCTACACTTTCCATAAGTTGAGAGAGAGACAACATGGGGTAGGCCATATTTTCTACCATGTTCAGTTATGCAGCCCACCTTATTCTCTGAGCACTTAATTTTATACCTAATTTCACATATTTGGCAATGTAGGACTCAAGGAATTATGGCTCCTAGGTTTACCGGTGGTTCATGCATGGAGGACTCAGTTAGAACTGAAGTGGAAAAGTTATGACATAGTTGGAAGAGTAGTTCATGGAGTTGTTATTCAGTTTAACTCAGTTAATGGAGTTAAACTCAGTTGAGCTAGTTGTATCTAGTCTAACTGAATGATACACTAGTGAGAGTGGAGTGAATTAATCAGTTAATTAATTCACAAATAATAACTCATTAATCAACTGAACAATACAACAGTTAACTACAGTGCATGGCAGTTCCAGTGGAGACCCAGTGGAGAGATAGGTGAAAGGGCAAGATGGACTATCCGTTGTGACTATAGTGATGCATTGATTACATCACACACACATTGGAGTTGATAATGAGGATTGTGTAGTGAAAGCAAGGTAGATTAGAATTCATTTAGGGGACTTCTTCAGAAGGGATTGCGCAGTGGAGGCAAGCTATCGGGTGGCAAGAAATCAGTGCATGGACTTGTAGATTTCTTCTGATTAGTGTGTGACGGTTGATTGTACTGAGAGCTTGATGTACTAAGCTTTGTATGAGATTTTTACATGATCTCCATGATACATAATATATGATATTTTTGGTTTTTAGCTTCATTCTTTCCCGTTAAACAACTGTGTTATGTGCAATTGTTTTTATTGCTTCATGTGTTTTGCAATTGATTTTAAATTTCCGCAAAAGATTAACAGTGGAAGGATTATGTATTTAGAAAGAAGATAAATATTTTTAGATCAGGAGAATTTGGATATATACATGAATCTTGTATATAATTTCTACATGGTATCAGAGCAGTGTTAATTCTTGAAGATTGCAATTGTGAAGAATTGTTGAGTTTGTGCTGGTGGACAACTCGAATTTGCTGCAGAAAATTCTTGGTGTGACAGTTGAGTATACATTGAAATGTATTTCAATGGGTTGCGATTTAAGTATGCCCTTGATTCCAGCTTGAATTACATAGCCTAGAAGGATAGGATGGAGGCGGTGTTGGAAGATAATGGACTGAAGGAGCTCATCGATAGCAATGTTCCTAAGTCGGGTTCTAGCGATGCTACATTACTTGACGCATGGCAAAAGAAGGTAGCAAAGACAAGAATAATCCTGTTGGAAGGTGTGAAGGACCATATTGTGTCCATACTTCATGGGAAAGCCACTCCATTTGCAATGTGGAAGGCTTTGACAGATTTGTTCCAAAGCAATAGTGACCAGAGGAAGTTGGTGCTGAAAGATAAGCTCAAAAAAATAAAAATGGAGAAGGGCGACAGTATTCCAAAATATCTCACAAAGTTGGTCCACTGTAGGGATGAACTGGGAAGTGTGGGGATTACCGTTGATGATGAATACTTGGTGATCTTGGCTCTCCTTAGGCTTCTGAATATTCGGCATAGCTACGAATACTGTCAATGGACGGGAGAAACTGTTGGGGTGGGAGCAACTTTGGTCAGATCTTGTGTAGGAGGAGATAAGGCGAAGTACCAGGGATGGCTCTTCATCAAAGAATGAAGATGAAGAGAATTTCGCTTTGGCTGCCAAAGCAAGGAAAGGGAAGGGGAAGAAATTTCCTTCAAAATCTGAGGCTAAAGGCAAGAAGCAGGATTTGTACAAGGTGAAGTGTTTTCACTGTCACGAACATGGGAATTTCGCCACTAACTGCCCACAAAAGAAGAAGAACAAGAAGGTATTGGAGCTGCAGCAGGTGAGGCCTTAGCCTTGCAATTTGAACTTGATTTCTCTTTGATCGCATGCTTGGTTTCAAGCTCAATGGGATTGGTGTGGTATCTTGATAGTGGTACGTCTTTCCATATGACAAGAGACAAGGAGTTGTTTAGTGACTTGGAGGAGAAGGACCTTCAAATGCATATAGAGATGGGCGACGATGGTCGATATAGTGCGACCGAAATTGGGACCATTACCTTTGAGAGGGAGTTAGGTAATCCATTTATATTGAAAGATGTTATGCATGTTCCAAGTCTGAAGAAGAACTTGGTCTCGGTTGCAATGTTGGAAGATAGAGGTTATGACGTTGTTTTCAGCGAGGGAAAATCTTTCCTGCGACATAAAACAATGGGTAAAACCAAGAGGATAGGGATTCGAGTTAAGAATCTATAAAATCTGGAGGTAGATGGCTACGTTGCAATGATGGGCAACGCAGAAGAAGTGGTGAGCTGAGACGAGGGCGAATTATGGCACAGGAGATTGGGCCATATTCACCATGGTGCTTTGAATATTTTGTAGCAGATTTCTACTAGACTTCCCAAGGGTACTCTTGCGCAGTCATATCAGTGCAAGGGAAGTACTATGGGTAAGTTTGTGAAGACCACCTTTCATGAGAAGGAGAATCGTGCTTCAGTGATCCTAGAGAGAATTCACACAGACGTGTGTGGACATTTCTCGATTGCTTCAACAGTAAAACACAGGTATTATGTTATATTTTTTGATGACTATTCTCATAGATGTTGGATCTTCTTCATGCAGAAGAAGAGCGAAACATTCTCAAAGTTTTGTGAGTTTAAAGCATTGGTGGAGAAGGAGTCGGAGTAGCAAGAGAAAGCTCTACGGAGTGATAATGGTGGTGAATATATCTCGAAATAATTCAAATACTTCTATAGCAAAGAAGGAATTCAAAGAGAACTCATAGCGCCTCATAACCCACAACAGAATGGGGTCACGGAGAGGAAGAACAGAACGATCGTGGGTGTTGCACGAGCTATGCTGCATAACCAGGGCCTACCAATGCACTTGTGGGAAAAAGCATGCAACACTGCGGTTTATGTGCAAAACTGTTGTCCTTATAGAGTACTTGGCATGAGTACACCTGAAGAAGCTTTTACTGGTAAGAAGCCTAATATTTCTCATTTGAAGATTTTTGGCTCATCTTTTTACATTCATGTGACAAAGGATGCTAGGAAGAAGCTGGAGCTGACGAAGTTGAGATATTTGTGGGGTACACAAAAACACCCCATAATTATCATGTGTATTTACCAGATAGTCAGATGACTGTGGTACAAAGGGATATAAAATTCAATGAGGTGAAAGCCATGAAGCTGTCGCTTGAGAGGGAGCTACACTTGCATGCAGATGAGGAACTTCTTGTTTCCAAAGATTAGCCTCTAGATGTGGATCAGCCACAGGAGGAGATTAATGGAGTGGAGGAGTCCACTCATGCATAACTAAACATCAGATAAGGCAGAAATCGTACCACAGAAGATGAGAGACTGAAGCTTGATGCGGCATAGAATGTAGGAGTCCCTACATCATAGTGCAGACAGAGATAGTCACCTGACCAATTTACTGGGTACATGGCTCTTATGAGCAAGTGTATCGTGACAAAGCCATTTTATTTTGAAGAAGCAGCGCAGGAGCCCACATGGGTAGATTCCATGGTGGAGGAGTATGACTCCATTGTCATAAACAGTGCTTGGGAGATTGTTCCAAAGTCGGTGGGTAAATCAGTTGTAGGATCAAGATGGATCTACAAGGTAAAGCAAGCTGCTGATGGGAGTGTCGAGAAGTATAAGGCAATATTTTTTGCCCAGGGCTTCTCACAGATCGAGGGGATTGATTATGAAGAAAACTTTTCACCTGTCACATGGTATTCTTCCATAAGGACCATCCTTGCTCTCTCAGCACAGATGGGTTGGCACATTCATCAGATGGATGTGAAGACCACGTTCCTTAATTGGATCATTGAGGAAGAGGTGTACATTGAGCAGCCTGAAGGATTTGAGATCTTCAACAGCAAGTTGCATGTGTGCAGTCTCAAAAGAGCTTTTTATGGGTTGAAGCAAGCACCACGTGGTTGGTACACATGGATCGACAACTATTTCACTAGACTTGGCTTCACCAAGAGTGAGGTGGATGAAAACCTATAGCAAATTGTGGTGGAGGGTAAGCTTTTAATCATTGTTCTTTATGTTGATGATTAATTACTAATGGGTGATGAGCAGTTGATAAACTCATGCAAGGCAGATCTTGCAAAGGAATTTGAGATGAAGGATTTGGGCCTCCTTCATTATTTCTTTGGATTGGAAATATGGCAGCGAGAAGGTGAATTTTTTGTGTCTCAAGGCAAGTATGCTCGGGAGATACTAGAGAAGTTTCACATGCAAGGCTAAAAGCCTATTGATACTCCTCTTCCAGGAAATTGGAGGAAAGAGGATGCTACATCAGTAGAGGTAGTGGATGCCACTGTCTATCGAAATTTGGTGGGTTCACTCATTTATTTAGTTAATAGAAGACCAGACATATGCGATGTGGTGAACTAGCTTTCACAAGCGATGGTTAAGCCTACCAAGCTCTTTTGGAAGGCAGGCAAGTATGTCCTGAGGTATCTCAGGGGCACATTTGAGTATGGCTTATGGTACAAATAGATGAATGAGGTGAATTTACATGGCTTCATGGATGCAGATTGTGCAGGCATCCCAACAGACAGAAAGAGCACATCAAGAGGGATTTCAGTATCGGATCTACAATAGTTTCCTAGTACAACAGGAAACAAAGATCCATGGCACTCAGTTCAATGGAAGCATAATACATAGCAGCAATTCAAGCTACATGTGAGGCTATCTGGATGAGGAAGATCTTGGTCGGTTTGTTTGGTTCACATTTAGATCCTACAGTGATACATTGTGATATTCAGAGTTGCATTAAACTTTCGATTAATCTTGTGTTTCATGATAGATCTAAACATATTGATATCTGGTATCATCATATCAAAGATTGTGTGCAGCGGAAGATCCTGTTGCTTTAGTACATTCCTATGGAATATTAGGATGTAGACATTCTGATGAAGGTGCTCACCAGGAGCAAATTCGAATACCATAGAGGCAGGATCGGGGTGAAGGATAATCCCTATCTTGTTGAGAGGGAGTGTTGTGATTCAACAAGATGATGAGCTTAGTGAAAATCAGTCACCTTCACTGAGTGGGCCCACGAGCTATTTTTAGGTGTAAGTCTATTTGTAGACTATGTCTATTTTTAGACATGGTGATCATATTTCAGAAGTTGCAGGATGTTATTTGTGGATGGTTGGTCAAGTTGGAAAAAATAGATGAAATTCTATTTTTAGAATATTGGGTGAAGTCTATTTATAGATCGTCAATCTAAAAATATAAGTGTCGATTATTATTAGCTCTTAATAATAATCTGACAATAAACATCAACTTATTCTCCTAGAGCAGTTAATTTCAGTGTACAGATTTGTAAAATTAGTGGGCTAAAGGAATTACGCAATTCCTAGGGTTTACTGGTGGTTCATGCATGGAGGACTCAGTTATAACTGAATTGGAAAAGTTATGACAGAGTTAGAAGAGTAGTTCATGGAGTTGTTATTCAGTTTAACTCAGTTAATGGAGTTAAACTAAGTTGAGCTAGTTGTATCTAGTCTAACTGAATGATACACTAGTGAGAGTTAAGTGAATTAATTATTTAATTAATTCACAACTAATAATTCACTAGCAACTAAACAAATACAACAGTTAACTACAGTGCATGTCAGTTCCAGTGGAGACCCAATGGAGAGATAGGTGAAAGGGCAAGATGGACTATCCGTTGTGACTATAGTGATGCATTGATTGCATCACACACACATTGGAGTTGCCAATGAGGTTTCGCAGTGCAAGCAAGGTAGATTCGAATTCATTCAGGGGTCTTATTCGGCAGGGATTGCGCAGTGGAGGCAGGCTATCAAGTGGCAAGAAATCAATGCATGGATTTGCAGATTTCTTCTGATTAGTGTGTGACGATTGATTGTACTGAGAGCTTGATGTACTAAGCTTTGTATGAGATTGTTACATGATATCCATTATACATAATATATGATAGTTGGGGTTTTCAGCTTCAGGCTTTCCCGTTAAACAACTGTGTTATGTGCGATTGTTTTTATTGCTTCATGTGTTTTGCAATTGATTTTAAATTTTTGCAAAAGATTAACAGTGGAAGGATTTTGTATTTAGCAAGAAGATAAATATTGTTAGATCTGGAGAATCTGGATATATACATGCATCTTGTATATAATTTCTACACCACACTTAGGCTTAAGTCCAGGCTACAATTTCTTCATCAGTGCAGTTTTTGCAGAGTATTGTGTTGTGTTGCAGGGTCCAGTAGTGGAGAATTATATTGGGTGACTTTAGAGCTAGTTTTGCAGTGAAGGAAGGTTTCTAGTTTTGTGCTCATATATTACTGCTTCCCCATTTAGGAATATTACATGGATGTAATTTTTCAAAGTTACCATAGAGTGATCATTTATTAATTCATAATCCTAAATAGGATGAATGGTAAATTCATAATTACTTCAATTTATATTTTTATCTGGTGAATATGTTTTGTATATGAAGGAAGTTCTGAATAGAAAGTGTAATTATTATATAGATTAGAGTTTGAAAATAGATCACTATACCATGAAAAATAAATTTTTGAGCATATGTGATAGAATATTTCTTTGTTGGTTAAATGATTATCACTATCAAGGCTCAATTACTCAAATTTGTCCATTTCAACACAAACAATACTAATAGATAAGTCAACTACATTTGAAATAATTTCAGTGGTAGCTTCAAGATATTTATAATTATTGTTACATTCCCAACATGGTGTATCAAAATGTTCCAACCTATGTGACTGAACAAATTATTAGTAATTTTAAAAGAATCATCCTTAATATCTTTTGCAACATGCATATTATGAAAAGAATGATCTTTATGTTCATCATAATTTTCCTATATAAGTATACAAGGAAGAGAACAAAGGTAATGAAGACATTCCTTTAAGTTTACATAAGAAGGTTTATTATCAAGATGAAATTTAAAACAAAATAATCTAAATATGAGAAGAAAATATTTCATAGCCTCACCTTTATACATGCATAGTTTCTCTAGTTCCAAACACAAATCATTATAACCATAATCTTGAAAAGCATGTAAGAATTAACTTACAAATGTTCCAATGCGTAGATAGAGGCCACTGACAGTGCCTCACACAAATATTTTATCCAACCTTTGAATGTAGGAGTGAAAAATATGGATGACACCCTTATCAACCATATCATGAGAAATTTAATTTTGAATAATTCACACAAATATTTTACCCGACCTTTGAATGTAAGAGTGAACAATATGCATGACACCTTTATCAACTATATTGTGAAAAATTGAATTTTGAATAAATTGAAGACCATGTTTAGATGCAGATGTTTTTTCCTGCACCATCAAATTTAATTTCTGACAAGAGTTTAATTATCTTTAAAATAGTACGTGATTCTCTTCTAGAGACACAACTCCAAATAGGGGTTTGGGAAGGAGCCATTAATAATAAAAAATCATAAAAAATAATAGCTTCATAGGGATAGCTTATTATCTGCCCTCCTTTTAGTGCCAATTGTTGATATGGGGAAGAAAATCCTCCTACAACATGGGATCATCACTTGACCAAGGCCCCAATTAGGCCTATACTCGTTTGGTGTGGTGATGTCCACTCGTATGTGAGCCAAGTTTCCACTGAATGGATTCCTCCTCGAGAGGATACCTTCAAATATGCTTTCCTAAAACTAAATGTAGTACAATCTAATAATATAAATAAAACTAACTAATATAACTCAATCTACCTCCTATTTTATATCTAACTATCACAATTGGGATAAAGAAGCAGTTTATATAAACCATTTGGGATTAGAAACGTTTTAATTCAAAGATGTTGAGAGGAAGATAAATTGTTTAAAATAAGAAATAGTTCATTGCTTAAGAAATTTTTTAAGTACAATACATAACATAACTTATAGAAGACCATATTAACTTTTCAATGTCTCAATATAACTAGTGAAAATAAGAAAGATAATTTTATTCTAGAAACGAAAATAGTTTCATTTCTCATAATTAAAAGATATAACACATTCACAACAATGTGCCAAAACATTCTATGTATTATTTCAAAAAAATTATTTTCATAAGTTATTGGCCATCAAATCCCTTATTAAGTTGAGATAATAGTATACAAAACCCAATATTGTGTTTTCCAGCGAATGAAAACATAACATTAGGAATAAGCCATATAATAGTACACACACCCAATTCCTTTTGCTAATTCCTCCTTCTATGGTCTTTAGTCCTTTAAAAATGAGTTGGACAATCATGAACAACTTTTCCTCTCCAAATTTCTAACCCTAGCTACTAAATTTTCAAAAGAATACTCAACAATAGTTTGAGCTTTCTTTCTTTTGTCCAACCTCCCCTTTATGTTTTCAATTCTTTTCCCTTCTTGAAAATAGTGCACAAGTATGGATTCTAGAGTTTCCAACCTCGCATCTCTAAACTCGTAACTCCTTTTATTATAAAATAATTATTTTTTTTCAAACATATTCTTTTCACCAATAAATGAATTGGATATTCATTAAATTAATTTAAGAGAGCCATATATTGAAAAGTAATACAATTTTAAATCATTGTATTATCATTCTTTTTTTTCTTTTCCAATTCAAGATTTAAATCTTAATTGAAGATCTTCTAGTTCATAACCATCCTTCACATTAAATCCTTATTATATGAAATCTATTTAAAAAAGAAACAAATTCATTAATTATAGGCATAAAATAAATAACAAAATATTATAGGTAAGAAAATAATAATTAACATAAAATAATGGATGAATATATTGGTATTTTTTTAATTCCTTTTCATTAAGATTCTAGTTTTAATATATATATATATATATATATATATATATATATATATATTGTAACAACCAAAATAGTTTTTTAAATTATATCAAATCAAACAGGGATCGTCGGCATGGATCTGCAGGCTAAAAACTTCGACTACATGTTCACTAATTATGTTAGAGAAGACAGGAATAACAATCAGGTTTGGCTCATGGAAGAATATCAGACACATCAGAAGTGTGTTTCGGATAATCAGGGTTTGATTTCTTACACTGCTTCCCTTTGGGCTTCTCCTTCAGAATCTGTCACATTTGCGCTAGGGTTTACACTTCAGTGGCGGCATCAAAGAAATCATGCCACTCATGTATCACAATCTCCCAACAAATGGAACTCTGCATCCGTCCTCAAGGCATGGTTATCGACTTGATCTAGCTTTGCCAGATTGCGGCACTGGTTTTCTGATCTAAATAAGGGTAGCAAACAATTATATCAGGCCACAATGCATAGGATGTTACAATTCCTTGGGAACGCGTGTTGTGGATATATTCCTGGGGTGAATTGAAAGCCCTTGATCAATTTCGGCATTGATCCATCCATCCATATAGTGGACCAATTTTTTTATTGGGCCGCATCTCTAGTTAGAAAATATTGTTGCGTCTATGCTTTGAAGGTGCTTCCACTATTTTCGGCGATATCTTGCTTCATTTCTACATGCACCAAGGGTCCAAAATATATTGCATAGTGGAAGTCCCCTTCTTCTAAAAAACAATCACAGATCGAGCATTTGTGGTCAAATCCAAACAAAATACAAATAGAAAGGAGATCACATGATGTAGGTTTAGGTTTTTATCAAAACCATTTCTGGAAAATCAAATATGCTAAGGGCCTAGGAAACGAATCTAGTGTCAGATCTGAAGCAAAGTATCCTAAATATTACAAGTATTCCTACTTCTTTACAAAGTATGATTAATTCAAGGAAAGTGATGCAGGATTGGGCCATTTGGAACACTGGCATTCAAAGAAACACCACAATTAACCTGAATTTCAGATTGCAATGTGGTGCCCCATGAGTGAGTTGCCCACCTAGATCATCTTTGGCTGGAAAGGGTCTGGCCTCGTTCAAGGATACACTAAGAGGGAACACTCCCACACAGGAAAAATAAAATCCGAATTTGACAATACCAAGGTTGTACATCATTGAGAAGATGGAAAAAGCCCCAACTATGGTCATAGAAATATCAAAGTAAGTGGTATTTTCTCTATTTTGCAAGAAAAAGCTATCATAGTTTGATTTAATTGTTACTGGCCCAAATCGGAATATATAAATGACTGGATCTACCTCAAATAGATGAGATATTGTGACATTAATCTGTATGCAAAAGGTTTTTTTTGTGGTTCAGTTTGACAAACATAAGGATTTTGATCATGTCATAAATGAAGGACCATGGTTTTCGGGAAGGGTGAGCCTCTTTGTAACCCCATGGTTTCCATGTTTTGATGCTAACAAATAGTGGTAACAAAAATGTCGGTCTGGGTAAGGCTACACAACCTCCCACTTCCATATTGGCATGATCAGGTTCTCGAAGGCATCAGGAACACTTTGAGAAGGTTCCTAAAGATGGATCGTGAAACAATGGACAAAGGTATACTCACTTTCACACGCATTTGTGTGGAGATGGATTAATAAAAGGAATTCTTAATTGTATTCATATGATGCATCAAGAATTCAGGTGGACACAGTGGTTAGACTTTGAAAATATCGCATTTGTGTACAGGATCTGCCATTAAATAGGGCACTTGCAGAATTCATGCAATCAAGCAAAAAAAAGTTCAAAGAAAAGATTGCCAAAGCAAAGAGGATGGAAATTTTCATATCCTCCACATTTGCAGGATGAGGATGAAGAAATGGATGAAACCCAGAAACATCCAGAGACACAAAATCAACAAGGTTCTCAAAAGGAGGGAGAAGAGAATAAGAAGGACCAAAATAAACATAGAAACATTCCCAACAACTCAAAAATGATCTCGACCAGTGAGAACCAACATGAGGAAAAGAGCAACAATCAAGGACTAGGTGGAATTAAGCGCTCTCATGTATCTAAGAGCTTAGATTCAGGTAAATAACTCCAAAAATGTTGAAGAAATAATGAGTTGGCAATTGTTTCAGCAACTCCATCCTTTGAGCTTGGAAAAAAGTTAAAAAGAAAAAAAGGAAAAAAGGAGAAAAACAAAATATTTGTCCATTTGAAATTTATTTATTTTTATTTTCTTTTTGGTAGCTTTGCTACTTTGAGTGCTTAATGCACATCCTCTCGACCCTTGGGACAATCCTTGAATGCATTTTGTGCATATACTACATTGTAACCTTTTATTTTTCTTTAACATAAAGTTGTTGATTTTTCCACGGATTATATATATATATATATAGGTATATAAGATATGCAAAGAAAATATTTAAATTTTTAGATTTAATTTTTAATTTCAAAAATAATGAAAAATATGCCCTAAAAATATTTTTTCTACAAGAGCTCTTACCTCGCAGACATGGAATAAATGAAACACTCAGAACCTGAAGACTTTGGTGTGGCTATGGAAACCTACTCTCTTTATCACAAATGGGTAATTCCAAGTGGCGTGGTTTTCCTTGAATGAGATCAATTAGTTAGTGTGTATTCACGGATAACAACCAATGATGTATGTTCAGTTTGACAACTAAGTTCTGATAGGTTTTCCCAATGTTTAAGAAAATAAAATAAGATAAAAAACAACCAAAATATATTTTGAAGATCTGCAAAATCTTTTATTTCTTTTTTTTTAAATTGTCAATATCCTAATATATAGAAAAAATCTTTATTATTATATGTAAATTTATAAATCAAATAATTAATAACAAGAGAATAAATTATTAACAAAGAATCAAGTTAATAAATTTGACAAATAAAACTATGAAAAAAAACAAGCATGATGATTGAAACACAAAGTCTTTTATCTATTTAAATAATTTATTTGCAAAAAAAAATAAAAAAAATGTAACAATTAAAATTTATTCAACAAAATGTACTAGGAATTCAAACAAATTCCATCCATGGGGTAAGTATAATTCACACATTAGTCAAATTTTTTTCAATTGAAATGAGCTCATGAATATAAAAAAGCAAAGTGTTTTAAGAGAAAAAAATAATCAAATCCATGAAAAAAAAATAGTGTAGAAACATATTTTAAAAAAAAAGAAAAAGCTTTGTAAAAAATGATGCTTTGCTCAAATCGATTATCATTGATTTGGTCTAATATTTTAGATATATTATTTTAAGATGCAAATTGAATTGCATATGTGCAAGTCTTGATTGAATTGTTTTAATTTGTCGAAAATTGTAAACTTACAAATATGGCATATAATGTATTAATCATGTTTTCAAGGTTTCATCCCAGGGATTAAGGTCACCACTCCATGAACGAAAATCAATTATAAAGTACTTCAAAACCTAAAGGGAATGGAAATATTGAAAAGGAAAATAACATAGAACCACCCCATCAAATTAAGAAACATAAG
The DNA here is from genome assembly GCA_034641835.2 of Pinus albicaulis. NCBI lineage: Eukaryota > Viridiplantae > Streptophyta > Pinopsida > Pinales > Pinaceae > Pinus > Pinus albicaulis. Next base: position 549,223,990 of record CM076572.1, read on the forward strand.
ATCAACTAACATGAAAAGGATAGTAATTTAAAAAATTTAATGGGTCCCCCATTTATTTTCACGAAAAATTAGAGGGGAAGTTTTGAGGACTTAACAAAGAGATATTTGTGATGTGAGAATTAATAAAATAGAATCTTAACCAACAATAACATAATGATATTCAATTAATAAAAAAGGATAGTAATTTAAATTAGAGGGGAATTTTTTAGGACTTAATAAAGAGATATTTAGGATGTGAGAATTAATAAAATAGAATATCAACCAATAATAACATAATGATATTAAATTAATAACATAACGTTATTTTGTTGAAAATGGCATCAAGAAATTATTCTAATTTAATTTTCCCTTAATAAAATTAGAATTAAATTTTAATTCCACATCACATGACAGCTTGCACGAGTTAACTAAGTTATGATGACTTAGTTGGTTCAGTTAATTCAAGTTGAGGTTCAAACTAGATGCATGTAGATTGTCTCCCACATTATAGGAGCCTTGGTTGAGTTTATTTTGAGTTGTATTTAATTAACTCAAATTATTTGAGTTAAATTCAGTTAAACTAATTCTAACAGATGGAGGAACTAGTAGGAGGTTAAACAATGGGGTGTCGCTTCATGTGTTGAACTAGTTAACTGATAATTCACTCATAAATAATTCATGCATGTCAGTTCTGAGAAAGACCCAGTTGAGATTGGAGTTCAAGGGCAATGTACTATCAGTTGTATAATTATCCAAATTGTACAGGTGGTACTTGCAGTGAGAGGAAGGCCCCTGATGGACTACGCAGTATGGATTTGGAATTTCCCTAATTAATAGGGCCTAATTACCTAAGGAAACAACGCAAGGAAATAGGGATCCCAGAGGGAAGAGAATTGGTTAAGTATTGAACCAGCCTTTTCTAAGAATCATTGAGACAGATATAGTGCAGAGGTTTATCAGCTTGGATAAAAACATTGTAATCTTCTCATATTATTTAGCTTATGCAATATACAGATAGCAAGGTTTTTAGCTAAGGCTTTCCCTAGGAAAATCTCTATGTTGTGCGATTGAAATTATTTCTCTTTCATGTTTTATAATTTCAAGATCTAAATTTATTTCTGCAATTGGTAGAGTAGAATCAAGTATAATGTTTTGTTAGGAGTAAAACAGCGAAAACAATAAAGAATTTACCCAGAGAAATAAACATAAAAGGTCAGCAACAAATCATTAACATAAACACAAATATTTAACCGGGAAAAACCCCAAACTCCGGGGAAAACCCATCCTAATGAAATTTCATTAGCATTGGCCAAAACCCTGGCCAATCCGGCCAAGTGAGCCTTCACCGCTCACCTCCAGGCCCCCTTTACAATGAAGTCTTTCCAGCCTTTTTATAGGCTCCATCACATGCAATACCGTGGGTCAAAACCATGGGTGCACAAAACCATGTGCCCCAAAACCACCACTGTTTACCCTAGTCCACATTGACTCTACCCCGAGTCATGTTTACCTAACAATTCCCCCCTTAAACTTGACTTGGGGCTTCTTGACTAAATCCAGCCAAACCTGCTAAGTGAGACAAGCCCGCTCACTCTAGCTCTTCCCCCCTCAAATTTTTACCCAGGGTAATTGTTAATTTGGCATCCCCCCTATCACCTAGGTCTAACCCAGACTTTACCAGTGATTACCCAGGGGTACGCATGCCATACCAGGTCTTACAGCAGTATGCCCATTTACATGTAAAAATTAACTCCATTATAATAATTTTTTTTTGTTTCATTGTTGCTATTCTTTAAATTACCATTCTCTACATTCATTCATGATGTCCTCTCCAAAGAGGACATCATAATTGTACATGAATCTGCCCTCTACGCTTTTGCTGGTCCATTCAAATTTTCTGCTTGGTTGCTAGGTGAAGCTCCTCGTCTCCACCCTCGTAACAAAAGCAATTAATTTTTAATTGGCTTTTCCAGTGCCTATGCAGTGGATCTCTTCAGCGCTATGATTTCCAAATCCTTTCTTATATTTCAAATTCACGCAACATCGATTCCATACCTTTTGTTGATCTCGCAAGAAAATGAGCCATAAAAAAAAAAACAATGCAGAGATTTAAGCAAGCCCCGCTGCCAGTAAAACCGATGCAAAAAATTACTCGATTCATCTTGTGTCTTCTGCGCTGGAAGACCTCTGACACTGACTTGCAGCTCTTCGTTCTCAGGTACATTCCCCTCATTCTTGTATCCGGTATCCACTCCCTCTACGAGCCCCTCGCCAGATTCGAGGCCGTCTTGCTGGTTCTCTACGCCAGTGAAATCAAGAGCAGAGGTGGGAAGCCTCTGCTTGTCCACATTTCCGACCTAGCCGAGCCCTCTCTCTACCATGCCCCCCGCAAAACCCTTCAACGCGATTTCTGTTCCATGCCTTCTGTCGGGAAGCTCTGCGCCGCCCTGGAGCCTCAGGACGCCATCAAATCCGCGAAGAAGGCATTTATTGTCGGGGTTACCCTCGATTTATTTGACAGAAAGATTTCCTTCATACCTGCCGGGGCCAATGTCGACTTTTGCTACTTTGTTTTGGGCTGGTCAGAATTGCGTCTGTGCCCATAGATTTGATGATCAGGGCCACGAACGGTAGCAGACAGACTTGTTCGATTCTAATTTCCCGGAGAAGGATGAGGCCCTTGCGCCGATATAGAGATTTAAGGTATAAGCATGGGGTGCCATTTTGACTCTCTATCAATGATCGATCCACACCAGATCTGCTAGATCTGTCTTTTGCATGTGCAATTTCGTTTATGATAAAACGCTACACAACAGATCCAACACCTTCACAGGAAGATCTGTCCAATCAAACTGCACATAGATGATCCAGCTTCCTTTTCTTCTTGCAGAATCCATCAATACCTGCTCCGATCCTTTCATGATCTGAGCCTGGATTCGATCAATATGAGCTTGTATTTTACACCGATCTTGCCCATACCAAGATCCATCGAACGCCCTTTCTAATCATCTGACCGTCGACTTAATCCACGAGCTTCTGCTCGTTCTTCCACCGCAAACTTTGGAGATCAACAGATCTGGTCTCTTCCACGCAGATCTGGTCTCGTGACCCGATCCATCTAATCAGGATAAAGAACCAGACTGTTAGAATATACAGACAGCAGACAGCTTGCACGGTCATGAGGTTCACCGTCCCTCAAATTTAACAGCGCTTTGTATCCATCCCAGCGCTCTAATATGATTATGATCTTGCTCATACAAACGCACCAGACATCCCACCATACAGCGATCTGTAATTTAAAACATTCGTCATTTCACATTAAAACACAGAAATGAAATCCAGCGTGGATGCAAAGCGTAAGATAGAAGAAACTGTGAATCGAGTTGCCCTCTGATTTTTCCACATAGTAACTTCTTATCCATCCAAGCAGTGTATACAACTCGCTCCGATACCAATTGTTAGGAGTAAAACAGTGAAAACAATAAAGAATTTACCCAGAGAAATAAACATAAAAGGTCAGCAACAAATCATTAACATAAACACAAATATTTAATCGGGAAAAACCCCAAACTCCGGGGAAAACCCATCCTAATGAAATTTCATTAGCATTGGCCAAAACCCTGGCCAATCCGGCCAAGTGAGCCTTCACCGCTCACCTCCAGGCCCCCTTTACAATGAAGTCTTTCCAGCCTTTTTATAGGCTCCATCACATGCAATACCGTGGGTCAAAACCATGGGTGCACAAAACCATGTGCCCCAAAACCACCACTGTTTACCCTAGTCCACATTGACTCTACCCCGAGTCATGTTTACCTAACATGTTTTAGAATATTAAAATTATCATTTGAATCTACATGGATTTTCTACATGGTATAAAAGAAAGAATCACTCTAGAAGAGAAGAATACAAGTTTGTTCTATGTAGGTGAATCAAATTTGCAGATCTACTCTTCAGGTCTAGCAACAGAATCAGGATGTCTTTCTCTGTATTGAGAATTGAATATGCCCTCTAGGGTAGTTCGAATTACATAGCTTGGAGAGACAGGATGGAAGCAATGTTGGAAGACAATGGACTGAAGGAGTTCATAAACATTGATATTCCTAAGCCTGCAACAATAGATGCTCAATATTTGGCAGCAGGGAAGAAGAACGTAGCGAATGCAAGAAGGATTACGTTTGAAGGTGTTTGAGATCATATTGTCTCGAACCTCCATGGAAAGGAAACTCCATATGCTATGTGGAAGGCCTTAACAAATTTTTTTTAGAACAACAACGACCACAGGAAGCTGGCATTAAAAGACAAGTTTAGAAAAATCAAGATGGAGAAGGGCGACACGATACCAAAATACTTGACCAAGTTCATTTATTGTTGGAATGGGCTTGGAAGTGTTGGTGTTATAGTGGTCAAGGATTATCTGGATATCCTATCACTTATAGGCCTTACCAAGAGCTGACACAACTAATAGGATTCGGTGAATAGAAGGGATAATCTACAAGAGTGGGAGTGATTGTGGGCCGACTTGGTAAAATAAGAGATTTGGCGGAACGCCAAAGATGGATCCTCATCAAAACATGATGATGAGGAGATTTGTGCCTTGGTTGGAAAGGAAAATAAAGGGAAAGGGAATTCATCCCATTCCAAATCATATTATGGTCAGGCAAGCAAGAAGAAGGACTTCTCGAAGATTAAATGTTTTCACTATCACTAGATGGGACACTATGCCATGAAGTATATACAGAAGAAGACCAGTAAGAATCCCTCAAGAGGAGTGGCAGGTGAAGCACTTGCTTCACAATTTCAGTTAGATTTCACTCTCATCACATGCATGGTGTCATTGGTGATGGTTTATTTATGGTACTTGGATAGTGGATCCTCATTCCATATGACCAAACACAAAGAGTTATTTAGTGACTGTTAGGTCCCTATATTACTAGTGTATCCCCTTTATTGTTATTATTGTACCGTGTAACCCACATATTGTTATTATTTTGCCCTTACATTATTATTGTTCGGTCATCTAGGATTATATTGTGACCCCATGGATTCCTATATATAGAAGGTGGTTTTTTCATTTGTATCATCCAAGAATTTTTCATTTATGTAATTTCAATATCGAGTTCCTCAAAATCAAGAAAAATGTGTGTATTTGTTTTCAAAATTGCATAAGACTTGTCTGAAAAATTAGTTTGAAGTGATTCCAAGGGCATATTGAAGCATAGATATAAGTATTTGGTTCTAAAATGCCCCCTAAAAAGAATTCAACACCCATTAAGCCCTCAGAACTCTACTATGACTCATGAAGATGAAGAAGTGCAAAATGATATATCAAAATTACAAGAGCAAGTGCACCAGATTTTTCTCTCGCAAAGAGTAACAAATCATGAAATGGAAGTTTTGAAGAAATGCGTCGAAGCTAAGATGGATGGTTTGAAGAAGGGCATGGAAGCTAATATGGATGGTTTGAAGAAGGGAATGGAAGATAATATGGATGGTTTGAAGAAATGCATGGAAGCTAAGATGGATGGTTTGAAGAATGGCATGGAAGACATGGAAGAAAAAAAGGAAGACATGAAGAATGATATAAAATTAGACATGGAAGGCCTGAAAAGGTTGATGCAAGAAATGATTCCTAATGGCGAAAATATAGTAGATGAAACTCATGATGAGAAAAAAATAAATTTTAATCGTGATTTCATAAAATTGAATGTTGGATGGAAGACCCACCATATTCCAAAGATAGATATGAGGAAGTTTGATGGCAAGGATACCGTAACATGGATACTACCGATGGAGCAACACTTTGATCTAAAAAATGTGCAAAACACACAAAATGTATGCATCGCAACTTTATATTTAGAAAAAAATACATTTCTATGGTATCGATGGCTTTGCTACTATAAAAATATTGTCGCTTTGTCAATTTTTACGGAGGAAATGATAGCACATTATGAGGATACAAAGGGAAACACCTTCTTTAGCCAATTGATAAATCTCAAACAAAAGGGTTCAGTGGTGGAGCACAATGAGGACATCCAAAAATTGAATATAAGGGTAAATGATATTCTAGGGGAACACATGGTTGATGTCTTCATAGGTACTTTAAAGGATAAAATCCAACATGAGGTTCGCCTTTGGGAACCTGATTCATTGGAGAAGGCATTCAGGTTTGCAAGAAAAAATGAATGTAAAATTATGGCGACAAGGAAGCCTACCACTCACATATATAAATATGGAAGTGTTGATACTCCTAGACTTCCACAACCTACAAGGTTTACACCAAAAAAATTGGAAGAAAAAGGAGAAAAAGAGCTTTGCTACAGTTGTGATAGCAAATACACTAAAGGTCATAAGTGTGCTGAGAAGAAATTATTTTAAATATATTATGAAGAGGAGGAATAAAATGAACAAGAAACTTCAAAATAAGAAGATATACACCATGAACCAACCCTAGAGAAAGAAGAAAGGAGTCCGAACATATCGTGTAAGCATTGGTCGGAATTAACACTCCTCAAACTCTCAAGATAGAAGGACATATCAAGAAGAAAAAGGTAATAGTGTTGATTGATTCGGGTAGTACCCATAATTTTATTCATTATAAGGCAAGAAGGAATTCAATTTCTTCCTATACCCAACACCAGAATTTAAAGTGATGGTTGCAAATGGAGGAACTATAAATTGCTCTGTAAAATGCCATAATATCAAGCTAACCATGGGGGAATATGTATTGAATAGTCCAATTCTTTCCATTCCAATGGAGGTGTTGATAGTGTACTAGGATTACAATGGTTACAATCTTTGGGGACAGTGGCTTTTAATTTTCAAGAACTTTTCTTGAAATTTTTTTCGGAAGAAAAGGAAGTCGAATTATGGGGTATCACAGGGAATCCAAGAAAGATAATAATCTCTAATGTCATGACAAAGCTTATGAACAAAGAACAACGAGGCATAATTGCAAAATTATGCTCACTAGAAGTTCCAACATCAAAATCATCTATTTCTCAAGGTCTCCAAAAAGTCTTGGACAATCATTCCAAGGTGTTTGAAACTCCCAAAGGACTCCCACCTATTCATGATCATGATCATGAAATTCATTTGATTCCAGGAAGTGTTCCTCCAAATATCAAGCCTTACAAATATCCTTATGTCCAAAAAAGAGAAATTAAACGTATGATTTCAGAAATGCTAGAGGCTGGTATAATTCAACCTACTCAAATTTCTTTCTTTGCTCCAGTAATATTGGTGCACAAGAAGGATGGATGATGGCGCATGTGTCCGGATTATAGGGAGCTCAATAAGCTCACTATTAAAGATAAATTTTCCATTCCTGTGATTGATTAATTATTGGATGAATTACATGGAGAAATTTATTTTAGCGAGTTGGATCTTCGTTCAGGATATCATCAAATTAGAATGAAGATTGAAGATATTATGAAAACAACATTTTTAACTCATGAAGGTCACTATGAATTTTTGGTCATGCTTTTTTTGGCCTTACCAATGCACCTTCTACATTTCAAGGGTTGATGAATTCCATTTTCAAACCCTTCCTTAAAAAAAAAATTTAGTAATTTTTAATGATATATTAATCTACAGTAGGTCTTGGAAGGATCATGTTCAACATGTCGACAGGGTGCTCAAACTATTGCAGGAGAAACAATTATATGAAAAAATCTCCAAATTTTTCTTTGGAGTAGAAGAGGTGGAATATCTGCGTCATATTGTATCTCACGAGGGTGTTAAGGTAGACCCTAACAAAATTAAATCCATTAAGGAATGGAAAGTCCCCACAACCATAAAGCAGTTGTGAGGATTTCTCAGCTTAACATGGTATTATCACAAGTTTGTTACGAATTATGGGAGAATAGCAACACACATAACAACATTATTGAAGAAAGATGAATTTTCATGGACTCCTAAAGAAACTAAGGCCTTTGAACATCTTAAAGAGGCAATGTGCCTAGCACCGGTATTAGCTACGCCAGACTTCACAAAAACCTTTATTGTGGAATGTGATGCCTCAGGAAATGGAATTGGTGTTGTTTTAATGCAAGAAGGAAGACCCATTGCTTTTGAAATTCATCCAATCAAAGGAAAATATTTACAAAAAGCTATTTATGAGAAGGAAATGTTGGAAATACTACATGCACTAAAGAAATTGCGACCTTACCTAATGGGAAGACACTTCAAGGTAAAAACTAACCATGATAGTCTTAAACACTTTTTGGAACAAAGACTATCTTCAGAAGAGTAGCAAAAATGAGCCACAAATATTTTGGGTTATGAATTTGAAATCATCTACAAAAAAGGGAAGATAAATTTTTTTGCAGATGCACTATCAAGAAAGGATGAAGAGGTGGAAGCTTTGCTTTGTGCCATTTCTATTATCCAACCAGATTGGATAACCGAAGCAAGGGATGAATGGAAGAAGGATGAATAAGTGTGGACACCCATTCAAAAGTTGTAGCAAGATCCTAGTACATCTTATACATTTAGTTTGAAAAATGATTCCTTATGGTACAAATATCTCTTATATATTTGTAATAATTCCCAACTAAAACAAAATATTCTTTTGGAATTGCACATTTCTCCTTTAGGAGGACACTCACAATTTTTAAAAACATACAACAGGGTGAAGAAAGAATTTTTTTGGGATGGCCTTAAATCTGATATTCAAAATTTTGTGGTGGAATGTTTGGTTTTCCAGAAAAATAAAGTTGAGAGAATTAAGAACTCGGGTCTTCTACAACCTTTATCCATTCCAAGTCAATGTTGGGAAGAGATTTCAATAGATTTTATCACAGGTTTACCTAAGTCCGAAGGAAAGAGTGTAATCATGGTGGTAGTCGATAGACTTACCAAGTATGCACACTTTTGTGCATTATCTAATCCATTTAAAGAAAGTACAGTTGCTAATGCATTTATGGAAACAATTCAAAAGCTACATGGAAACCCAAAGATTATGGTAAGTGATAGAGATCCCATTTTTACTGGAAATTTTTGGACGGAATTATTTTCTTGTTTGGGTACTCAACTAACTCATAGCTCATCTTATCATCCTCAATCCGATGATCAAATTGAGATAGTGAACAAATGCTTGGAAGGATATCTTCGTTGTTTTGTATCTGATAAACAAACACAATGGGTTAAGTGGCTACCTCTAGCTGAATGATGGTATAACACTTCCTTCCATACTACAGCAAAAATGACCCCATTTATGGCACTTTATGGATATCATCCACTGTCTATCACATCATCTTAAGAGAAAATTCTAATCTTCAAGCAGTGGAAGATCACATCGAGCATCGACAACAAGTTCTTCAACTCTTAAAGGATAACCTACATTTGGCACAAAATTGAATGAAACAACAGGAATATAAACATCACAACGAGAGAAGTTTTGATGTAGGAGATTGGATATTTTTACAGCTAAAACCATACAAACAAATGTCCCTATAGCAAGATAAGAAGGATAATAAATTTTCACCAAAGTACTACGGTCCTTACAAGGTGTTGCAAAAGATTGGTACTATGGCAAACAAATTGGAGCTTCCTAGTTCTTCGCAAGTGAATAATGTTTTCCATGTTTTATGATTAAAGAAGGTTATAGGTGAAAAAATTCCAGTTCAAACAATATTTCCAGAACTTGATGAGGAAGGAAAAATCATATTGGAACCTAAAGCAATCATGGAAACAAGAACTCGACAGCTACGAAATTGATCAATTTAAGAGTATCTCATAAAGTGGAAGAAATTACCCACTGAAGATTCTATATGGGAGGATGAGAATTTTATATAGAAGCATCAAGAGCTACTCAAGCATTGATGAAAGCACTTTTTTGAAGGGAGGGGCATGTTATGTCCCTATATTACTAGTGTAGCCCCTTTATTGTTATTGTTGTACCCCTGTAACCCCCATATTGTTGTTATTGTGCCCTTACATTATTATTGTTAGGTCATATAGGATTATATTGTGACCCCATGGACTCCCATATAAAGAAGGAGATTTTGTCATTTGTATAATCCAAGAATTGATCATTTATGTAATGCAAAGGACATTTCCCCCTTGAAGTGGCTTATTTATAAGGCGTTGATCTCTCTTTTCTTCTATTTTTGGAGCTGGTTTCTTAATAGTGACTTGGAGGAGAGGACCTCCAGATGCACATCGATATGGTAGATGATGGGAGGTATAGCGCAAACGACATTAGTATTGTTATCTTTCACAAGGAGTTTGGTTCTCCTCTCACATTAAAATATGTCATTTATGTTCTTGGTTTAAAGAAAAGCTTAATTTAAATTTCTATGTTGGAATACTGTGGCTATGATGTGATATTTATAAAAGGAAAGACGTTCCTTAATCACATATCCATGAGACAAGTGAAGAAGATCGAGGTTCAAGTAAAGAACCTTTACAATTTGGATGTAGAATATTGTGCTTCCTTGAGCACGAAAGCAGAGAAGGTGGAGAACCGAGACATCTGTCAGTTATGGCATAGAATATTGGGCCATATTCACCACGAAGGTTTGAATATCATGTAATATATTTCTATGGGACTTCCCAAGGGTTCACTTGAGCAGTGTGATACATGCAAAGGGTGTGCAATGGGGAAGTACAACAAAGCCACCTTTTATGATAAGGATAGTCGAGCGGAAGTTATCCTTGGAATAGTTCACTCAGATGTGTGTGAACCTTTATTGACAGCCTCCACAACCAAGCATAGGTACTATGTGATTTTTTTAGATGATTTTTCACACAAGTGTTGGATATTATTCATGCAGAAGAGATACCAGGTGTTCTCAAAATTTTGTGAGTTCAAAACACTTACTGAGAAAGACACATGCAAGAAGGTGAAGGCTCTCAGGAGCAACAATGATAGAGAATATATGTAAAATTAATTCAAGAACTTCTGTGCATTAGAAGGCATTCGACGACATTATATAGCATCTCATAACCCACAACATAATGTGGTTGTAGAAAGAAGGAACAAAAGTATTGTGGGAGATGCATGGGCTACGTTACATGATCAGGGTGTATAAAATACACATATATTCAATTGGGGTCTTGTAATATGCTAAAACAAAACACTTGAATATATTCTACAAATTGCGGAAACCAATTATGAACGCACAATCAAATGAAAAATAAAGATAAAAATTTTCAATAGCACAACGCAAATATTTAGCTGGGGAAATGTAATATTCCTAAATTAGCACACAGCTAATTTGAATATTAAATTTTGTTTTTTCTCTTAGATAGAGGAATAAGAGGGTATGGAGACCCATAAATCTCCTTAGTAGGAATAAAAGACACTCCTAGTGTGAATGGAAGTCATCTAAAAGCTGGATTGAAGACCCTTATGTGTGAAAAGGGGTTGGAGCATGAACACTGGGTCAACTTTGACCAAATCAAACAACGATGTTATGGAGGAGTGGCATTCTTGGTGGGACAACACAATTTTGGAGGGAGATTGATTGCATGGAGGTAGTGACCTACTTGAGTGGGGCCAAGGTTGAGGAATCTCATAACTTATATAAGGAAGAGAATGGTAGCCATATGGGATTATGTTTTAGATTATTATTTGTATATGGTTTGTTTATAATTGTTTCTCTCTTCAGCTGTTTAGCTAAGATTGCAGTGATGTTTAGAACAAGGAGTTCCCGAGTAGGAATCCCACCTATTTCTTTGAGAGGCCTCTTGGAAGAGCATTGCACTACATTTCCACACTCAGGCTTAAGGCCAAGCTACAACTTTCTTCATCAACACAGTTTCTGCAAAGTATTGTGCTGTGTTGCAAGGTGTAGCGGTGGAGAATTATATTGGGTGACTTCAGAGCTAGTTTTGCAATGGAGGAAGGTTTACATCCATTGGATGGCCTATAAATAAGCCCCTTGGGCCTTATTGACATATTTGGCATCTGGCCAAGGAGTATTTATCCCCTACAGCATAGTTTCAGTCCAGATCTGCGTTATTTTAGGGAGGAGTTGCAGGGGTGGTTGCAGTGGTTGTTTTGGGAGGTGATTTCTTCAGTGGAGGAGCCATTCTTTCATCCGGAGGATCTATTGGAGAAGAGTTGTAGGTTTCTACATCAGCTTCAGCCATATCTTCTCAATTCTATTGTTGCAGCATACCTTCAGCCCTAGGGTTGCATCTTACATTGGCACGTGTGTATTTTCCGGAAACCTTCTTGGGTTGTCTTGGAAAGTTGATCTAGTGCCCAAATGTTTATGTCTAGTATCTATTGGGGCCTATATCAGTATTTTTGTATCATTTTATGATCTCTAGCTGTAGTTATTCTTAATATGACTGTGATGTAGCAGCTCTCCGACATTTTGTATTGTAGCAACAACATATAATTGGGAGTGATTGTTTATGGGAGGCTTTCAGCTCTCTTTTGAATCTCTATTTTCCACAGGATTATGCCTCACTATTTTGTATTGATTTGGAAGTTCTCACACATACAATGTTATGGTTTCGTATTTGTCTCCATTGTTGATGTGTTGATTTATTAATTATTATTTCAGCTATGTTGAAAATGCAATATTGAGGAGCTTAGTGAAATGAAGCCGTTTACCAAGCGGGGCCTAGTTGTAACCGTTAAAGTCTATTTTTAGACTATGTCTATTTTTAGACATATGGAGCATGGTCCAGGGGTTGCAGTATGTTATTCTTGGAGTATTGGTCATGTTGGTAAAAATAGATGGACCTCTATTTTTTGACCTATAGGTCGAAGTCTATATTTAGACTGCCTATCCTAAAATAGGGAAGTCAAATATTATTTACCCTTAATAATATTTGGACTATAAACTTCAGTTTACTCTCTTGGAGCACTTCAGTTCGAGCCTTGGAAGTGGCTCATGCATCTGACAGAGGAATTACGCTATTCCTAATGGTTTGGTGAGCACATGCATGGTTGACTTCAGTTAGGACTTCAGTGGCAGAAGTTTGGTGGAGTTAATGAGACAGCTAGTGGAGTTGTGTTCGGTTTAACTTAGTTGAACTAGTTGAGATTAGTTTAACTAGCTAATCAACTAGTAATGAGTGGAGTGAATTAAATATTATTTAATTCATTAATTAGTAACTCATTATTCAACTCAAGAACATATCAGTTCACTACAGTGCATGGACAGTTCAGTGGAGACCAGTGAAAGAGGTAGATGAAAGGGTGGAGTTAGCTATCAGTGGCGACATCAGTTGTGCATGAGATTTGCACCACACTTGGAGGAATTGCCCATGATGATTGCACTGCCAAGCCAAGGAGATTCGAACCTTGGATCTCTATTAGTATTTAGGATGGTGCCACATCATGGTGAGGTGTTAAATTAGTGGTGAGTTTTGAACCAGTGACTTGTTCAAAACCAAGCTAGTTTGTGTGTAACTTCATGAGATAGTACTGAGTACTTGTGAGGAGTATTGTACTGATTTTGTTACATGTTTTATCCATTATAATATACACAATAGCTGCGGGGTTTTCATCTATAAGCTTTCCCCATACATACTGTGTTAATGTGTATGATGAATTGATGTGCTATCGCTTGTTTTATTTCCGCATGTGTGATGATCTGAGTGGAAGAGATTATGTGTTACATATGAATTCGAATTGATATGTGATCATGATAGTCTCGATGGATAATTAATCATTATTCAGCAAATTTATACATTGTGTTCATATATTGCTGCTTCCCCATTTGGGAATATTACAGTGGTATCGAAGCATAATCTTGGCTCAGCCTGTGGATCTCAGCCATTATGCTATCAGGAGAATAAGAAGAAGGAGAAAGAGATCAGGATGATGGAAAAAATGAGTTTTATCTCATCTCTTTTCATATCTAAGGGGGGCCTCACCAAGGATGTCAAGCAAAGAAGAATGGATAAAATCAATGAAGCCACACTAGGGTTTCAAGATGAGGAAGGTCCATGTACTTCCTAATAGCAAAAAGTAGATCTGGTATTGCATAGAGATCCAAAGAAACATACTATGCGCTTTCCTTATAAAGAAGAATACAAGAGGCATGGAGATGGAGGACACTTAGATCATGAGATTCTAAGTGAGTATCTTACATAGTACAAATCTCAAACAAATGCTTTCAAGGAGAATCTGACTCTCCCACAGTTCATTCAGCTCAAAAAAGAAAGAAGACCTTGCAGAAATAGATTTCTACTGCCTACATTTTATGGTTCATCCACATATACAACAAGAACTTGGGGAATGAAGTTGGATGCATTTTTCCTGCTACATCCAGTAGTAGAGAAAGAATTTTTTGAGATTGCAGCGCTGCACCTAGAAGGTGAAGCAAACATTTGGTGGTTCAACCATTTGAGTCATTCAAGAGTGACTACATATGCATATTTTACTCAAAGGTTGATCAAGAATTTTGACAAGAATAAATCAAAGGAGAAGGGGACTTCACCACCACTTGCTGCAGGAGCACTTGCATCAGGAGAAAGAACCCTTGCACCTTTGCAAAGTGGTCTTGATCTCTTGACATTTAGAGTCCCATGCACTATTCTAGAGACGCATGAGGAGGAGGAGACTTGTGCCAGCGCTGATTTAGCCATAGAAGAGCAACCATCATCATCAGTAGTTGGGGAAGCCATCACACCAGAGGAAGGAACCCTTGTAGCAGTACAATATGTTCCCAAGCTTTACCAAGGTATGAACATATTTCCATTTCCTGTTATTCCAGCACATCATATGGAGGGTTATTGGAACTTGCCATCAGGGAAAATGCATGACCTAGGGTCAAACTATCATTGCCTTGAGAACCCTTTATTTGTTCAAGGAAGACATATAGAATCATCCTGGTTATTCATTTTTGAGATGCACACAACTCTTGGGGTTGGAGTGTAACTTTTTGGAGCATAGGGTGAGTGTTATAGTTATTCTTAATATGACTGTGTTGTAGCAGCTCTCCAACATTTTGTATTGTAGGAGCAGCTCATATTTGGGAGTGATTGTTTATGGGAGGCTTGTTCACTCATTTAATATGATTTATGCCTCACTATTTTCTATTGATTTGATGTTCTTATACATAATGTTATGATTCCATATTCGTCTCCATTGTTGATGTGTTGATTTACACTATTATTTCTAGTTTTGTGTTCATATATTACTGCTTCCCCATTTGGGAATACTACAGGAAATCCTCAACTAAAAAATGCCTCTATCTGTATATTTCATTAAGTTAAGAATACGAAACAATACAATTCTTCTCTCAAGCTTGAGATCTCTCTGCACTATCTCTAACAGTATCGCATTGATCCCAACAAGTTTGGTCCAATATTTAACCAATTTCTTTCCTCTGTGTGCTCAGCCTTTCTTACAAATTCCTGAGGGAAGTGAGCCCCTATTAATTAGGAAATTCCTAATAATTGATTGTGCAATACAACCAAGCCATTCAACTAACCTCATGCATGACCTGTACAATTTTCTAATTATACAACTAATAATATACTTCCCTTTAACTCCAATCTCAACTGGGTCTTCCTCAGAACTAACATGCAACAACTATTTATAGTGATTTAGTTATTTTATTGATGAGTACATCTGAATTAAATAATATTTAATTCACTAGACCTCTCACTAGCTCCTCCATTCGTTAGAACTAGTTTAACTCATTTTAACTCAAATAATTAATTTAAACAATTACAAATCAAAATAAATTGCAACTGAACCCCCTAAACTTAGAGTGAACTCTACATGCCTCCAGTTTGACCCTCAACTCGAATTTACTGAGCTAACTAAGTATTTCCAACTCAATTAGCTCGTATAAGTTGTCATGTGATGTGGAGTTACAATTTCCTTCTAATTTAATTAAGGGAAAATTAAATTAGAATCCCTTTTGATTCCATTTTCAATGTTTTTTGTTGTCATTTTCAACACTCCCTCTCAACAAGAAAGGAATTCAAATCTATCCTGATGTTGTACCTTTGGAATGTTCTGCATGCAACACTTCTTTCTTGTGTTGTATCTATTACAACTTCTAAAACTAAAAAACATCCAAATTGAATCAATTGTGATCAATATGATGCATTTCTCACCAGAGTCTTTGACTACTACTAGCAACTGCACTGTCTATTAAAATCTCTGTGCTATTGTTGATTCTGCACTACTACCAACTCTGATTTGTGCTCCCTAGTATCTGACTACTGCTAGTATCTACATTTTTCAGTCTGACATCAGACTGCATCAACCGCCACTGATCCATCCTTCTACTGTGTACTGTGGGCCCCCGTTGCAAGGTAATGATCCATGAGACAAGAAATCACAATGGGTCCTACCCAATTTCTTGCAAACTTGGGACTAATACTTTACATCGCCCAACCTCTCTCTTGGAGGTATGGCTACATGTGCTCCCTCTCCCCACTTGGCTCAAAATTCCCCCCTATTGGAGTTCTCTGCTTGAGTGTATGCCTCCACTCGATCTCCTCTCTGCTTCTCTAATTGTGGTTGTTCCACAAATTTCTGAGTCTTCTTCTGAGGCTACATGTTCAGAGGTAATTCATGCTCCCTCTCAACAACTAAGTCTCTAACCTTTTCCTTGCTCCTCAAATATTTGCATGGATTTGTTACCTCAACTGCATACAATTTCTTGACTTGCTGATCCAGGAGGATCTTGTTCAATAAAGTTCGGTAGAG
This sequence comes from Pinus albicaulis, assembly GCA_034641835.2. NCBI lineage: Eukaryota > Viridiplantae > Streptophyta > Pinopsida > Pinales > Pinaceae > Pinus > Pinus albicaulis. Next base: position 549,240,602 of record CM076572.1, read on the forward strand.
AGATCCAAGCAGCTCTAGAAGTTTGATGTCTAGTTCAGTCTTCATACTGTCAATTTCGCTAGTGAAAAATACCTCAAAATGTCATGTGTTTCAAAATTTGTGATGTAATGGTGTAAAAGGGTCCTAGATTACCTATAGTGAAATACCTTACAAAATTTAATCGTAGACCTAAATCTATAGCCTTAAACATCTAAGACCTAGCACTAAAACCTAAACCTAAATGCTAAACCTAAAGCCTATGTAATAACCTAGCGGAAACATAAGTCTATGGTGTAAAATAAAGTTTGGGGTAAGTAATAAACTTTATATTAAATTTTAAAACCCACTTTCGGACTTTGAATAAACAAATATATAATAAACAGTCCTAACTGCGGCTATCAAACCGCGTTAGAAGGTACACATATGAACGGCAGGTTAATATAAAATTTTGACCACGATTGTTAACGCACATTTGTAACCACATCGGAGATTGTTCTCCTTGTGAACGCGGTGGCGAATAAGGGTACGCCAGAACCGTCGAATCTAACCGTAACCACCGGAACCGAACAGCCCAAATTTCCTGTTCACATGCCGGTAGTTAATCAACTCCCCACAGTTAGCCAAACCGTCGGGGCTAAATTTTATCATATGGTCCATTTTTGGGTTTTATAATTTAATATGCGCTAAGGACAAACATCCTTTATCCTAGGTTTTGGTTAAGGAGATAGGATTTGAGACCCCATCACTTAAATAACTCAACCAATTTCTAATTTTGGCATCAAGAAGTTCGAGTTAAACACTATTTAAGCCACGATATCTTTTCCATGAAGGAAATTGAGACATTGAGTGCATTTGAGTTCAGTTTCATAAGGATAGAGGTAGTTTGGCAGAATTAAGCACAGAGATAGGTGTTGGAAAGCTGAGAGAGAGATATTTCTATTGTCAGTGACTAGAATTTCCTGTGAACATGATCATTCTGGTGTATTTCCTGTGTAAAGTAGATTCCCACTTGAAAGCAGACCCGGAGATGTAGTCCACCAGGGATGTACTCCGTAATCAGCTGTTTTCTTCTTCTTCTCTCTATTTTGTGTTTTATTTTAATCATTTATTTTATGTTTCTTTATGTCGTCTTTCACTTTAAATCTCTCTTAAGTTAACAATCAATCTTAATGACAAACTAATCAAACTACCTCAGCACTTAATAGATCACTTTCATATCATTTTTGGTATCAAAGCAGGTTATGCTTTGTAGTTTTTTTGTCAATGGATGTTAGCCAGGTTAATATTGAAATGTGGAAAAGGCAAGCTAGAGGAATTCAATCCATATATTGGGAAGCATAAAGTTGTTCATCAATCAACGATGATAGGGGCTGAGAACATTGAGACTCTTGAAGCTCCTGAATCGAAACCCATGGATGAGAATCAAATCTATCAGATGTTTTTAAACATGCAATAGATGTTGGCAGAATTATATGAATATAAGAAGATGAGAGATGTAGCCTCATCTTTGAAGGCATCAAAGAAGGACAAGGGTAAAGGCAAGGCAGATAAATCTCCTTCTCCTCCATCATCTCCATCATCTTCTTCTTCTACTACTACTTCTATTTATGAATCTGAAAAAGAAAAGAAACCTCAGATTCCACTTTTGAAACTTGATGTTAAGTTTGAATTACTTGTGTACGATGGTGAAATGAACCATGAGAAACTAGATAATTGGGTAAAATAGTTAGAATTATATTATTGTATTCAAAATATTACTGATGATAAGACAAAGATCCAATTAGCTACTCTTATAATGGGGGGTACTTCTTTGATCTGGTAGGAAAGTAAGACACAGATAGATTTAAAGCGTAAAGGAAAAGTTATCACGTCATGGACTAAATTTTTAAAATCTCTAAAAAAACAATTCTATCCGTTGGGTTACACACAGCAAGTTGTTATTGATTAGCGGCGCTTGCGACAAGGTAAGGGACAGAATGTTCAAGATTTCACTCAGGAATTTAGAAAGAAAGCATTAGCACTTGGTATTCCTTTGGACACAAAAGAAACTTTGTAGAAGTATATTGGCAGTTTACATTCATATTTGCAACATACATTATTAATGTTCAATCCTAATGACTTTGATGAAGTTTTTGTTCAATCTATTCATGTCGAATCAGGTGGTAGACAATTCAAGTTTACACCAAAGACATCCAAACAGTTGGAAATTGAAGACAACAAAAATAAGGGCAAGAAAAAGGGAAAGAAGACTGCCACAACTCAGAAGGAAGATGAAAGACCTACTTGTACTGACTGCGAGAGGATCCGGCATGATGAAGAAAGATGTTGGAAACTTCACTCGAAACTCAAGCCAAAGAAGTTCCAAATGAGGAAAGGTGAAAATAAGGCTGAAACAACAATCCAACAAGGCTTGGACTTGGGATCCAATTCAGGTGATGAATGCAAAATCACTACTATGGTTACAACAGGTAAAAATTATGATACTAGTACTTCTGCTTCTTCAAACATCAAACAACTGGAAGAAGATAAAAGAATCGAGTTATTTCATATAAGGGTAGCTTCAAAACATAAAAATATAGATACATTGTTTAATACGGGGTCACAAGCAAATTTTATTTCTGAATCATTGGTTAACAGATTGGGTTTGAAAACACATAATCATCCAAAACCATATCCTTTAGGCTGGTTAAAGGAACAAACTCAAATTCATGTTACCAAATAGTGTCAGTTAAAATTTTCAATCACAACTAACTATATTGACGAAGTGGATCTAGATGTGATACCGTTAGACATATGTGGAATTTTTTTAGGAAGCCCTTATCTCTATGATCATGATGCAGTATTTTATAGGAAAGATCATATGTATCATCTCAAGAAAGATGAGATTAAATACATCGTTCGGGCACATAAAATCAAAAATCACTTGAATTTGATTAATGCTAATTAGATGAAGCGCTTAATAAGTTCAAGTAAGAGATACATACTCATGTCGGTAAAAGAGAAACATAAGTATCTTAATGATGCTTGTTCAGGTTATGAATTTCAGTATGAAGGTAATTTGGTTAAAAAGGTAGATTCATTTCAAGATCTAGTTAAAAAACCAAAACATCTACTTCATAAAAAGGAAATACAACATGAGATGCAGTTGATGTTCGTTGCCCCTCTTTCTAATATTGGAATATATCACAAGTCAGTTATAGAGCACGAATAAATAGAGCAAAAAGCTCCAGGGATGGTTGGAAAAGAATCCATGTGACCCAATTCATCTCCATGTGGTTCATCCATAATTTTGGTTCGTAAGAAAAATGGGACATGGGGAATGTGTGTCAATTTTAAACTTTTTGATTCATTTAAGCAGAAAAATTTCACAGCATTATTAGATCATCAACAACCATTTGAAGATAAAACAAATGCTAGTGGTTATGCAATGGAAACAATGATTCACATAGATCATCAACAGCTTCAATACCTTCAGTCACAAACTAAGTTGCAACAATCTCACCACTATAGATGGATGAGATTTATTCAGAAAATTCACTTAGTAATTAAGGAAAAGAAAGGTGTAACAAGTAAAGTAGTTGATATGATGTCTAGACTATCTTTTAATACTTCAGTAGTACTGCAGAATATTTCATTGAAACATGAAAGTTATATAGAACAGTATAGTACTGATGATGATTTCAAAGATATTTATGAATCACTAACTCATGATACTCATATAGAAGAAACCACTTATCATATTCATGACATATTATTATATCATCTGGGTAATTTCTACATACCGCAGACAAAAAGGGTGCAGGTTATTCAAGAAGCTCATCCTTCTCAAATTGTAGGACATTTTGGCGTAAGCAAGACTATGGCACAAAGTCAAAGGTATTGTTACTGGCCTCATATGTATGAAACAATTTTGAAGTACATCAAAGGATTTGTGATATGTTCGAAAAGAAAGCCAAGCAATCGCAAGATTGGTTTGTACATGCCACTTCCAGTTCTTTTGCAACCATGGGATAGCATGGATTTCGTTGAAGGACAGACAGAAATGGTGAACAGGACCAGGATACATATTCTTCGAGGTAACCGTATTAAACATCCTAAGTTGTGGGATGAATATTTACCTTATGTGCATCATGCTTACAATCAAGCCTTACATTCTTCTCTAAATGCGCCACGACAAGCATTGAGTCAAGCCAAGTATAAATTGTGACATGGAAAACATCAAGTCGATCATCATTTTCAGGTCGACAATCAGGTATGGTTGTATATCAGCAAAGTCAGGTTGAAAGGAGAAGGTAAGAAACTGAAATCTATCAGTTATGGTCCTTTCAATATTGTTGAGAAGATTAACAATAATGCATTCCAATTAGATTTACCTCCTTACATGCATATTTATTCAGTTGTTAATGAGGAAAATATGAAATTGTATAAACCTCCGATGATTGTTGATCTCGAGGATGATACACCGATTCCTTCTATTGACGACTTATCACCTAAGTACATGACAGAGTTGCAGGAAGATACCATCTTGGACAGAAGAGTTCCTACTTCCAGGCGAGGAGATGTGGAATATCTTCGAGTGGGACTCAAGGGCATGAATCTGAGTAACGAAAAACGGATAGAGATCGGAAAAAAGTGAGGGAGTTGTATCCTCACTTATTGTCTGCTTAAAATCAAACTTTTTTGGTCCAAAATATCTCAAGTGGAGAGGATTGATCCAGGAGGATCTTGTTCAATGTAGTTCGGTAGAGAGGTCCAGTTAGCTCCAGAATTCTGATGTCCGGTTCAGTCTTCATACCGTCAATTTCGCCAGTGAAAAATACGTCAAAATTTCATGTGTTTCGAAATTTGTGATGTAATGGTGTAAAAGGGTCCTAGATTACCTATGGCAAAATACCTTAAAAAATGTGATCCTAGACCTAACTCTCTAGCCTTAAACATCTAAGTCCTAACACTAAAACCTAAACCTAAAACCTATGTAATAACCTAGCGCAAACATAAGTATATGGTGTAAAATAAAGTTTGGGGTAAGTAATAAACTTTATATTAAAGTTTAAAACCCACTTTCGGACTTTGAATAAAAAAATATATAATAAACAGTCCTAACTGCGGCTATCAAACTGCGTCGGAAGGTACACATATGAACGTTAGGTTAATATAAAATGTTGACACAATTTTTAACGCGTACCTGTAACCGTGTTGTAGATTGTTCTCCATGTGAATGCGGCGACGGATAAGGGTAAGCCGAAACCGCCGGATCTAACCGTAACCACCGGAACCAAACTGTCCAAATTTCCTGTTCACATGCCAACAGTTAATCAACTCCGCACAGTTAGCAAAACATTTAGGGCTAAATTTTATCATATGGTCCATTTTTGGGTTTTATAATTTAATATGCACTAAGGTCAAACATCCTTTATCCTAGGTTTTAGTTAAGGATATAGGATTTGAGACCTCATCACTTAAATGACTCAACCAATTGCTAAGTTTGGCATCAAGAAGTTCGAGTTAAACATTATTTAAGCCATGACATCTTTTCCATGAAGGACATTGAGACATTGAGTGTATTTGAGTTCATTTTCATAAGGATAGAGGCAGTTTTGTTTTCAGCATAGCTCCACCACCCGGAGGCGGAATTGAACGCAGAGACAGGCATTGGAAATCTAAGAGAGAGAGCATTCTGTTTTCAGTGACCAGAAGTGCCTGCAAGCACAATCATTCTAGTGTATTTTATTTGTAAATAATTCCTCGGATCAATCCTAATAAAGTGGACGCCCACTTGAAAGTGGACCTAGAGATGTAGTCCACCAGGGATGAACTCCATAATCAACTGTTTGCTTCTTCTTCTCTCCGTTTTATGTTGTATTTTAATCATTTATTTGCTGTTGGTTTAGCTCTCTTCAATTAACAATCAATATTAATGACAAACTAATCAAACTACCTCAACACTTAATCGATCACTTTCATATCACTTGCACACCAATATGTTTTAACTGTCCTATGAATATGTGTCTAAGGAAAACCTTTCCTTTTCTAAATATCACATCGTAGCCATGGTCTTCAAATACCTTGATGGAAACAAGATTATTTTTTAGTATTGAAACATAAAATACATATGTGACTATGAGAGGGGAGTCAGAATCCCTCTAAAAAATCATTGTACCAAAACTGGTCGCTCTATACCTCCCATCATTTCCAAACTCTATGTTCTTCTTGAGGTCTTTCTCCTCCAATTCACTGAAGAGATCTCCATTTCCCTTCATATGGAATGAGGCACTGCTGTCGAGATACCAAATGCATCCCATTACAGTGATTTTCATGCATGAAATGAGAGTGAAATCAAGTTCGAACTGTGAAGCTAGAGCTTCACCTGCTGCTCCTATTGCGGGTTGCTTCTTTCTTTCATTTTGTGGACATTTCACGGCATAGTGCCCAAACTCGTGACAATGAAAACACTTGATGTTAGACAAGTCTTTATTTTTTCCCTCTTCGCCTTGGGTCTTCTTTCCTTGGATTTATTTCCTTTTTCGACTATTTCAAAAAAAATTTATTTTTCTTTGGAAGAGGTCTCGTCTCTATTGTTCCGTTGAATCTCTTCTTGCATCAAGTTGGACCATAATAACTCCCACCCTGGTAGCTTCTCCCTCCCATTTACCAAATCCTAGTAGTTGTGCCAGCTCTTGGGAATGCCTAGAATTGCTAGGCTCATGAGATCATCCCTGGGAATGGTAACACCAACACTTCAAAGCTTATCTTGAGATTGAGTAAACTTCGTCAAGTATTTTGGTATTGTCCTGCCCTCCTCCATCTTAATTTTTCTAAGCTTGTCCTTCAGTGTCGGCTTCCTGTGGTCCTTTTTGTTCTGAAATAAATCTATTAAGGTCTTCTCCATAGCATATGGAGTTTCCTTTCCATGGAGGTTCGAGACAATATGATCTCGAACTCCTTCTAACATAATCCTTCTCGTCTTTGCTACATTTGTCTTCCGTGCATCAAGATTTTGAGAATTTTTTGTTGCAAGCCCGGGAATATCACTATCTATGAATTCCTTCAACCCGTTGTCCTCCAACACAACCTCCATCTTGTCCTTCCAAGTTATTTAATTTGAACTACCCTCAAGGGCATATTCAAGTCTCAATCCACAACAAGACATCTTGATCTGATGCTGGTCATGAAGAATAAATCTACAAATTTGATTCACTTGTTCAAAACAAACTCTTATTCTTCTCTTCTATAGTGATTCCTTCTCTGATACCATGTAGAAAATCCACATATATTCAATTGATCTTGTAACATGATAAAACCAAATACTTGAATCTAGTCTACAAATTGTGAAAACCAATTACGATCACACAATCAAATGAACAAGAAACAAATAATTACAATCACACAACACAAAGATTTATGTAGGGAAAAACTCAGCTAAAAAAACCTGCTATATGTATATTGAATTAAGTCAATAATATGAAACAATACAATGTTTCTCTCAGGCTTGAGAACTCTCTGCACTATCTCTGACTGTATCACACTGATCCCAACAAGTTTGGTCCAATAATTAACCAATTTCTTGCCTTTGGGTGCTCAGCCTTGCTTACACATTCCTGAGGAAATTGAGCCCCTATTAAGTAGGAAATTCCCAATAATTGATTGCACAATAACTCCAAGACATATTGTTGACATCATGCATGACTTGCACAATTTTCTAATTATACAATTGATAATATACTTCCCTTTAACTCCAATATCAACTAGGTATTCCTCAGAACTGACATGCAGCAACTATTTATAATGAATATTCAGTTATCTGATTGATCAGTGCATGTGAATTAAATAGAATTCAATTCATTGGACCTCTCACTAACTCCTCCATAATATATAACTAGTTAAATTGATTTTAACTCAGATAATTAAGTTAAACAATTACAACTCAAAATAAACTGCAACTAGACCCCCTAAAACTTAGAGTGAAAACTAAGTCATACAAGCTATCATGTAATGCATAATTACAATTTCCTTCTAATTTAATTAAGATAAAATTAAATTAGAATCCCTTTTGATGCCATTTTAAATATTTATTTTTTCCAATTGAGATTGGAGTTCAAGGCAAGTGTACTATAAGTTGTATAATTATCAAAATCGTACATGTGGTGCATGCAGTCATAGGAAAGCCCCTAATGGATTGGGAATTTCCCTAATCATAGGGCCTAATTACCCAACGAAAAAATGCAAGGAAATAGGGATCCTGGAGGGAAGAAAATTGGTTAAGTATTGAACCATGCTTGTCTAGGAATCATTGAGATAGATAGCGATAGTGTAAAGGTTTTTCATCTTAGAGAAAAGCATTGTAATATTCTCATATTTTTGGTTTATTCAATATATAGATAGCGAGGTTTTTAGCTAAGGCTTTCCCCATGAAAATATTTGTGTTGTGTGATTGAAATTATTTTTCTTTCATGTTTTGTGATTTCAAGATCTAAATTGGTTTCCACAATTGGTAGAGTAGAATCATGTATAATGTTTTAGCATATTACAATTATCAGTTGAATCTACGTGGATTTTCCACATATTCAATACATCACCAACCATATTCTCACCAATGTTTGCATTAGAAACAAGCTTATTTGAGCCAAACACTATAGGAGAGCAAAATTCTACTATGGTCATCAAACCAATATATATCTCAACCAACAATGATTGACATAAAATTAATCCTTGCACCAATATTTAAATAACATGGAAAACTAAAAAATATATGGCCATAGGATGCAATATCCATTTCCAAAATCAAATGACAACAATGTTTCCATAGGCACAGTTTCACATGTTTCAAGACAATATCAAAGAAAATATTTAGACTAATATATGCATCTATAAATGATCATTTAACCATTTTTTTAACACCCTAATATTATTCAATTCATAGCCAACAAAATTTCCATCAATTGGGTGGATCAAATGTTGAAGGATGACAAACTGAGGTTGTGGCCATGAAGCCAATAAAAATATTAAACAATAGTAAACATAATCTTATTAATTGCATCACCAACCAACTTCTCAACAATACTTGGTTTACAAAAAACCTTAGCTTGGTAAAATACTAAAGAAGGTTTGACTTGCACTATGACTATTAAGGCAATAGAAATCTCAACCAACAATGAAATGACATAAATAATAATTCTTGCACAAGCCTTTAAACAACATAAAAACACTGGATTTTATGACCATAAGATAAATTGTCTTTTTCTTGTTAGTTTTTGTAGCATCAGATGTGTTCTAGCCATGAGATTGTGCGGAGTGACTAGAATACATGTATTCTCTAATACCCATAAATCATTTCTGGAAGTTACACCTTGGACAAGATACACCAAATAATTTCTTGGAGAAGATACACCAAATCAGTTGAGTATTCAATTTGCTGGGAAATCGATCTCCATAGTAGCAGCATCCAGTTTCTGGAGGTGATTCATTAAGTCGAAGTAGTGAGAGAGTGGTAGAGATACTAATTCCATAGGAAGCTTTTCCATTTTCGATGAGTACACTACAGAGAAACAATGATTTCCACAGAGAGGCAGTGCAGATCTTTGTGAGGAGATTCCATATTTGATGGGGAGAATGAGATATTCTAAGCCGGGGGCGGAGGGTCCAAAGGCAAATATCATTAGTCTTCCAGGCAGTAGTTGCAAAGAAAGTAAGAGGAGACGTTGTTCCAAGCTTGTGGGACGCAACAACTGCATAGGCTAACGCAATGATTGCGTGAAGGGAGCGAGGAGAAGCCCATTTCGAGTTGAGGTCAGTGATGGATCACCTGTGGAAGTGAGAAATTTTCTCACTGGTTTTATTTCCAGTCATTTATCTATTTTGGATTGCTATATTAAGCATCCATAGATTGTACTCAGATTTCATTACTGCATAATATCAAATCCCTCAGTTGTTGCACTGATTTTCCTGAGTTGGGTTTTTCCAGGGACTTAGTCCAAAAATAACTGTGTCATATTGTGTGTGTGAATCTATTTTCCATCGTTTATTTTTCTTCCGCAATATTTGTTTTGTGAAGGTTGCAGTGAATTTATTTCGATATTTGTCATAGCACACAAAAAATATTTTTTTTAAATTAATTTAACAAATAAAAGAAATAACATCAGTTGTTGTAATACGATTCATGATTAGCCAAATTTTCACATGGTATCAGAGTGCAGATATAAATATGGAGATTTAAGCTGTAGAAAGGAAGAAGAAGGACCTTTTTAAGGTCAAGTGATTCAGGTGTGGCGAGATAGGTCACTACAACACTCAGTGTCCTTTCAAAAAGAAGGACAAGGAGGAGAAGCAAGACCAACAGGTTGCTTACGCAGAGATTGACAGGTTGTACTCAAGGTTGGAGGGATAATTTTCCATGATAGCAGACATCTCTCCAGGAGTGAGGTGGGGCTTGGTTTTGTAGCCTCGGAGTAGTACAAGTTGGGCGTGAATCTTGAGGAATTCTACCTCTTGAATCAATACCTGGAAACCAGGGCACACAATATGCAGTAGCGAAATGGACCAGTGCAATTGGTGCAGTCAAATGCCAAAATGACAGATGCAGTGGCTAATAGTGGACAGATGAGGGGTGGTGTAGTGCAGAGTCAGCAGCAGTACAGAGACTAGTAGCAATCATTACTCAGGTGATAGATGCATCATACTGAACACAAATGGTTCAATATTTTGGATAGTTCTCAGTTGCAGCAGCAATAGATGAGAGGAAGTTGTAGATGTTGCAGTAGCAGCAACAACAGAGTTGCAGTGCATATTTAGTGTTGGAAGCAATTCAACAGGGTCAACAAAAGCACATATGGAACACATATTAGAGTTGTGCAGTAGTTGGTGGGTAGTAATAGCCAAACATCAATATTGTGACATCAGATGGTGCAGAGGCATTGTATTGTAGCAAAAACTACAGTTGCACCATTAGAACACTTTCCTCGCTAAGAGGGAGTGCTAGTTTTTGTAGCAACAGATGTGTTCTAGCCACGAGATTCGACAAAGAGACTAGAATACATGTATTCTCCAATACCCATAAATCGTTTCTGGAAATTCCACCTAGAGACGACTTAATTAAATTAATTAGTCACTTTTTAATATTTCCTAAGTATAAACCTAGGAAGTTATACTTAGGAAATATGATTAATTAAAAGGAATTAATTAATTCATGATGAGGACCTTCTAGAATAGTGCATGGATCGATTTCTAGTTAATGCTAGCCATCGATTAAGATTTAATCGTGGTCATTGAAGTCTCAACGGAGGATTATAAGAAGAACTTGATGGGGCTTGGAGAAGATACACCAAATCAGTTGAGTATTTGATTTGCTGGGAAATCGATCTCTAGAGTAGAAGCATCTATTTACTGGAGGGGCAGATATACTGAGGCAAAAGGAAGATTTTCCAGTTTCGGTGAGTACATTGCATAGAGGCAGTGATTTCCACAAAGAGGTAGCCCAGAGGCAACACAGAGCTTTGTGAGGGGATTCCGTATTTTTTGGGGAGCAGGATATATTTTGAGTCGGAAGCTAGGCATAGGGTCTAGAGGAAAAGAGCATCAGTATTATAGACAAAAGTTGCAGAGACCGTAATAGGAGACGATTTTCCAAGCTTGTGGGATGCAGAAACTGTGTAGGTTGGCACAATCACTATGTAGAGGGAGCAAGGAGTAGCTAATTTTAATCTGAGGTTAGTGATAGAACATTTGTGGAAGTCATAAATTTTCTCACTATTTTTATTGCTAATAATTTCTCTATTTTGGATTTCTAGATTAAGCATCGATAGATTGTGCTCAGATTTCACTACCGTATAATATCAAAACCGTCAATTGCTACACCGGTTTACCCGAGATGGGTTTTTTCGGGGACTTAGTCCAAAAATAATAGTGTCATATTGTGTGTGTGCATCAAATTTTATTCCGCAATATTTTTTTGTGAAGGTAGCAATGAATTTATTTCGATATTTGTCGTAGCACACAACTAATAATTTGTTTGATTAATTTAACAAATAGAAGAAATAACATCAATTGTTGCAATAGGATTTTGGGTTAGACGAATTTTAACATTTCCAAATTCAAACAAAAAAGATATTTTCTCAAGCATATATTCAAAACCTTATTGCATTAAAGAATGTGACTCAATACCAAGCAAACCACTAGACATGAAGAGTCATGGATTCAATTTCTCTACACTCAAATATCCTCAAATTTAACATGTTTCAATGTATATTAAATTTCCATTTTAAATTTTAACATTTATAGCAAGAGCCAAAAGGCCAAACCCTACTAGAAAACCCAGAACAAATTACCTATTGAAAGGCCAAATCCAACAACACTAGTAATGACAATAGAATGGAACCCTAGAAACAACACTATCGTGAAGAATACTCCCAAATTGAAATGAAAAAAGTGTTTTCATGTGAACATATTAAAAAATGTATCACATTAAAGAAAAACGGAGAGAATACCACAAAATAAGGTAGGTCATGGGATTAATTCCTCATTATTGTAGTCTTCAACAAACTTGCTATGTTTTATTGCAAATAGACTTAAGTGAAACCATTTTAAGATATGAAATAAAATACAAAAAACACACAAATGAATATACCTTAGAATCATGTGCAATACCTCAAACTAGTCTTTGAACAGGAAAGTTTTGGATAAGCTCTGTTCTTTTCAACAAGAGTCAAAAGATCAAACCCCCTCAAAATAGTAGAACACAAAGCCATGACAAAACTAATAATATAAATGCCACTAAAACTCATAGAAAACCCATCACCGCAAAAGCCACTACAATCTCTATGAAACCACTGCCAATAAGACCAATAAAAACTATATAATGAAACTTTAGGAAGAAGACTAAAAAGAAGAATACTCTAAAATACAAGATTATTAAATGCATAAAGCACACAAAGTCTCTTGAACATGAAAGGCCAAGCCACTACCACAACTTGTATAGTGCCAAAACACTACCAATAACATCCAAAATAAGAGCCTAAAGGTGAAACCCCAACAAAACACCAAGAAGACGATGCCAAAATGAAAGACTCAACCCACCAGACTAGTGAAAATAATATAATGGAATCCTAGCATAAACATTGCATGGAATCAACCTACAAATGCAGACACAAAATTCACATAGTTACAACAACTATACCAACCACTTCGATGGTGAAAGGCCACATCCCACCACAAGAGCCAAAACACCCCTAACCATTGATGCCATCACAATCCCTAACAACTACCATAGTTTTTACATTACCAAACCTTTTTCGAGAACATCCAAAACAACAATTAAAACCACAAACCCCATTAAAATGCTAAAAAGGCAAGAACACTAGATGAAAGCACAGTGAAACACTAACACCAACACTAAGGAAAAAAGAACACTCCATACATAGGAAAACTTAATCATGCAATTGTAATTCTATACTTAGGCATAGACCCACAACATACTCATACACTAGAAGACCTGCAACACTACCAAATCATTGTGAGGAACATCTAGAATAATAACCAAAAATCCAAAGTCTAACATAATACCAAGAACATTCTAGATAGATACATAATAAAACCTTACCACCAACACTATCTAGAACACTCCAAACATCAACCATGCACAACCAATGCCCAAACTTAAACCCATAATAAACTCATACACCAACACAACATAGGGGAACTGAATCCCCCAACCTACAAAAAAAACCAATAAACAATTCAAAATACCAAAATCAAATTAAACTTAAATAATCTTTTTCAAACATTAAATTACAAAGAAATTTACTTTATATTAAAAGATAATTACCATAAAATACTAATTATATTCCTTATTTGCATAAAGATTAATTTCTTAAATTATAAAGTAATTTATTTAATACTCCAAGTTTTACAATAACGATTTTTTTTTTAATCAAATCCATTTAAATACAAATTGATGATTATTGTACTCTTAGCATAAGAAAATAATAAATATAAATCAATCTTAAAAAATCAATACACATCATTTAAACTCAAATTGAACTCAATCAATATATTTTGTTTTCAAAGGAAAAAATCGCAATTTCATTAATGAAAACAAAATTACATGTTGCATCAGCTGAGATTTTTTCCAACAACCCTTCGTGACTGGTGTTTAGTGTTCATACAAGAAACCATTAATATACAAATGAGGAGAAAAATTAATTTATTCTCCCTTTCTTCTTTTCAACCTTTCTCCATTCTCCTTGTGATGATGGGCGGAAACAAGGGCGGGCTGATTTTCAGCTGTAGATGTTGCATTGTCCTTGTCTGAGTTAGAGGTGTCTGATAAATGATGTCATTTATTCCCACCAATGTCTATCTCCACTGGTTCCTTTGTGGGCGTGTCCTGGTGTTTTTGTAGTTCAATTGGACCCTGCGATTATTTTCCTTGTGCATCCAGGATGGTTGTTGACTGATTATTCCCATTGGGAATGGGCTCTTTCGCTTCTTCCTCTGTATCCTCCTCTAGTCCGCAAGGAGGAAATTGCCAGCCTTTGGGTGCTTTCCCCGCCTTCTTCTTTCTTTGGTTATCTCTTTTTCCCTCAAGACAAGTATTTTGCAAGTGACTCGTATGCCTGCAGATTCTGCGTCGGAAGGTAGCGTTTTCATAATCAAGGCATTGCATCCATTTTTGTTGTTTGTGTACCAATTGTATGCTTTCTAGTAATCCTTCATTGAGATCAACTTCCACACAAATATGTGTGAAGGTGTATATTTTCTCCTCCAGTCGTTGTGTATCTGTTTTGATGTATCACCCAATAACATTCCCTATGCCTTCAAGGACACATTCATTCCAGAAATGCAAGGGGAGGTTGTACAACCGGACCCAAACTAGCATTCTGGAAACTACCATAGTGTTTGCATCAAAATCCGGACACTGTGGGGTAATGTAAATTCTCGTAGATCCAAAAACCACGGTCCATGCCACAGTATGATGTCTTTGACTTTTGAGGTTTGAAATTTGACAATGAAGATACCTTTGGAGCATAGATGTATTTCGCAGTCCATGGTCCAGTTTGTGAAAATCCAAAGAAAGAGGTGCATTGGTTTGGGCCAAAACCTGTTGAATCGATAGATAATTGCTCGAGATTCATATGTGGTGCGATGTTCATCAATCTCGAGAATGTTTATGGCTAGTTCATGTGTGTGGTTCAGTTGCTCTACTATGTAAGCGCTAGGGGTGTTGCCCTCTGGTTATGTAGGTGTGGTTGCTTTATTGTTCCACTGTAGCATGTTCTTGAAAGAGGGCCCTCCTTTCTTGTTTCCCTGTTTTGAGGTGTTGCATCCCTTTGCTCGGCCAAGGCTTTTGGATTTTCCCTGTTCCACTACTCCTCCTCCTCTTAGCTATAGGTTGAGGATAATGGTTGGCCCTGAACTTATGAAGTATGCCTTTATGGATCTGTATTCTTGTAAGATTCTGCCTACACACAGATCAGTGATTGCAGTTGAGTTGGGTATCCCAATGTTTGTTTGTTTTTTTGTTTCAGATTTATCACCCGCTCTGTATTGTCTATCCACAATATTATATTTTTTCCCACAGGGGATCTAATAAATATTTGAAAACGATTTGGGGTTACCTGATGCATGGATTTTGTTTCCCTTTTGTTGTCTCACTTCATTGCCATTTTTGTTGTCTCACTTCAGTACCATTTGTGTGTGCCTCTGCATTGGTGGGTTCGATTTGGCTCGGTGGATCCCATGCGACTACAGTTCAGGTCCTCCATGAGTCAAGGCAGCTGCTTCTGTCAGTGGGCAGCAAAAGGTACTGAGATTTAAGTCCATGCGCATCCATAGTCAGAAATACATGCAGGACAGGGGCATGGTGATTCCCCATCTCATTTCCAGCCTGCACAAGGTAACATGAGGGGACCTTATCCCCCGAATCTGATCTTGGAGGAGCCTCTGTCCACACGAAAAGGTAAACTTTGTTTACAGGCCAGTGAGGCACCGACAGTAATCCCGGACATACCTCGTCCATCCTAATGTCGGTATGCAGAACATCCCGTTTCAACCAAAACAGGGGAAACTGCTCGACTACCCTGAATCTGCGTATTATTACATTTATGTTTTCGAGAGGCGCCTGTGCAGTTCCATACCCCTCGAATCTGAAGGTCGAGGAGTGGTATGAGGCTGCAGTTGAAGGTTCCTGATATCCCAGGCATATTATACTGATGCTCACCCGCACGAGTCCTCCGTCCACCTGCAGCGGTCGTTTGGGGCCAATGGCCACCGAAACAAGGTAGTCGTTCCAGTGTTGTGTGGGCCTGTGTGAAGCGGCTGCGGAAAAACCATGAATCTATAAAATGAAAACCCTATCGCCTGTTCGCTCCATTCTTTCTCACTCACTCGATATATCATTAAAAAAAAACAAATAAATAGGCATTCTAAACTTTTCTTATGTTCCTCTACTTCTGCACTCCTCCTCTAGATTTTGAGACAACCACCAAAATTCCAAAGCCATTTCTCACACCAAACCAAGCTGATTTCCAGACAGAGGATGAGTTGGAGGGGGACGAGGATGTGGACGAGGAGGAGGAGGAAGGGGAAGGGGATATTAAAGAGGCAAAATCAATGGAGCGAAAGCTCTGGAGGTTGAAGTTCCCAAAGGCATGAACAGAGGGATTGAGCCCCTCAGCCTTGCTGCCCACCTCCCATACATGATTCACCACACTTTTCTTTGAAGGCAGAACCACCTTTTGAAAATATTGTCATAAGCCCATTCTCAAACTCGGAGCTCAGATCTATTGCAGGGAAACTTATGGGGGAGGGCACCAGGGGTGGCTTCTTGGAGATAACATTGTAGGTGTTGCAGGCCATGTTGCCATTGGATTGCTTTAGGGCAATGAGAGCCTCTGTGCCTGCCATGCATTTGGCATTAGGATTTATTCCCCACACCACCCATCCCGAGGGGCTCTCCGGCTTGGCTCTGAATGCCAAATCCACAGACCCATTTGCAGGGTAATAATTCCATGACAGAGTTGCACCCAACTGTGGAAGATTCAGACATTGGGTATAATTTCTTGTGGCATTGCTCCCTGGACTCCCACTAAAAGTCTTGGGGGCAAGAAGTATCTCCAGAATCTGCAACATGCAGCCACAGGGAGGCCACCAGCAGCAATGGCACAAAATGTGAATAAATACCCTTCATGGCTCAAGGTACTGAGATGTATCAGACCAATAGGCAGTTCAGATCTCAGTTGTGCAATCTGATACTAGAAACCAAAGAGCCAGGTCTGGGTTTTGTAGAAATTTGGGGGCCCGGGGGTATTAATAGTTGAAATTACGTTAGGGGACGGAGTTAATTTATGGTTCGATGAAGACATGAAGCATCTGTACTTAACTGTAAATCCATCCAACATGGAATACTCCGCAGAGTGGATTTGCTGGCATTACCAATTTTAAAGGGTGTAGTTTAACGATGTGATTTTTTTGTCTTTTCAGTTGGAATTTGATATGATTAACTGATATTTTTTTTTTTTATTCTTAGTTTTTCCTGGTAGAATTTGATTACATGATTATTTGTAAAATTATAATATCTTATGATATCTTAAGATTTAAATTATATTTTTGAATATGAATTTAGAATTATGATATACTCTAAATTTTAGATTTACCTTTCACAAATGTAAACAAGAATTTTAGATTTACCTTTCACAAATGTAAACAAGAATTTTCCTTAATCTTTAATGAATGATATTATCTCTCAATCTTTTTACAAAATATGGTATAGGATTTCAGCCTTCCACAAAGTCATTTAAGATGGAGTTCATATCTTTTTTATGAGAGACATAAGCCTTTTTCCCATCTTGATTAGCTAGAGGAGAATATGGAACCTTATACCCATTTAAAATAGACTTCCAAAATTCAGCACCAAGATGCATTAAATGAATTTTCATTCTTATCTTCCAAAAGAACAACTTGTTCCCATCAAATAAAGAAATTTTGATTCAGCATTCTCAACTAGTCATGGCCCTTGTAAAATCTTCTTCTAGATGTTAGATTGTTCTTGAAGAAGCTTACTCTATATCAATTGTTGAAAATACACAATATTACTAAGAGGCCGGTTCAATCAATATCACTCATTTTTAAACTCCTTTCTCTTCATCTATATAAGAGATGTTAGAAATACAAGCATACTTAGATGAATTAAATTTGCATGGATGTAATTTTTCAAAGTTACCATAGAGTGATCATTTATTATTTCATAATCCTAAATAAGATGAATGGTAAAGTCATAATTACTCCAATTTATAATATTTTTTTTATTTGGTGAATATGTTTTTGTATATGAAGGAAGCTCTGAATAGAAAGTGTAATTATTATATAGATTAGAGTTTGCAAATAGATCACTATACCATGAAAAATAACTTTTTGAGCATATGTGATTGAATATTTCTTTGTTGGTTAAATGATTATCACTATCAGGGATCAATTACTCAAATTTGTCCATTTCAACAGAAACCATACTAATAGAGAAGTCAACTACATTTCAAATAATTTGAGTGGTAGCTTCAAGATATTTAGAATTATCGTTACATTCCCAAAATGGTGTATCAAAATGTTCCAACCTATGTGACTGAACAAATTATTAGGAAGTTTAAAAGAACCATCCTTAATATCTTTTGCAACACACATATTATGAAAAGAATGATCTTTATGTTCATCATAATTTTCCTAAGTATACAAGGAAGAGAACAAAGGTAAAGAAGCCATTCCTTTAAGTTTACATAAGAAGGTTTATTATCAAGATGAAATTTAAAACAAAATAATCTAAATATGAGAAGAAAATATTTCATAGCCTCACTTTTATACATGCATACTTTCTCTAGTTCCAAACACAATTCATTATAACCATAATCTTGAAAAGCATGTAAGAATTAACTTACAAATGTTTCAATGCGTAGATAGAGGAAACTGATAGTGCCTTACACAAATATTTTACCCAACCTTTGAATGTAAGAGTGAACAATATGCATGACACCCTTATCAATCATATTGTGAGAAATTTAATTTTGAATAACTCACACAAATATTTTACCCAACCTTTGAATGTAAGAGTGAACAATATGCGTGACACCCTTATCAACCATATTCTGAGAAATTTAATTTTGAATAAATTGAAGGCTATGTTCAGATGCAGATGTTTTTGCCCACACCATCAAATTTAATTTCTAACAAGGGTTTAATTATATTTAAAATAGTACGTGATTCTCTTCTAGAGACGCATCTCCAAATAGGGGTTTGGGAAGGAGCCATTAATAATAAAAAATCATAAAAAATAATAGCTTCATAGGGATAGCTTATTATCTGCCCTCCTTTTAGTGCCAATTGTTGATAGGGGAAGAAAATCCTCCTACAACATGGGTCCATCACTTGACCAAGGCCCCAATTATGCCTATACTCATTTGGTGTGGTGATGTCCACTCGTATGTGAGCCAAGTTTCCAGTGAATGAATTCCTCCTCGAGAGGATACTTTCAAATATGCTTTCTTAAACCTAAATGTATTACAATCTAATAATATAAATAAAACTAACTAATCTAACTCAATCTACCTCCTATTTTATATCTAACTATCACAATTGGGATAAAGAAGCAGTTTATATAACCCATTTGGGAGTAGAAACACTTTAATTCAAAGATGTTGAGAGGAAGATAAATTGTTTAAAATAAGAAATAGTTCATTGCTTAAGCAATTTGTTAAGTACAATACATAACATAACTTATAGAAGACCATATTAACATTTCAACGTCTCGATATAACTAGTGAAAATAAGAAAGATAATTTTATTCTAGAAACGAAAATAGTTTCATTTCTCATAATTAAAAAATATAACAAATTCACATCAATGTGCCAAAACATTCTACATATTATTTCAAAAAAACTATTTCATACGTTATTGGTCATCAAAATCCCTTATTAAGTTGAGATAATAGTATACAAAACCCAATATTGTGTTTTCCAGTGAATGAAAACATCAACATTAGGAATAAGCCATATAATAGTACACATACCCAATTCCCTTTGCTAATTCCTCCTTCTATGGTCTTTAGTCCTTCAAAAATGAGTTGGATAATCATGAACAACTTTTCCTCTACAAATTTCTAACCCTAGCTACTAAATTTTCAAAAGAAGACTTAACAATAGTTTGAGCTTTCTTTCTCTTGTCCAACCTCCCCTTTATGTTTTCAATTCTTTTCCCTTCTTGAAAATAGTGCACAAGTATGGATTCTAGAGTTTCCAACCTCACATCTCTAAAGTGACAACTCCTTTTATTATAAAATAATTACTTTTCTTCAAACATATTCTTTTTATCAATAAATGAATTGGGTATTCATTAAATTAATTTGAGAGAGCCATATATTGAAAAGCAGTACAATTTTAAATCATTGTATTATCAATCTTTTATTTATTTTCCAATTCAGGATTTAAATATTAATTGAAGATCTTCCAGTTGATAACCATCCTTCACATTAACTCCTTAGTATATGAAATCTATTTAAAAAAGAAACAAATTCATTAATTATAGGCATAAAATAAATAACAAAATATTATAGGTAAGAAAATAACAATTAACCTAAAATAATAAAATAATGGATGAATATATTGGTATTTTTTTAATTCCTTTTCATTAGGATTCTAGTTTATATATATATATATATATATATATATTTTGTAACAACCAAAATAGTTTTTAAAAATTATATCAAATCAAACAGGGATCATCGGCATGGATTTGCAGGCTAACAACTTCGACTGCATGTGCACTAATTATGTTGGAGAAGACAGGAAGAACAATCAGGTTTGGCTCATGGAATATCAGACACATCAGAAGCGTGTTTCGGATAATCAGGGTTTGATTTCTTACACTGCTTCCCTTTGGGTTTCTCCTTCGGAATATTTCACATTTGTGCTAGGGTTTACACTTCAGTGGTGGGATCAAAGAAAGTCTGGCACTCATGTATCGCAATCTCCCAACTAATGGAAGTCTGCATCCGTCTTCAAGGCATGGTTATCAACTTGATCTAGCTTTTCCAGATTGCGGCACTAGCTTTCTAATCTGGATAAGGGTAGCAAAGAATTGTATCAAGTCACAATTCATAGGATGTTACAATTCTTTGGGAACGCATGTTGTCGAGATATTCCTGGGGTGAATCGAAAGCCCTTGATCGATTTCGGTACTGATCCATCCATCCACGGAGTGGACCAATTTTTTATTGGGCCACATCTCTAGTCAGAAAATATTTTTGCGTCTACACTTTGAAGGTTCTTCCACTATTTTCGGCGATCTCTTGCTTCAATTCTACATGCACCAAGGGTCCAAAACAAATTGTGTGGTGGAAGTCCCCCTATTCTAAAAAAAAAATCACAGATCGAGTGCTTGTGGTCAAATCCAAACAAAATACAAATAGAAAGGAGATCACATGACGTAGGTTCAGGTTTTTATCAAAACCATTTCTGGAAAATCAAATATGCTAAGGGCCTAGGGAACGAATCTAATGTCAGATCTGAAGCAAAGAAACCTAAATATTACAAGTACTCCTGCTTCTTTACAAAGTATGATTAATTCAAGGAAAGTGATGCAGGATTGGGTCCATTTGGAAGACTATGGCATTCAAAGAAACGCCATAATTACCCTGAATTTAAGGTTGCAAGGTGGTGCCCCAGGAGTGAGTTTCCCACCTAAGTCATCTTCGGTTGGAAAGGGTCTGGCCTCGTTCAAGGATGTGCTAAGAGGGAACGCTTCCACACATGAAAAAACAAATCCAAATTTGACAATATCAAGGTCGTACATCGTTGAGAAGATGGAAAAAGCCCCAACTATGGCCATAGAAATACTAAAGTAAGTGGTATTTTCTTTATTTTGCAAGAAAAATCTATCATAGTTTGATTTAATGGTAACTGGACCAAATCGGAATATATAAATGACTGGATCTACCTCAAATAGACAAGATATTGTGTCATTTATCTGTATATAAAAGGTTTTTTTGTGGTTCAATTTGACAAACAAAAATATTTTGATCATGTCATAAATGAAGGACCATGGTTTTGGGGAAGGGAAAGTCTCTTTGTAACCCCATGGTCTCCATGTTTTGATCATAACACAATGGTGGTAACAAAAATGTCGGTCTAGGTAAGGCTACACAACCTCCCACTTCCATATTGGCACCATCGGGTTCTCGAAGGTATCGGGAACACTTTGGGAAGGTTCCTAAAGATGGATTGTGAAAGAATGGACAAAGGTATACTCACTTTCACACGCATTTGTGTAGAGATGGATTAATAAAAGGACTTCTTGATTGTATTCATTCGAGGCATCAATAATTCAGGTGGACACGGTGGTTAGACTTTGAAAATATCGCATTTAGGTGCAAGATCTGCCATCAAATAGGGTGCTTGCGGAATTCATGCAATCAAGCAAAGAAACGTTCGAAGAAAAGACTGCCAAAGCAAAGAGGATGGAAATTTTCATATCCTCCACATTTAGAGGATGAGGATGAATAAATGGATGAAACCCAGAAACATCCAGAGACACAAAATCAACAAGGTTCTCAAATGGATGGAGAAGAGAATCAGAAGGACCAGAATAAATAGACAAACATTCCCAATGACTCAACAATGATCTCGACGAGTGAGAACCAACATGAGGAAAAGAGAAACAATCAAGGACTAGGTGGAATTAAGTGCTCTCATGTCTCTAAGAGCTTATATTCAGGTAAATAACTCCAAAACTGTCGAAGAAATAATGAGTTGGCAATTGTTTCAACAACTCCATCCCTTGGAGTTTGGAAAAAAGCAAAAAAAGAGAAAACCAACATATTTGTCCATTTGCAATTTATTTATTTTTATTTTCTTTTTGGTAGCTTTGCTAATTTGAGTGCTTAATGCACATCCTCTCGATCCTTGGGACAATCCTTGAATGCACTTTGTGCATATACTACATTGTAACTTTTTATATTTCTTTAACATAAAGTTGTTGATTTTTCCACGGATTATATATATATATATATAAGATATGCAAAAAAAAAATATTTACATTTTTTTAGGATTTTAGTGTTTATTTTCTAAAAATAATTTGAAAAATAGGCCCTAAAAATATTTTTTCTTGGCTAAGAGCTCATCTTCCTCAGACATATCAAAACAAATTAAACACCCAAGACCTAAAGGCATTTTGCAGGTGTGAAAACCCGCCCCTTACAGATCACAAATGGGTAATTCCAAGTGGCGTGGTTTTCCTTTAATGAGATCAATTAGTTAGTGTGTATTTACAGACAACAACCAATGGTGTATGTCCAGTTTGACAACTGAGTTACGATAGGATTTCCCAATGTTTAAGAAAATAAAATAAAATAAAAAACAACCAAAATATATTTTGAAGATCTGCAAAATCTTTTATTTCTTTTTTAAAAAATTGTCAATATCCTAATATATAGAAAAAATATTTATTATATATGTAAATTTATAAATCAAATAATTAATAACAAGAGAATAAATTATTAACAAAGAATCAAGTTAATAAATTTGACAAATAAAACTATGAAAAAAAACAAACATGATGATTGAAACACAAAGTATTTTATCTATTTAAATAATTTATTTACAAAAATTAAAATTAAAATATGTAACAATTAAAATTTATTCAACAAAATGTACTAGGAATTCAAACAAATTCCATCCATGGGGTAAGTATAATTCACACATTAGACAATTTTTTGTCAATTGAATGAGTTCATGAATATCAAAAACCAAAAAGCAAAGTGTTTTAAGAGAAAAAAATAATCAAATCCATAAAAAACAAAATAGTGTAGAAACATATTTTTTAAAGAAAGAAAGAGCTTTGTAAAAAATGATGCTTTGCTCAAATCAATTATCATTGTGTTGGTCTAATATTTTAGATATATTATTTTAAGATGCAAATTGAATTGCATATGTGTAAGTCTTGATTGAATTGTTTTAATTTGTCGAAAATTGTAAAATTACAAATATGGAATATAATGTATTAATCATGTTTTCAAGGTTTCATCCCAAGGATTAAGGTCACTACTCCATGAACCAAAATCAATTATAAAGTACTTCAAAACCTAAAGGGAATGAAAATATTGAAAAGGAAAATAACATAGAACCACCCGATCAAATTAAGAAACATAAGATCAACCGACATGAAAAGGATAGTAATTTAAAAAATTTAATATGTCCTCCCTTTATTTTCACAAAAAATTAGAGGGGAATTTTTGAGGACTTAACAAAGAGATATTTAGGATGTGAGGATTAATAAAATAGAATCTTAACCAATAATAACATAATGATATTCAATTAATAAAAAAGGATATTAATTTAAAAAATTTAATGGGTCCCCCCCTTTATTTTCACGAAAAATTAGAGGGGAATTTTTGAGGACTTAACAAAGAGATATTTAGGATGTGAGAATTAATAAAATAGAATATCAACCAATAATAACATAATGATATTCAATTAACAGCATAACGTTATTCTGTTGAAAATGGCATCAAGAAATTATTCTAATTTAATTTTTCCTTAATAAAATCAGAATAAAATTGTAATGCCATATCACATGACAGATTGCACGAGTTAACTAAGTTAGGATGACTTATTTGGTTTAGTTAATTCAAGTTGAGGGTCAAACTAGATGCATGTAGATTGTCTCCCACATTATAGGAGCCTTGGTTGAGCTTATTTTGAGTTGTATTTAATTGACTCAAATTATTTGAGTTAAATTCAGTGAAACTAGTTCTAATTGATGGTGGAACTAGTAGGAGGTTAAACAATGGGGTGTCGCTTCATGTGTTCAACTAGTTAACTGATAATTCACTCATAAATCATTCATGCGTATCAGTTATGAGAAAGACCCAATTGAGATTGGAGTTCAAGGGCAGTGTACTATCAATTGTATAATTATCCAGATTGTACAGGTGGTGCTTGTAGTGAGAGGAAGGCCCCTAATGGATTGTGCAATATGGATTGGGAATTTCCCTAATTAATAGGGCCTAATTACCCAAGGAAACAACACAAGGAAATAGGGATCCCAGAGGGAAGCGAATTGGTTAAGTATTGAACCAGAATTTTCTAAGAATCATTGAGACAAATAGAGATACTGCAGAGGTTTCTCAGCTTGGATAAAAAAATTGTAATCTTATCATATTCTTTATCTCATGCAATATACAGATAGCGAGGTTTTTAGCTAAGGCTTTCCCTAGGAAAATATCTATGTTGTGTGATTGAAATTATTTCTCTTTCATGTTTTATAATTTCAAGATCTAAATTGATTTCTGCAATTGGTAGAGTAGAATCAAGTATAATGTTTTAGAATATTAAAATTATCAGTTGAATCTACATGGATTTTCTACATGGTATAAGAGCAGGAATCACTCTAGAAGAGAAGAATACGAGTTTTTTCTATGTAGGTGAATATAATTTTCAGATCTACTCTTCAGGGCTAGCAGCAAAATCAAGATGTCTTTCTCTGTATTGAGAATCAAATATTCCCTTGAGGGTCGTTCGAATTACATATCTTGGAGAAACAGGATGGAAGCAGTGTTGGAAGACAGTGTACTGAAGGAGTTCATAAACATTGATCTTCCTAAGCCTGTAGCAACATATGCTCAATATTTGGCAGCATGGAAGAAAAACGTAACAAAGGCAAGAAGGATTATGTTTGAAGGTGTTTGAGATCATATTGTATCGAACCTCCATGGAAAGGAAACTCCATATGCTATGTGGAAGGCCTTAAAAAAATTGTTTTAGAAAAAAAGCGACCACAGGAAGCTGGCATTAAAAGGCAAGCTTAGAAAAATGAAGATGGAGAAGTGCGACACGATACCAAAATACTTGACCAAGTTCATTTATTGTTGGAATGAGCTTGGAAGTGTTGGTGTTACAGTGGTCGAGGATGATTTGGTGAGCCTAGCACTTATAGGCCTTACCAAGAGCTGACACAACTAATAGGATTCGGTGAATAGGAGGGAGAATCTACGAGAGTGGGAGTGATTTTGGTCCGACTAGGTAAAAGAAGAGATTCGGCGGAACACCGGAGATGGATCCTCATCAAAACATGATGATGACGAGATTTGTGTCTTGGCTGGAAAGGAAAATAAAGGGAAAGGGAAGTCATCCCATTCCAAATCATATTATGGTCAGGCAGGAAAGAAGAAGGACTTGTCGAAGATTAAATGTTTTCACTATCACTAGATGGGACACTATGCCACGAAGTATATACAGAAGAATACCAACAAGAATCCCTCAGGAGGAGTGGCAGGTGAAGCACTTGCTTCACAATTTCAATTAGATTTCACTCTCATCACATGCATGGTGTCATCCGTGATGGGTTATGTGTGGTACTTGGATAGTGGAGCCTCATTCCATATGACCAGACACAAAGAATTCTTTAGTGATTGTTAGGTCCCTATTTTACTAGTGTAGCCCCCTTATTGTTATTGTTGTACCCCTGTAACCCCCATATTGTTATTATTTTGCCATTACATTATTATTGTTCGGTCGTCTAGGATTATATTGTGACCCCATGGAATCCTATATATAGAAGGAGGTTTTTTCATTTGTATCATCCAATAATTGTTCATTTATGTAATTTCAATATCGAGTTCCTCGAAATCAAGAAAAATGTGTGTATTTGTTTTCAAATTGCATAAGTCTTGTTTGAAAAATTAGTTTGAAGTGATTCCAAGGGCATATTGAAGCATAGATATAAGTATTTGGTTCTAAAATGCCCCCTCAAAAGAATTCAACACCCATTAAGCCCTCAAAATACTCTACTATGACTCATGAAGATGAAGAAGTGCAACAAGATATATCAAAATTACAAGAGCAAGTGCAACAAATTTCGCTCTCGCAAAGAGTAACATAAAATGAAATGGAAGTTTTGAAGAAAGGCATGGAAGCTAAGATGGATGGTTTGAAGAAGGGCATGGAAGCTAATATGGATGGTTTGAAGAAATGTGTGGAAGCTAAGATGGATGGTTTGAAGAATGGCATGGAAGACATGGAAGAAAAAATGGAAGACATGAAGAATGATATAAAATTAGACATGGAAGGCTTGACAAATTTGATACAAGAAATGATTCCTAATGGTGAAAATATAGTAGAGGAAACTCTTGATGATAAAAAAATAAATTTTAATCGTGATTTCATAAAATCGAATGTTGGATGGAAGACCCACCATATTCCAAAGATCGATATGAGGAGTTTTGAAGGCATGGATACTACATATGGAGCAATACTTTGATCTAAAAAATGTATGCATCGAAACTTTATATTTAGAACAAAATACATTTGTATGGTATCAATGGCTTTGCTATCGTAAAAAAATTGTCTCTTGGTCAATTTTTGTGGAGGAAATGATAGCACATTATGAGGATACAAAGAGAAACACCTTCTTTAGCCAATTGATAAATCTCAAACAAAAGGGTTCAGTGGTGGAGCACATTGAGGACATCCAAAAATTGAATATAAGGGTAAATTATATTCTAGCGGAACACATGATTGATGTCTTCATAGGGACTTTAAAGGATAAAATCCAACATGAGGTTCACCTTTGGGAACCTGATTCATTGGAGAAGGCATTCAGGTTGGCAAGAAAAATTGAATGTAAAATTATGGCGACAAGGAAGCTTACCACTCACATATATTAATATGGAAGTGTTGCTACTCCTACACTTCCACAACCTATAAGGTTGACACCACAACAATTAGAAGAAAAAAGAGAAAAAGGGCTTTGCTACAGTTGTGATAGAAAATACACTAAAGGTCATAAGTGTGCTGAGAAGAAATTATTTTACATATATTGTGAAGAGGAGGAAGAAAATGAACAAGAAAATTCAAAAGAAGAGGATATACACCAGGAACCAACCCTAGAGAAAGAAGAAATGAATCTGAACATATCGTGTAATACATTGATAGGAATTACCACTCCTCAAACTCTCAAGATAGAAGGACATATCAAGAAGAAAAAGGTAATAGTGTTGATTGATTTAGGTAGTACCCATAATTTTATTCATTGTAAGGCAACCAAGGAATTGAATTTCTTCCTATACCAAACACCAGAATGTCAAGTGATGGTTGCAAATGGGCGAAATATAAATTGCTCTAGAAAATGCCATAATATCAAGCTAACCATGGGGGAATATGTATTGAATAGTCCAATTATTTCCATTCCAATGTGAGGTGTTGATGTTGTACTAGGATTACAATGGTTACAATCTTTGGGGACGGTAGCTTTTAATTTTCAAGAACTTTTCTCGAAAAATTTTTCAGAAGAAAAGGAAGTCGAATTATGGGGTATCACAGGGAATCCGGGAAAGATAATAATCTCTAATGTCATGAAAAAGCTTATGAATAAAGAACAACAAGGCGTAATTGCACAATTATGCTCACTAAAAGTTCCAACATCAAAATCATATATTTCTCAAGATCTCCAAAAAGTCTTGGACAATAATTACAAGGGGTTTGAAACTCCCAAAGGACTTCCACCTATTCATGATCATGATCATGCAATTCATTTGATTCCAGGAAGTGTTCCTCCAAACATCAGGCCTTACAGATATCCTTATGTCCAGAAGAGCGAAATTGAACGTATGATTGTAGAAATGTTAGAGGCTGGTATAATTCAACCTACTCAAAGTTCTTTCTCTTCTCCAGTATTTTTGGTGCAGAAGAAGGATGGATCATGGCACATGTGTCCGGATTATAGGGAGCTCAATAAGCTCACTATTAAAGATAAATTTCCCATTCCTGTGATTGATTAATTATTAGATGAATTACATGGAGAAATTTATTTTACCAACTTGGATCTTCGTTCAGGATATCATCAAATTAGAATGAAGGTTGAAGATATTCCGAAAACAAGATTTCGAATTCATGAGGGTCATTATGAATTTTTGGTCATGCGTTTTGGCCTTACCAATGCACCTTCAACATTACAAGGGTTGATGAATTCCATTTTCAAACCCTTCCTTAGAAAATTTGTGTTAGTATTTTTTAAATGATATACTAATCTATAGTAGGTCTTTGAAGGATCATGTACAACATGTCGACAGGGTGCTCAAACTATTGGAGGAGAAACAATTATATGAAAAAACCTCCAAATGTTTCTTTGGTGTAGAAGAGGTGGAATATCTGCATCATATTGTATCTCACGAGGGTGTTAAGGTAGACCCTAACAAAATTAAATCCATTAAGGAATGGAAAGTCCCCACAACCATAAATCAGTTGCGAGGATTTCTCAGGTTAACAGGGTATTATCGCAAGTTTGTTACGAATTATGGGAGAATAACAACATGCATAACAAAATTATTGAAGAAAGATGAGTTTTCATGGACTTCTGAAGCAACTAAGGCCTTTGAACATCTTAAAGAGGCAATGTGCCTAGCACCGGTATTAGTTATGCCAGACTTCACAAAAACCTTTATTGTGGAATGTGATGCCTCAAGAAATGGAATTGGTGTTGTTTTAATGCAAGAAGGAAGACCCACTACTTTTGAAAGTCGTCCAATCAAAGGAAAATATTTACATAAAGCTATTTATGAGAAGGAAATGTTGGAAATATTACATGCACTAAAGAAATGGCAACCTTACCTAATGGGAAGACACTTCAAGGTAAAAACTGACCATGATAGTCTTAAACACTTTTTGGAAGACTATTTTAAGAAGAGTAGCAAAAATGGGTCACAAAGATGTTGGGTTATGACTTTGAAATCATGTACGAAAAACGGAAGCTAAATGTTGTTGCAGATGCACTATCAAGAAAGGATGAAGAGGTGGAAGCATTGCCTTGTGTCATTTATATTATCCAACCAGATTGGATAACCGAAGCAAGGGATG
Organism: Pinus albicaulis; assembly: GCA_034641835.2. Taxonomy (NCBI): domain Eukaryota; kingdom Viridiplantae; phylum Streptophyta; class Pinopsida; order Pinales; family Pinaceae; genus Pinus; species Pinus albicaulis. The sequence continues at coordinate 549,270,463 of CM076572.1, forward strand.
AATGGAGGAAGGATGACGAAGTGTGGACACTCATTCAAAAGTTGCAGCAAGATCCTAGTACATATGATACATTTAGTTTGAAAAATGATTCCTTATAGTACAAATATCGCTTATATATTTGTAATAATTCCCAACTAAAACAAAATATTCTTTTGGAATTGCACGTTTCTCCTTTAGGAGGACACTCACGATTTTTAAAAACTTACCACAGGGTGAAGAAATTTTTTTTTTTGGATGGCCTTAAATCTGATATTCAAAATCTTGTGGCGAAATGTTTGGTTTGCCAGAAAAATAAAGTTGAGAGAATTAAGAACTCGGGTCTTTTATAACCTCTATCCATTCCAATTCAACGTTGGGAAGAGATTTAATGGATTTTATCACAGGTTTACCTAAGTCTGAAGGAAAGAGTGTCATCATGGTGGTCGTTGATAGACTTACCAAGTATGCACACTTTTGTGCATTATCTAATCCATTTAAAGTAAGTATAGTTTCTACTGCATTTATGGGAACCATTCAAAAGCTACATGAAAACCCAAAGATTATGGTAAGCGACATAGATCCCATTTTTATTGGAAATTTTTGGATGGAATTATTTTCTTTTTTGGGTACACAACTAACTCATAGCTCATCTTATCATCCTCAATCCGATGATCAAACTGAGATAGTGATAAAATGCTTGGAAGGATATCTTCTTTGTTTTGTATCTGATAAACAAACACAATGGGTCAAGTGGTTACCTCTGGATGAATGATTATATAACACTTCCTTCCATACTGCAGCAAAAATGACCCCATTTATGGAACTTTATGGATATCTTCCACCGTCCATCACATCATCTTTAAGAGAAAGTTCTAAGGTTCAAACAGTGGAAGCTCACATCGAGCATCGACAACAAGTTCTTCAACTCTTAAAGGATAACCTACATTTGGCACAAAATTGAATGAAACAACAGGTAGATAAACATCACAACGAGAGAAGTTTTGATGTAGGAGATTTGGTATTTTTACGGCTACAACCATACAAACAAATGTCCCTCAAGCAAGGTAAGAAGGATAATAAATTGTCGCCAAATTACTACTGTCCTTACAAGGTGTTGCAAAAGATTGGTACAATGGCATACAAATTGGAGCTTCCTGCTTCTTCGCGAGTGAATCATGTTTTCCATGTTTCATGCCTAAAGAAGGTTATAGGTGAAAAACTTCCAGTTCAAACAATATTTCTAGAACTTGATGAGGAAGTAAAAATCATATTGGAACCTAAAGTAATCATGGAAGCAAGAACTCGACATGTATGAAATCGATCAATTTAAGAGTATCTCATCAAGTGGCAGAAATAACCCACTAAATATTTTACGTGGGAGGATGAAAATTTTATATAAAAGCATCATGAGCTACTCAAGCATTGAGGAAAACACTCTTTTGAAGGAGAGGGGCATGTTAGGTCTCTATATTACTAGTGTAGCCCCCTTATTGTTATTGTTGTACCCATGTAACCCCCATATTGTTATTATTGTGCACTTACATTATTATTGTTAGGCCGGCTAGGATTATATTGTGACCCCATGGACTCCTATATATAGAAGGAGGTTTTTTCATTTGTATCATCCAAGAAATTTTCATTTATGTAATGTAAAGGATGTTTCCCCCTTGAAGTGGCTTATTTCTAAGGCGTTGATCTCTCTTTTCTTCTATTTCTGGAGCTGGTTTCTTAACAATTACTTGGAGGAGAGGACCTCCAGATGCACATCGAGATGGTTGATGATGGGAGGTATAGCGCAACCGACATCGGTATTGTTACCTTTTACAGGGAATTTGGTTCTCCTCTCACATTAAAAGATGTCATGTATGTTCCTGGTTTAAAGAAGAACTTAATTTCAATTTCTATGTCGGAATATCATGGCTATGATGTGATATTTATAAAAGTAAATACGTTCCTTCGTCACATATCCATGAGACAAGTGAAGAAGATCGAGGTTCAAGTAAAGAACCTCTACAATCTGGATGTAGAATATTGTCCTTCCTTGAGCACGAAAGCAGAGAAGGTGGAGAACCGAGACATCTGTCAGTTATGGCATAGAATATTGGGCCATATTCACCACGAAGGTTTGAATATCATGTAACATATTTATACGGGACTTCCCAAGGGTTCACTTGAGTAGTATGATATATGCAAAGGGTTTACATTGGGGAAGTACAAAAAAGCCACCTTTCATGATAAGGATAGTCGAGCGGAAGTTATCCTTGGAATAGTTCACTTAGATGTGTCTGAACATTTATCGATAGCCTCCATGACCAAGCAAAGGTAATATGTGATTTTTGTAGCTGATTTTTCATGCAATTATTGGATATTCTTCATGCAAAAGAAATACCAGGTGTTCTCAAAATTTTGTGAGTTCAAAACACTTGTCGAGAAAGACACATGACAGATGGTGAAGGCTCTTAGGAGAAAAAACGATAGAGAATATGTGTCAAATAAATTCAAGAAATTATATGCATTAGAAGGCATTAGACGACATTTTATAGCACCTCATAACCCACAACATAATGTGGTTGTACAAATAAGGAACAAAAGTATTGTGGGAGATGCACGGGCTATGTTACATGATCAGGGTGTATAAAATCCATATAGATTCAATTGGGGTCTTGTAATATGCTAAAACAAAAAACTTGAATATATTCTACAAATTGCGGAAACCAATTACGAATGCACAATCACATGAAAAATAAAGAGAAAAAAATTCAATTGCACAACACAAATATTTAACTGGGGAAATGTAATATTCCTAAATTAGCACACAACTAATTTGAATATTACATTTTGGTTTTTATCTTAGATAGAGGAATAAGAGGGTATGGAGACCCATAAATCTTGTTAGTGGGAATTAAAGACACTCCTAGTGTGAATGGAGGTCATATAAAATCTAGATTGAAGACCCTTAGGTGTGAAAATGGGCTGGAGCATGAAGACTGGGTCAACTTTGACCAAATCAAACGCCGATGTTATGGAGGAGTGGCATTCTTGGTGGGACAACATAGTTTTGGAGGGAAATTGATTACATGGAGGTAGTGACCCAATTGAGTGGGGCCAAGGGCGAGGAAGCTAATAACTTATATAAGGAAGAGGATGGAAGCCATAGGGGATTATGTTTTAGATTATTATTTTGTATATGGTCTGTTTAGACTTGTTGCTCTCTTCATATGTTTAGCTAATATTGCAGTGCTATTTAGCATAAGGTGTTCCCAAGTGGGAATCCCACCTCTTTCCTTGAGAGGCCTCTTGGAAGAGTATTGCACTACTTTTCCACACTCAGACTTAAGTCCAAGCTACAATTTTCTTCATCAGTGCAGTTTCTGCAGAGTATTGTGCTGTGTTGCAGGGTGCAACAGTGGAGAATTATATTGAGTGACTTCAGAGCTAGTTTTGCAATGGAGGAAGGTTTCCATCCATTGGAAGGCCTGTAAAGAAGCCCCTTGGGAATTATTGACATATTTAGCATCATGCCAAGGAGTATTTATCCCCTACAACGCAGTTTCAGTCCAGATCTGCGTTATTTTAGGGAGGAGTTGCAGGCGTGGTTACAGTGGTTGTTTTGGGAGGTGATTTCTTCAGTGGAGGAGCCATTCTTCCACTCGGAGGATCTATTGGAGAAGAGATGTAGGTTTCTACATCAGCTTCAGCCATATCTTCTCATTTTTTTTTTTGCAGCATACCTTCATCCCTAGTGCTGCAGCTTACATTATCACATTGTGTGTATTTTCCAGAAACCTTCTTGGGTTGTCCTAGAAAGCTGTTCTAGTGCCCAGATCTGTATGTATAGTATCTATTGGGGCATATATCAATATTTTTGTATAATTGTATGATCTACAGATGTATTTATTCTTAATATGATTGTGTTGTAGCATCTCCCTGTCATTTTGTATTGTAGCAACAACTTATATTTGGGAGTGACTGTTTATGGGAGGCTTGTTCCCTCATTTCATATGATTTATGCCTCACTATTTTGTATTGAAATGATGTTCTTATACATAATTTTATGGTTCCATATTGGTCTCCATTGTTGATGTGTTGATTTACATTGTTATTTCCATTTTTTTGTTCATATAGTGTTGCTTCCCCATTTGGGAATATTACAGTGGTATCGAAGCATAATCTTGGCTCAGCTTGTGGATCTCAGCCATTATGATATTACAAGAATAAGAAGAAGGAGAAAGAGATCAGAATGATGGAAAGAATGAGTTTTATCTCATCTCTTTTCAAATCTAATAGGGACCTCACCAAGGAGGTCAAGCAAAGAAGAATGGAGAAAATCAATGAAGCCACACTAGGGTTTCAAGATGAGGAAGGTCCATGTACTTCCTATCAGCAAAAATTAGATCCGGTATTGCATAGAGCTCCAAAGAAACATACTATGCCCTTTCATTATGAAGAAGAATACAAGAGGCATGGAGATGGAGGACACTTAAATCATGAGATTCTAAGTGAGTATCTTGCAGAGTACAAATCTCAAACAAATGCTTTCAAGGAGAATCTGACTCTCCCACAGTTCATTCAGCTCAAAGAAAAAAGAAGACCTTGTAGCAATAGATTTCTATTGTCTACATTTGATGGTTCATCAACATATACATCAAGAACTTGGGGAATCAAGTTGGATGCATTTTTCCTGCTACATCCAGTAGTAGAGAAAAAATTTGTTGAGATTGAAGCGCTGCACCTGGAAGGTGAAGCAAACATTTGGTGGTTCAGCCATTTGAGTTATGCAAGAGTGACTGCATATACATGTTTTACTCAAAGGTTGATCAAGAATTTTGAAAAGAATAAATCATAGGAGAAGGGGCCTTCACCACCACTTTCTGCAGGAGCACTTACATCAGGAGAAAGAACCCTTGCACCTTTGCAAAGTGGTCTTGATCTCTTGAAATTTAGAGTCCCATGCACTATTCTGGAGATGCATGAGGAGGAGGAGAATTGTACCAGCGCTGATGCAGCCATAGAAGAGCTGCCATCATCATTAATAGTTTGGGAAGCCATCACACTAGAGGAAGGAACCCTTGTAGTAGTACAAGATGTTCCCAAGATTTACCAAGGTATGCACATATTTCCATTTCTTTTTATTCCAGTACATCATATGGAGGGTTATGGGAACATGCCATCAGGGCAAATGCATGACCTAGGGTAAAAGCACATTGCTAATTTGGAGTAGCAGACTATCATTGCACTGAGAACCCTTGATTTGTTCAAGGAAGAGATATACAATCATCCTGGTTATTCATTTTTGAGATGCACACAACTCTTTGGGTTGGAGTGTAAATTTTTGGAGCATAGGGTGAGTGTTGTCCTACACAATGCAATGTAGAACTATGTGTTCAACATTGAGCATGATCTTGAGATAGCAGATGCACCACTAAGGAGATCAACAGTGTTATCATTGAGCAGTAGTGATGAGTTGGGGGCCCAACTATTATTGGGGCATTATAATGACCATTATACTTGTGTGACATTGGATAGGCAGATGATTTATGGAGGACATCTTATGACGAATGACATCTTCCATTATTATGATGGATACTTCTTGATGAGCAATACACATCTTCTTGAGAAGTTTTTTCCTACATCTTATTTGGATCCTTATGGGGTCAACTTGGTCATGGATGAGTGGTCTTCATTTGGAGATCTCCAGGAGATTACATTTCAATATCCCATGAAATGCAAAAACAAAAATCTGATTTGGGAGGATGGTATTCTTCATTGGAGGAATGCCAATTTTGAGCATGATCTTAGACACTCACCATTGGTTGGATGGGTGATGTTGATGAGCAAGAGGCTAGAAAGCCACTTGGAGATCTATGTCACAAGGAAGCAGGAGGCAAGGCTGCGTTGGCTACTCTCGAAAGAGTTTGGTCATCATGTGACACATTCTATTTCAAAGAGTATGTTGTTGGTTGGAAATTGGCATGACACTTGCATCATATGGGAGCAAGGAGTTTGGGTGCATTATGTTGATATGACATTCTTCATGTCAATCATCATGTTTTCACATCATGATTTTTATGATGGAGGTGTGAGGAGGTAGTAAGAGCTCTTATTGCTTTGGCTACTCTTGGGAGAGTATGGGCTAAATTTATCCCATAATTTGCAGGATGTTTCAGGAGAAAGGAATGGCACAATCCAAGTGCAAGGAGGCTAGCCTTCAGCATTGAAGGATAAAGAGGTGCTTCCACATAGGAAGGAGACTCCCACACATAGTAGCATGATGGTGGATGACTTTGGCATATGGAATGTCAAAGGGTGGAGTCATGGGATGGCAAGAGCCTTATCACTAAGGCCCACAACGTTGTCACTTGGGAATATGTTTCTATTGATGGAGTGTTCCAAGGTGAGTATGCATCCCTTCATTTTGTAGACCTTTATGAGGAGATCCTCATGGGATGGCTCATCTATGGACCTCACTTTCAGCCTACTCACAATGCATGTTAAGAAATGTATTTCTGTACTTATTGATCATTTCATAAATTATTTGTGTTCTCTCACCATCTATGTACAATGCATTGCTCCACAAGAGGGAAAAAGTATCTTTGAGTTTGATGGTCATTCTAGAGCCAACATTTGTGATGGAGATAGCCCTTATTTTCATGATCTTGGGAAAATGTGGTGTTATTCTTGTTGTGCTCAGCTGATTTATAATGCCATTTACTACCTCATAGTAGATGAGAAAACATGCACAACTAGCAACTTGTTGGGAGACAACTTGCCACATGATGTTCTACAACAAAAGTTGGTAAAACTATGCTGTATGCACTGGAGAAACCATTGCTACCATCAAAACTTGCACATAACCTTCAACATTTTTCCGACTTGGATACCACATGGTGATGATGTGTCATTCACTTTGTATGGAATGGTTTGGGCTCATGATACTATAGGAGGGGTATTTGGAGATCTAGTTGTCCTTTTGTATCTTGAGGGAAAAATTATTGCAGCCCAATATCAATAGTAGCTCTACACTTTCCATAAATGGAGAGAGAGACAGCTTGGGGTAGGCCATTTGGTCTACCATGTTCAGTTATGCAGCCACCCTACATTGTAGGAGCCAAATGTGGAGGAGATCTTTCATGAGTTGCCATGTTGGAGGGTGACTCACTTTTTGTGGATGATAGCTTGGGGATGGAGGCTTCACATGGGAATGATAGTTCCCAATATACTTCAGATTCCATGCCTTGAGAAGGCCTCTAGACCACATATAGTTTCTTCCATGGATATTCCACTTGATCATGATGAGATTCATTTGGATTTTTCACCAAAGGCATACTTATACACTTGGGAGGAGAAACTTGGAGACTTATTGATGAGACATCATCTTGTTCATTGGAGGAACTTATCATATGAGGATGCTATAGGAGGAAGAGGAGAGGCTATTCAATTTTATCCTTACATTTTCTTGAGGACACCCAACATTTGGGAGGGGAGGACTGTAATATTCCTAAATTAGCACACAACTAATTTGAAAATTAAGTTTTGATTTTTCTCTTAGATAGAGGAATAATAGGATATGGAGACCCATAAATCTCCTTGGTAGGAATAAAAGACACTCCTAGTGTGAATGGAGGTCATCTAAAAGTTGGACTGAAGACCCTTAGGTGTGAAAAGGGGCTGGAGCATGAAGACTGGGTCAACTTTGACCAAATCAAACAACACTGTTATGGAGGAGTGGCATTCATAGTGGGACAACGCAATTTTAGAGGGAGATTGATTGCATGGAGGTAGTGACCTAATTCAGTGGGGCTAAGGGTGAGGAAGCTCATAACTTATATAAGGAAGAGGATGGCAGCAATAGGGGATTATGTTTTAGATTATTATTTTGTATATGGTTTGTTTAGACTTGTTTCTCTCTTCAGTTGTTTAGCTAAGATTGCAGTTTTGTTTAGCACAAGGTGTTCCCGAGCGGGAATCCCACCTCTTTCCTTGAGAGGCCTCTTGGAAGATTATTTCACTACATTTCCACACTTAGCCTTGAGGCCAAGCTACAACTTTCTTCATCAGCGCAGTTTCTGCAGAGTATTGTGCTGTGTTGCAGGGTGCAGTAGTGGATAATTATATTGGGTGACTTCAGAGCTAGTTTTGCAATGGAGGAAGGTTTCCATCCATTGAAAGGCCTGTAAAGAATCCCCTTGGGCCTTATTGACATATTTGGCATTAGGCCAAGGAGTATTTATCCCCTACAGTGCAGTTTCAATCCATATTTGTGTTATTTTAAGGAGGAGTTGCAGGAGTGGTTGCAGTTGTTTTTTTGGGAGGTGATTTCTTCAATGGAGGAGCCATTATTTCATCCAGAGGATCTATTGGTGAAGAGTTGTAGGTTTCTAAATTAGCTTCAGTCATATATTCTATTTTTGTTGTTGCAGCATATCTTCAGCCCTAGGGCTGCAACTTACATTGGCACATTGTGTGCATTTTTCGGAAACCTTCTTGGGTTGTCTTGGAAAGCTGATCTAGTTCCCAGATATGTATGTCTAGTATCTATTGGGGCCTATATCAGTATTTTTGTATAATTGTATGATCTCAAACTATATTTATGCTTAATATGACTGTGTTGTAGCAGCTCTCCGGCATTTTGTTTTGTAGCAGTAGCTCATATTTGGGAGTGATTGTTTATGGGAGGCTTTTTCCCTCATTTCATATGATTTATGCTTCACTATTTTGTATTGATTTTATGTTCTTATACATAATTTTATGGTTCCATATACGTCTCCATTGTTGATGTGTTGGTTTACACTGCTATTTCTAGTTTTGTGTTCATATATTACTGCTTCCCCATTTGGGAATATTACAGGAAAGCCTCAACTAAAAAACGCCACTATCTGTATATTTTATTAAGTCAAGAATATGAAACGATGTAATGCTTCTCTCAAGCTTGAGATCTCTCTGCACTATCTCTAATAGTATCACACTGATCCCAACAATTTTGGTCCAATATTTAACCAATTTCTTTCCTCTGTGTGCTCAGCCTTTCTTACGAATTCCTGAGGGAAGTGAGCCCCTATTAATTAGGAAATTCCCAATAATTGATTGCACAATACATCCAAGCCATTCATCTGACCTCATGCATGACTTGTACAATTTTTTAATTATACAACTAATAATATACTTCCCTTTAACTCCAATCTCAACTAGGTATTCCTCAGAACTAGCATGCAACAAATATTTATAGTGAATATTTAGTTATCTTATTGATCAGTACATGTGAATTAAATAAGATTTAATTCACTGGACCTCTCACTAGCTCCTCCATCAGTTAGAACTAGTTAAACTCATTTTAACTCAAATAATTAAGTTAAACAATTAAACCTCAAAATAAACTACAACTGAGCCCCCTAAAACTTAGAGTGAACTCTACATGCCTCCATTTTGACCCTCAACTCAAATTGATTGAGCTAACTAAGTATTCCCAACTCAATTAGCTCGTACAAGTTGTCATGTGATGTGGAATTACAATTTCCTTCTAATTTAATTAAGGGAAAATTAAATTAGAATCCCTTTTGATTCCATTTTCAATATTTTCTGTTGTCATTTTCAACACTCCCTCTAAACAAGAAAGGAATTCAACTCTATCCTGATGTTGTACCTTTGGAATGTTTTGCATGCAACACTTTTTCTTGTGTTGTATCTTTTACAACTTATAAAACTGAAAAGCATCCAAACTGAATCAAGTGTGATCAATATGATGCATTTGTCACCAGAGTATTTGACTGCTACTAGCTACTGCACTGTCTATTAAAAAATTTGTGCTATTGTTGACTCTGCACTGCTGCCAACTCTACTTTGTTCTCCCTAGTATCTGACTGTTGCTAGTCTCTACATTTTTCACTCTCACATCTGACTGCATCAGCCTCCATTGATCCACCCTTCTACTGTGTACTGTGGGCCCCTGTAGCAAGTAATGATCCATGAGACAAGAAATCTCAATGGGCCCTACCCAAATTTTTGCAAACTTGGGACTATTTATTTACATCGCCCCACCTCTCTCTTGGAGGTATGGCTACATGTGCTCCCTCTCCCCACTTGGCTCAAAATCCCCCCTTATTGGAGTTATTTGCTTGAGTGGATTCGATCTCCTCTTTTCTTCTCTAATTGTGGTTGTTCCAAAACTTTCTGAGTCTTATTCTAAGGCTACATGTTGAGAGGTTATTCATGCTCCCTCTCAACAACTAAGTCTCTAACCTTTTCCTTGCTCCTAAAATATTTGCATGGATTTGGTACCTCAACTGCATACAGGTTCTTGAATTGCTGATCCAGGAGGATCTTGGTCAATACAATTCGGCAGAGAGGTCCAGTCAGCTCCAGAAGTCCAATGTCCGGTTTAGTCTTCATACCATCAGTTTCACCAGTGAAAAATACCTCAAAATGTAATGTGTTTCGAAATTTGTGATGTAATGGTGTAAAATGGTCCTAGATTACCTATGGTGAAATACCTTACAAAATGTAATCCTAGACCTAACTCTATAGCCTTCAACATCTAATACCTAGCACTAAAACCTAAACCTAAATGCTAAACCTAAAACCTATGTAATAACCTAGCACAAACATAAGTCTATGGTGTAAAATAAAGTTTGGGGTAAGTAATAAACTTTATATTAAAGTTTAAAACCCACTTTCGGACTTTAAATAAACAAATATATAATAAACAGTCCTAACCGTGGCTATCAAACCGCGTCGAAAGGTACACATATGAACATCATGCTAATAAAAAATGTTGACCGCAATTGTTAACACACAACTGTAACCACGTCAGAGATTGTTCTCCATGTGAACGCGGCGACAAATAAGGGTAAGATGGAATCGCCGGATCTAACTGTAACCACTGGAACCAAACTTCCCAAATTTCTTATTCACATGCTGGCAGTTAATCAACTCCGCCCAGTTAGCCAAACCATCGGGGCTAAATTTTATCATATGGTCCATTTTTGGGTTTTATAATTTAATATGCGCTAAGGTCAAACCTCCTTTATCCTAGGTTTTAGTTAAGGAGATAGGATTCAAGACCTCATCGCTTAAATGACTCAACCAATTGCTAAATTTGGCATCAAGAAGTTTGAGTTAAACACTATTTAAGTCATGACATCTTTTCCATGAAGGAAATTGAGACATTGAGGGTATTTGAGTTCAGTTTCATAAGGATAGATGCAGTTTTTTTTTCAACATAGCTCCATCGTCTGGAGGTGGAATTGAGCGCAGAGACAGGTGTTGGAAAGCTGAGAGAGAGAGAGATTTTTGTTTTCAGTGACTAGAAGTGCCTGCGAGCATGATAAATATGGTGTATTTTCTATGTAGAGACTTCCTCGGATCAATACTGATAAAGTGGACGCCCACTTGAAAGCAAACCTGAGGATGTAGTCCACCATGGATGAACTCTGTAATCAACTGTTTGATTCTTCTTCTCTTTGTTTTATGATGTATTTTAATAATTTATTTGATGCTGGTTTATGTCGTCTTTCACTTTAAATCTCTCTTCAGTTAACAATCAATCTTAATGACAAACTAATCAAACTACCTCAGTACTTAATCGATCACTTTCAGATCATTTTTGGTATCAGAGCAGGTTGTGCTTTGTAGTTTGTTTTTCAGTGGATGTTAAACAGGTTGGGATTGCAACGTGGAAAAGGCGAGTTAGAGGAATTCGATCCAGAGATTGGAAAGTGGAAATTTATTCATCAATCAACGATGACAGGGACTGAGAACGTTGAGACTCCTGAAGCTCCTGAATCGAAACCCATGGATGAGAATCAAATCCATCATATGTTTTTAAACATGCAGCAGATGTTGGAAGAATTATATGAATATAAGAATATGAGAGATGCAGCCTCATATTTGAATTCATCAAAGAAGGACAAGGGTAAAGGCAAGGCAAATAAATCTCCTTCTCTTCCATCATCTCCATCATCTTCTTCTTCTAGTTTTGAATCTAAAAAATAAAATAAACCTCAAAGTCCACTTTTGAAACTTGATTTTAAGTTTGAATTACCTGTGTATGATGGTGAAATGAACCCTGAGAAACTAGATAATTTGGTAAAACAATTAGAAGTCTATTGTCATATTCAAAATATTACTGATGATAAGATAAAGATCCAATTAGCTACTCTTAGAATGGGGGGTACTTCTTTGATCTGGTGGGAAAGTAAGACACATATAGATTTAAAGCGTAAAGGAAAAGTTATCACCTCATGGACTAAATTTTTAAAAGCTCTAAAGAAACAATTCTATCCATTGGGTTACACACAACAAGTTGTTATTGATTGGTAACGCTTGTACAAGGTAAGGGACAGAATGTTCAAGAGTTCACTCAGGAATTCAGAAAGAAAGTGTTAGCACTTGGTATTCCTTTGGACACAAAAGAAACTTTGTTGAATTATATTGGTAGTTCACATTCATATTTGCAACATACATTATTAATGTTCAATCCTAATGACTTTGATGAATTTTGTGTTCAAGCTATTCATGTTGAATTAGGTGGCAGACCATTCATGTTTACACCAAATACATCTAAACAGTTGGAAACTGAAGACAACAAAAAGAAGGGCAAGTCAAAGGGAAAGAAGACTTCCATAGCTCAGAAGGAAGATGAAATACCTACATGTACTCACTGCCAGAGGATTGGAAATGATGAAGAAATATGTTGGAAACTTCACCCGGAACTCAAGCCAAAGAAGTTCCAAACGAAGAAAGGTGAAAAGAAGGCTAAAACAACAATCCAACAAGGCTTGGACTTGGGATCTGAATCAGGTGATGAAGGAAAAATCATTGCTATGGTTACAACAGGTAAAATTTTTGATACTATTACTTCTGCTTCTTCAAACATCAAACAATTGGATGGCGATAAAAGAATCGAGTTATTTCATATAAGGGTAACTTCAAAACATACAAAGATAGATACATTGTTTGATACGGGGTCACAAGAAAATTTGATTTCTAAATCATTGGTTAACATATTGGGTTTGAAAACACATAATCATCCAAAACCATATCCTTTAGGTTGGTTAAAGGAACAAACTCAAATTCATGTTACCAAACAGTGTTGGTTAAAATTTGCGATCACAACTAACTATATCGACGAAGTGGATCTAGATGTGCTACCATTAGACATATTTGGAATTGTTTTAGGAAGCCCTTATCTCTATGATCGTGATGCAGTATTTCATAGGAAAGAGCATATGTATCATCTCAAGAAATATGGGATTAAATACATCATTCGGGCACATAAAATCAAAAATCACTTGAATTTAACTAATGTTAATCATATGAAGCGCTTAATAAGTTCAAGTAAGAGACACATACTCATGTCGGTAAAAGAGAAACTTAAGGATCTTAATGATTCTTTTTCAGGTTGTGAATTTCAGTATGAAGGTAATTTAGTTAAAAAGGTAGATTCATTTCAAGATCTAGTTAAAGAACCAAAACATCTACTTCATAAAAAAGAAATACAACATGAGATGAAATTGATGTCTGCTGCCCCTCTTTCTAATATTGGAATATATCACAAGTCAGTTATAGAGCATGAAGAAATAAAGCAAAAAATTCCAAGGATGGTTGGAAAATAATCCATGCGACCCAGTTTATCTCCATGCGGTTCACCCATAATTTTGGTTCCTAAGAAAAACAGGACATGGGGAATGTGTGTTGATTTTAAAATTTTTGATTCATTTAAGCAGAAAATTTTCACAACATTATTATATCATCAACAACCATTTGAAGTTAAAACAGATGCTAGTGGTTATGCAATGGAAACAGTGATTCACGTAGATCATCAGCAGCTTCAATACATTCAGTCACAGACTAAGTTGCAACAATCTCACCACTACAGATGGATGAGATTTATTCAACAATATCACCTAGTAATTAAGGAAAAGAAAGCTGTAACAAGTAAAGTAGTTGATATGATGTCTTTGAATACTTCAGTAGTACTATAGAATAGTTCATTGAAACATGAAATTTATGTAGAACAATATAGTATTGATGATGATTTCAAAGATATTTATGAATCGCTAACTCATGATACTCAGATAGAAGAAACCAATTATCATATTCATGACATATTGTTATATCATCTGGGTAAGTTGTACATACCGCAGAAAAAAAGGGCACAGGTTATTCGAGAAGCTCATCCTTCTCGGACCGCAGGACATTTTGGTGTAAGCAATACTATGGCACAAATTCAAAGGTATTTTTACTGGCCTCATATGTATGAAAAAATTTTAAAGTACGTTAAAGGATGTGTGACGTGTTTGACAAGCAAGCCAAGCAATCGAAAGATTGGTTTGTACATGACACTTCCAGTTCTTTTGCAACCATGGGACAACATGGATTTTTTTGAAGGACAGACAGAAATGGTGAACATGACCAGGATACATATTCTTCGAGGTAACTACAGTAAACATCCTAAGTTTTGGGATGAATCTTTACCTTATGTGCATCATGCTTACAATAAAGCCTTACATTCTTCTCTAATTTTTCCACGACAAGCATTGAGTCAAGCCAAGTATAAATTGTGCCACTGCAAGCATCGAGTCGATTGTCATTTTTAGGTCGGCAATTAGGTATGGTTGTATATTAGAAAATTCAGGTTGAAAGGAGAAGGTAAGAAGCTGAAATATATCAGTTATGGCCCTTTAAATATTGTTGAGAAGATTGAAAATAATGCATTCCAATTAGATTTACCACCTTACATGCATATTTATTCAGTTGTTAATGAGGAAAATCTGAAGTTGTATGAACCTTCGATGATTGTTGATCCCGAGGATGATACACCAATTCCTTCTATTGACGACTTATCACCTAAGTACATGACATATTTGTGGGAAGATACCATCTTGGATAGAAGAGTTCGTACTTCCAGGCGAGGATATGTGGAATATCTTCGAGTGGGACTGAAGGGCATGAATCCGTGTAAGGAAAAATGGATAGAGATCGGAAAATTGAGGGAGTTGTATCCTCACTTATTGTCTACTTAAAATCAAACTTTTGTGGTCCAAAAGCTTTCAAGTGGAGAGGATTGATCTAGAGGATCTTGTTCAATATAGTTTGGCAGAGAGGTCCAGTCAGCTCCAGAAGTCCAATGTTTGGTTCAATCTTCATACTGTCAGTTTTGCCAATGAAAAATACCTCAAAATGTCACGTGTTTCGAAATTTGTGATGTAATGGTGTAAAAGGGTACTATATTACCTATGGTGAAATACCTTACAAAATGTAATCCTAGACCTAACTCTATAGCCTTAGACATCTAAGACCTAGCACTAAAACCTAAACCTAAATGCTAAACCTAAAACCTATGTAATAACCTAGCGCAAACATAAGTTTATGGTGTAAAATAAAGTTTGGGGTAAGTAATAAACTTTATATTAAAGTTTAAAACCCACTTTTGGACTTTGAATAAACAAATATATAATAAATAGTCCTAACCGTGTCGGAAGGTACACATATGAACTTCAGGTTAATATAAAATGTTGACTGCAATTGTTAACGCCTAGCTATAACCGCGTCGAATATTGTTCTCCATGTGAACGCGACGGCGGATAAGGGTAAGCTAGAACTGCCGGATCTAACCATAACCACTGGAACCGAACTGCCCAAATTTCATTTTGTTAGCCCCCCATAAATTTTTGACAAGCAAAGTAGGGGGCTAATTTTTTCCTGAGCCTTCAATGAATGCATCTCCCCTGAGACACATCATCCTTAAAGTCTCCTAGGCCTTTGCCTTTGATAATCCCCTCTGCTAATTTCCATTCTAAAGACCCTCTGATTGCAAGAATTTGTGCTCCTAAAGGCCTTCATTTACCCCCCCTTGTACTCCTGCAAAATATCCCTTTTCATCCCCTTTTCCCTTTGTCAAAGTCCCCCTTTCTTACCCCCCAAATTTCCCCCTAAGCCTTCTAAATCATTCCTATGCCCCTCTTAAACCACACATACACCCTTGGTTTAGTTTTATAAACCCTCGTTCTTTCTATCGTTACCTTTGTTTGGTCTCGAATTGCATTAAAAAGGGTTAAAAACCCACTTTTTAACTTTATAACAGGCCTAGCCCCTTTCCCGCTAGCCCCCCGCTCCTTTTCCTCCACGTAACCGGCCGCAAGAACCACCCGCCAGCCCAAAGAGCGCCTATCTCGTACGTTCATCGGGCGCAGTTTCGACTGTTGATATTTGTAGATCGGACGACGATCGTCAACTCCGCAGTGCCCGTGGTCCTTCCTGTTATAACTCTTGACCGCGCCATCGCCGTCCATTTATACGCAGATCCAACGGTTCGGACTTTACCCGCGTCGGTGGTCCCCATGCACTGTTCAAAAACCTAGCGGTTTCTATCGCACCGTTTTTGGGTGGTTGGCGGTTTTTTCTCATCGGCCAGCGATTCCATACATCGCGCGACACGCGTCCTCCTGTACGATTTCAAAACCGTCGTCCCCGTGCGTTAACATCGTCCATTGCGCATTATTGTTCGGACACGGATGCCCAGCAATATTGCCATGGATCGTCCGATCTGGGGCGGACCATCCAATGGCTATCGCTCGCAGAAGATGCGCGGTAGTTAACCCAGATGCGCACGCGATAACTCAGGGTACGGCGCGCCATCCAGTCAATCTCCGCCATCGATCTAATCTGCAGATTGACGGTCCAAATTCAATCGCCCTCCGTAGTTTTTCATCGTCGATCTCCTCCTGGGATCAGACGGTCTGCATTTGTCTTCCCCCCACTGTTGACTATTCCGCTGTCGCCCGGTCTCGCCACGTCACCTCCACGTGTATCCTCCGTACGTTCGTTCGCCCTCGTGGTATAGATCCATTCCAAAGGTCAAATTTCATTATTTTTACGTTAAAACATCCACCCCAACGTTTCTCATGCTTTCTTCACAGTGTCATGTTTTCATCCATTGCTGCCCCAGCAGCCATCATCCTCGTCTGCGCCGTGCTGCCACTGTCATGCTCGTCCATACCACCACCTCCATACGTGTTTTTGGTAACTGTTTTCGTGTTTTGCAGGTTTATCAGGCGGTAAAGCCTGCCATGGTTCATATACGCCATTGTAATGGCGCAGTGCACAGAGGAGGCTGAATTTAAAGCCTAATTCCACATAAGACTATCCGGAAAAGGTGTTCGAATCATAGATTTCATCCAAGGACAGAGTTAAAACTCTGCAAACCCTATCCGACGCCATTTAAAGCTCGAATTGCACAGACAGAGATTGTACAGGAGCAACAGAAAGCTTGAGACAAGAAATAGAAGACTTTTGGGCTCCTTCAGGGATTTTGGGAAGAGAGAGTATCAAAATGAAAGACCCCATGGATCGTTCAGACAGTTCAATGCATAGAAATATAATGCTATCAAGGTTTCCGTATCAGCAGAACATTCTTCCATGAAAGGACACGGTACACATCATTGTTTCAGTTTACTTTGTGTCCAGATGAAGATTTCCGCCCTATAAGCCGTCCTGCACCATCAGAAACATTTGTTACACGGTATGGCAGACCCTAACATCATTATTCTTCCTGTTGTGCAATCCACTAGAACACTGCAACCAGTACCAAAGATAAATGCTCAGATTAAAAACAGATGGGCCCTTGGCCCTACTACTGCTTCAGATTGTTAATGATGCATTTAAGTTTACAACTACAATTGTTGTTTCTCTTCTCCTATAAGAATTCCCAAGATCATATTGTAAAAGGTGGTTGTTGGGCTATTGTTGTCCAGTTGCTGCTGTTGTAGTTAGAGGGATTCATGTTTGACTGTTAGAACTGTCTTGGGAGGGAGTAGCAGAGTAGTTATTATGTAGTAGGCTGGGAGGAGAAATTTGGATTGTATTTCAGCCATTGAGCTCTGATGTATATGACCGTTTTTTCATCATTAATCAAGCACATTTCACAGGATCCTGGTCTATTACTATTGGTGATGTTGTTCTTACTCTGTTTATTACATTTTCAGGCTGTTTCATTTTCTACTGGCTCGCATCAGAATATTGGCATAGGATTCACCCTTGTTAGGTGCCCTATGTTTTTGCTCTCCTTGCCATTTATGTTTCTCTTCTGAATGTATTATCTGAGGATTGATTTCAGTCAATTTAACCAGTGTAGTGGATGTTATTGCCTGCCCTCTGATGTATGAATTGAATGGATTAATTCTTAGATGTTCTTGTTGGGTTCATGCTAGGAGATTTGGGAACACTGGGGATTAGAGTTAGCCCTGTCCACTAGGATCCTTGTGCGACCAGCTGACCCTTCTAAGATCTCTCTGTTAAACCTATCTTTGTTTTTCCCCTTTTTCCCTCCTACGAGAGCTGCCTTTGAGTATGTCCAAGCAGGTCTGGAGTTAAATGACCTCTGACCTGATCTGTAGACAGAAAATTGGTTGTTTTCCTTCTTTCACTTTCAATCCTTAATGTTCCATCCCATCATCTAATCTAAAAGATCCTTTAGTATTAGATGACTTGCCCTTTGGAATCCTTGGCTAGTTGTTGCAAGTAATTCTCCTTTCATGACTCCATAGCCCAATGGTTGGCACTTTCTTGACCTATCCTCTTTGCTGAAAACATCCTGCTGCTTTGTTCCTTTTCTCTCATTGCTTTCTCAGTCTATGATCTCATGACCAACCCAGCAACCAACCAACCAAATCATTTAAAACCCCCCTTTTTTGTGCTTCATACCTAGCCTAACATCTCATTTGAGCTTCAAATATATATCATGGAGAGATCCCTCTCCAGGTCCAGGAGGGCTAGATCCTAGGGCCCCAAAGCGGTTTTGATGTTGTCTCATCTTTTGGTCTTGCCAATCTGACCAAAACATGGGAACCCCAACATAATGGCGACTTCGCTGGGGAATTTCTAAGTGCCTGCAACTGCTAAACATTAAACTGTCTCCCAGTCTCGTCACCAACATAATGGTGACTCCACTGGGGATGGTTGAGTGCATTATACCTTAAACATTCTTAAGCATTCACAAGACATACAATCTCTGGTTAGGTTGGCAGTTAAACACTCCTATTCTCACATCAACCTCTACACCATTTTTTTTGTTTTCCCATACTCTTGGATAGAGTATGGAAAGGGCCAGGTAGCCTCCAGATCTCACACTCTTTCAGAGGTTACATATCTGGTAAATTCCCTCCCAGTCAATCTCTAGTTAGAGTTTGCTGTGTTTGAGAGATATCCTTGAGAGAGGACATTTCATGAGCACTGTGGTGGACAGTGTGTCCTCTAAAACATCCTAAACCTTCCACCTGGCGACTCCACAACTCCTAAATGATTAAGAGACTCCATTGGTGATCAGTAGACCGCTGATTATCTGTGTTTTAACATGACTCCACTGGGAGACCAGTCACATTACAACATCATTCCCACCAATGGAAGACTTTGAGTTAAGTCCCCTTGAAGAGTTTCGTTATGGAATATCAGGTATACTGGCCCAACTCAAAAGAAAAGACCTTCCAGAGGTTTTTCGTTCCAGCTCAAGATTCAATGATCAACCTGAGCTGAAGAAAGTTTTTCTAGAAGTGCTGGTGGAAAGGTATGAAGCTGAGATTAAATTTCTGAACTCACAAGAGAAATCATACCATTTTTGAGATCCCAGAGCATTTTTGGAAAGTCTCCCTTCCCCTAAGAGGGAATAGTTTCCACTGCCTGTTGAAGTACAAAAAGAAGGTGATCAGGCTTTCAATAGCCACTTTGAAGATGCAGTGGAGGATGCAGTAATCAAAGTTGCCTAGGATAAAGACAACTTGCCAATCATGGAGGGACTAAAAGAAGAACTTGTACATCATGTGTTCATTGATCCTGTGGTAGAATATATAGAGGCCCTAATTTGCTCAAATACTCTAGCATTGATCTTTGACACGGGCCAGATTCATCAGAAGTGGTCACCACTGATGGTGACCTCAGTTTTGAAGAACTACATGCAGAGCACCCTGTGGTTATCTCTGGCAGGCAGTCAATGCTCGTATCCTCTTTTGCTACTCCTTGACTGGCTGCATTGGCACTATTGTATCACCTAGAACATCAGATATTTCCAATTAGAGTAGGGTAGGTAGGAAAGATCAATAAAGCTCAGTGTGTGAGCATGTAGTTAGTTGTTTATAATTTCTGCAAAGTCCGAAAAGCCAGACAGTCTAATCCTGGCTTGACTGTTTTTCAATTTATGTTTTAGAATGTAGAGAAGAAATATGCTGGACAGTTTAATCCCAGCAGATATTAGTCTAGGTAGAGAAACATATGAAACCAACAGTCTAATCTGGTCTCATGGAGGAATAAGGGTAGATTTAGAATAGGTTTATTTTCTTTTTGCAAAAATAAAAAGATGTAAAGGGTCTGCTAGCTCAAATGCACCCTAGAAGAAGAAAAAATGCTAGGATTGTAGTATGGGTAGGTAGATTGTTGAGGAAATTTTTTCTGCTAATGAAAGGTCTACATATTGTGGCAGCTGATCTAAAGAAAGAAAGGGATGTGCCAAGCAGCAGGCATCTGGCCTACACCAAAGATTTATCCTCTGAATTCTTGACTCCTTCAAGAAGAATCCATCCCCATGTGGAGCCACTATTACCCCCCCATAAATTTTTGACAGGCAAAGTAGGGGGCTAATTTGTTCCTCAGCCTTCAATGAATGCATCTCCCCTGAGACACATCATCCTTGAAGTCTCCTAGGCCTTTGCCTTTGATAATCCCCTCTGCTGATTTCCATTCTAAAGACCCTCTGATTGCAAGAATTTGTGCTCCTAAAGGCCTTCATTTACCCCCCCTTGTACTCCTGCAAAATATCCCTTTTCATCCCCTTTTCCCTTTTTCAAAGTCCCCCTTTCTTACCCCCCAAATTTCCCCCTAAGCCTTCTAAATCATTCCTATGCCCCTCTTAAACTACACATACACCCTTGGTTTAGTTTTATAAACCCTCGTTCTTTCTATCGTTACCTTTGTTTGGCCTTGAATTACATTTAAAAGGGTTAAAAACCCACTTTTTAACTTTATAACAGGCCTAGCCCCTTTCTCGCTAGGCCCCCGCTCCTTTTCCTCCACGTAACCGGCCGCGAGAACCACCCGCCAACCCAAAGAGCGCCTATCTCGTACATTCATCGGGCGCAGTTTCGACCGTTGATCTTTGTAGATCGGACGACGATCGTCAACTCCGCAGCGCCCGTGGTCCTTCCCGTTATAACTCCTGACCGCACCATCGCCTTCCATTTATACGCAGATCCGACGGTTCGGACTTTACCTGCGTCGGTGGTCCCCATGCACTATTCAAAAACCCAGCGGTTTCTATCGCACCGTTTTCGGGCGGTTGGCAGTTTTTTCTCATCGGCCAGTGATTCCATACATCATGCGACACGCGTCCTCCTGTACGATTTCAAAACTGCCACCCCTCCTGTTGATTAATGGACCATCCAACGGCTATCGCTCGCCGAAGATGCGCGGTAGTTAACCCAAATGCGCACGCGATAACTCAGGGTACGGCGCGCCATCCAGTCAATCTCCGCCGTCGATCTGATCTGCAGATCGACAGTCCACATTCAATCACCCTCCGTAGTTTTTCACCGTCGATCTCCTCCTGGGATCGGACGGTCTGCATTTGTCTTCCCCCCCACTATTGACTATTCCACTGTCGCCCGGTCCTGCCACGTCACCTCCACGTGTCTCCTCCGTACGTTCGTTCGCCCCCGTGGTATAGATCCATTCCAAAGGTCAAATTTCATTATTTTTACGTTAAAACGTCTGCCCCAACGTTTCTCATGATTTCTTCACAGTGTCATGTTTTCATCCATTGTTGCCCCTGCAATCATCATCCTCGTCTGCGCCACGCTGCCACTGTCATGCTCGTCCATACCACCACCTCCATACGTGTTTTTGGTAACTGTTTTCGTGTTTTGCAAGTTTATCAGGCGGTAAAGCCCACCATGGTTCATATACGACATTGTAATGGCGCAGTGCACAGAGGAGGCTGAATTTAGAGCCTAATTCCACAGAAGACTGTCCGGAAAAGGTGTCCGCATCATAGATTTCATCCAAGGACAGAGTTAAAACTATGCAAACCCTATCCGGTGCCATTTAAAGCTCGAATTGCACAGACAGAGATTGTATAGGAGCAGCAGAGAGCTCGAGACAAGAAATATAAGACTTTTGGGCTCCTTCAGGGATTTTGGGAAGACAGAGTATCAAAATCAAAGACGTCGTGGATCGTTTAGATGGTTCAATGCATAGAAATATAATGCTATCAGGGTTTCCGTATCAGCAGAACGTTCTTCCATGAAAGGACACGGTACACATCGTTGTTTCAGTTTACTTTGTGTCTAGATGAATATTTCCGCCCTATCAACCGTCCTGCACCATCAGAATAATTTTTTACACGGTATGGCAGACCCTAACATCATTATTCTGCCTATTGTGCAATCCACAAGAACACTGCAATGAGTACCAAAGATAAATTCTTAGATTAAAACCAGATGGGGCCTCGACCCTCCTACTGCTTCAGATTGTTAATGCTGCATTTAAGTTTACAACTACCCTTGTTGTTTCTCTTCTCCTATAAGAATTCACAAGATCATATTGTAAAAGGTGGTTGTTGGGCCATTGTTGTCCAGTTGCTGCTGTTGTAGTTAGAGGGATTCATGTTTGACTGTTATAACAGTCTTGGGAGGGAGTAGCAGAGTAGTTATTATGTAGTAGGCTGGGAGGAGAAATTTGGATTGTATTTCAGCCATTGAGCTCTGATGTATATGACCAGTTTTGCATCATTAATCAAGCACATTTCACAGGATCTTGGTCTATTACTATTGGTGATGTTGTTCTTACTCTGTTTATTACATTTTCAGGCTATTTCATTTTCTACTGGCTCGCATCAGAATATTGGCATAGGATTCACCCTTGTTAGGTGCCCTATGTTTCTGCTCTCCTTTCCATTTATGTTTCTCTTTTGAATGTATTATCTGAGGATTGATTTCAGTCAATTTAACCAGTGTAGTGGATGTTATTGCCTGCCCTCTGATGTATGAATTGAATGGATTAATTCTTAGATGTTCTTGTTGGGTTCATGCTGGGAGATTTGGGAACACTGGGGATTAGAGTTAGCCCTGTCCACTAGGATCCTTGTGCGACCAACTGACCCTTATAATATCTCTCTGTTAAACGTATCTCTGTTTTTCCCCTTCTTCCCTCCTACGAGAGCTGCCTTTGAGTATGTCCAAGCAGGTTTGGAGTTAAATGACCTCTGATCTGATCTATAGACAGAAAATTGGTTGTTTTCCTTCTTTCACTTTCAATCCTTAATGTTCCATCCCATCATCTAATCTAAAAGATCCTTTAGTATTAGATGACTTGCCCTTTGGAAGCCTTGGCTAGCTGTTGCAAGTAATTCTCCTTTCATGACTCCATAGCCCAATGGTTGGCACTTTCTTGACCTATCCTCTTTGCTGAAAACATTCTGCTGCTTTGTTCCTTTTCTCTCATTGCTTTCTCAGTCTATGATCTCATGACCAACCCAGCAACCAACCAACCAAATCATTTAAAACCCCCCTTTTTTGTGCTTCATACCTAGCCTAACATCTCATTTGAGCTTCAAAGATATATCATGGAGAGATCCCTCTCCGGGTCCAGGAGGGCTAGATCCTAGGGCCCCAAAGCGGTTCTGATGTTGTCTCATCCTTTGGTCTTGCCAATCTGACCAAAACATGGGAACCCCAACATAATGGCGACTCCGTTGGGGAATTTCTGAGTGCCTGCAACTGCTAAACATTAAACTGTCTCCCAGTCTCATCACCAACATAATGGTGACTCCACTGGGGACGGTTGAGTGCATTATACCTTAAAAATTCTTAAGCATTCACAAGACCTACAATATCTGGTTAGGTTGGAAGTTAAACACTCATATTCTCACATCAACCTCTACACCATTTGTTGTGTTTTCCCATACTCTTGGAAAGAGTCTGGAAAGGGCTAGGTAGCCTCCAGATCTCACACTCTTTTAGAGGTGACATATCTGGTAAATGCCCTCCCAGTCAATCTCTAGTTAGATTTTTTTTTGTTTGAGAGATTTCCTTGACAAAGGACATTTCATGAGCACTGTGGTGGACAGTGTGTCCTCCAAAACATCCTAAACCTTCCACCTGGCGACTCCACAGCTCCTAAATGATTAAGAGACTCCATTGGTGATCAGTAGAATGCTGATTATATGTGTTTTCACATGACTCCACTGGGAGACCAGTCACATTACAACATCATTCCCACCAATGGAAGACTTTGAGTTAAGTCCCCTTGAAGAGTTTCGTTATGGAATATCAGGTATACTGGCCCAACTCAGAAGAAAAGACCTTCCAGAGGTTTTCCGTTCCAGCTCAAGATTCAATGATCAACCTGAGCTGAAGAAAGTTTTTCTAGAAGTGCTAGTGGAAAGGTATGAAGCTGAGATTGAATTTCTTAACTCACAAGAGAAATCATACCATTTCAGAGATCCCAGAGCATTTTTGGAAAGTCTCCCTTCCCCTAAGAGGGAAGAGTTTCCACTTCCTGTTGAAGTACAAAAAGAAGGTGATCAGGCTTTCAATAGCCACTTTGAAGATGCAGTGGAGGATGCAGTAATCAAAGTTTCCCAAGATAAAGACAACTTGCCAATCATGGAGGGCATAAAAGAAGAACTTGTACATCATGTGTTCATTGATCCTGTGGCAGAATATATAGAGGCCCTAATTTGCTCAAATACTCCAACATTGATCTTTGACACAGGCCATATTCATCAGAAGTGGTCACCACTGATGGTGACCTCAGTTTTGAAGAACTACATGCAGAGCACCCTGTGGTTATCTCTGGCAGGTAGTCAATGCTCGTATCCTCTTTTGCTACTCCTTGAATGGCTGCATTGGCACTATTGTATCACCTAGAACATCAAAGATTTCCAATTAGAGTAGGGTAGGTAGGAAATATCGATAAAGCTCAGTGTGTGAGCATGTAGTTAGTTGTTTCTAATTTCTACAAAGTCCGGCAAGCTAGACAGTCTAATCCTGGGCGCTTGACTGTTTTTCAATTTCTATTTTAGAATGTAGAGAAGAAATTTGCTGGACAGTTTAATCCCAACAGATATTAGTCTAGGTAGAGAAACATATGAAACCAACAGTCTAATCTGGTCTCATGGAGGAATAAGGGTAGATTTAGAATAGGTTTATTTTCTGTTTGCAAAAATAAAAAGATGTAAAGGGTCTGCTAGCTCAAATGCACCCTAGAAGAATAAAAAATGCTAGGATTGTAGTATGGGTAGGTAGATTGTTGAGGAAATTTTTTCTGTTGATGAAAGGTCTACATATTGTGGCAACTGATCTAAAGAAATAAAGGGATGTGCCAAGCAGCAAGCATCTGGCCTACACCAAATATTTATCCTCTAAATTATTGACTCCTTCAAGAAGAAGCCATCCCCATGTGGAGCCACTGTTAGCCCCCCATAAATTTTTGACAGGCAAAGTAGGGGGCTAATTTGTTCCTGAGCCTTCAATTAATGCATCTCCCCTGAGACACATCATCCTTGAAGTCTCCTGGGCCTTTGCCTTTGATAATCCCCTCTGCTAATTTCCATTCTAAAGACCCTCTGATTGCAAGAATTTGTGATCCTAAAGGCCTTCATTTACCCCCCCTTGTACTCCTGCAAAATATCCCTTTTCATCCCCTTTTCCCTTTGTCAAAGTCCCCCTTTCTTACTCCCCAAATTTCCCCCTAAGCCTTCTAAATCATTCCTATGCCCCTCTTAAACCACACATACACCCTTGGTTTAGTTTTATAAACCCTTGTTCTTTCTATCGTTACCTTTGTTTGGCCTCGAATTCATTAAAAAGGGTTAAAAACCCACTTTTTGACTTTATAACAGGCCTAGCCCCTTTCCCGCTAGCCCCCCGCTCCTTTTCCTCAACGTAACCGACCGCAAGAACCACCCGCCATCCCTAAGAGCGTCTATCTCGTACGTTCATCGGGCGCAGTTTCGACCGTTGATCTTTGTAGATCGGACGACGATCGTCAACTCCGCAGCGCCCGTGGTCCTTGGTTGAGACATATATTTGTTTGATGACCATGGTAGAGATAGTGCAGAGGTTTCTCATCTTGGAGAAAAACATTGTAATATTCTCATATTATTTGGCTTATTAAATATATAGATAGAGGGGTTTTTAGCTAAGGCTTTGCCCATGAAAATCTTTGTGTTGTGTGATTTAAATTATTGTTCTTTCATGTTTTGTGATTTCAAGATCTAAATTGGTTTCCACAATTGGTAGATTAGAATCATGTATAATGTTTTATCATATTACAGTTATCAGTTTAATCTATGTGGATTTTCTACATTTTCAATACATTACCAACCATATTCTCGCCAACGTTTGCATTAGAAATAAGCTTATTTGAGCCGAACACTATAGTAGAGAAAAGTTCTACTATGGTCATCAAACCAATATATATCTCAACCAACAATGATTGACATAAAATTAATCCTTGCACCAATATTTAAACAAAAAGGAAAACTAAGAAATCTATGGCCATAGGATGCAATATCCATTTCCAAAATCAAATGACAACAATTTTGACATAGGCACAGTTTCACATGTTTCAAGAAAATATCAAAGAAAATATTTGGACTAATATATGAATCTATAAATGATCATTTAATAATTTTTTTAACACCCTGATATTATTCAATTCATAGCCAACAAACTTTCCATCAATTGGGTGGATCAAATGTTGAAGGATGACAAGTTGAGGCTATGGCCATGAAGCCAATAAAAATATTAAACAATAGTAAACATAATATTATTCAATGCATCACCAACCAACTTCTCATCAATACTTGGGTTACAAAAAACTTTAGCTTGGTAAAATACTAAATAAGGTCTGACTTGCACTATGACTATTAAGGCAATAGAAATCTCAACCAACAATGAAATGACATAAATAATAATTCTTGCACAAGCCTTTAAACAACATAAAAAGAACTGGATTTTATGACCATAAGGTAAATTGTCTTTTTCTTGTTAGTTTTTGTAGCATCGGATGTGTTCTAGCCATTAGATTGTGTGGAGTGACTAGAATACATGTATTCTCTAATACCCAGAAATCATTTCTGGAAATCACACCTTGGAGAAGATACACCAAATCATTGCTTGGAGAAGGTACACCAAATCTGTTGAGTATTCAATTTGCTGAGAAATAGATCTCAAGTAGCAGTATCCAGTTTCTAGAGGTGATTCATTAAGTCGAAGCAGTGAGAGAGTGGTAGAGATACTGAGTCCGGAGGAAGCTTTTCCAATTTCGATGCGTTAGAGAAAAAATGATTTCCACAGAGAGGTAGTGTAGAGCTTTGTGAGGAGATTCCATATTTGATGGGGAGCATGAGATATTCTAAGCCGGAATATGGGCAGAGGGTCCAAAGGCAAATATCATCATTCTTCCAGACGGTAGTTGCAGAGAAATTAAGAGGATATGTTGTTCCAAGCTTGTGGGACGCAACAACTGCATAGGCTAACACAATCATTGCGTGAAGGGAGCAAGGAAAAGCTCATTTCGAGTTGAGGTTAGTGACGGATCGCTTATGGAAGTGAGAAAATTTCTCAATAGTTTTATTTCTAGTCATTTCTCTATTTTGGATTGCTATATTAAGCATCGATAGATTGTATTCTCCAATACCCATAAATCGTTTATGGAAATTCCACCTAGAGATGACTTAATTAAAGTAATTAGTCAATTTTTAATATTTCCTAAGTATAACTTAGGAAGTTATACTTAGGAAATATGATTAATTAAAAGGAATTACTTAATTCATGGTGGCAATCCTCTAGAATAGTGCATAGATCGATTTCTAGTTAATGCTAGCCATCGATTAAGATTTAATCATGGTCGTTGAAGTCTCAACGAAGGATTATAAGAAGAAGTCGATGGGGCTTGGAGAAGATACACCAAATCAGTTGAGTATTTGATTTGGTGGGAAATCGATCTCTAGAGTAGAAGCATCTATTTTCTGGAGGGGCAGATATACTGAGGCGGGAGGAAGATTTTCCAGTTTTGGTGAGTACATTGCATAGAGGTAGTGATTGCCACAAATAGGTAGCACAGAGGCAACACACAACTTTGTGAGGGGATTCCATATTTTTTGGGGAGCAGGAGATATTTTGAGCTGGAAGCTAGGCATAGGGTCTAGAGGCAAAGAGCATCAGTCTTCCAGACAACAGCTGCAGAGATAGTAATAAGAGACGATTTTCGAAGCTTGTGTGATGCAGAAACTGTGTAGGCTGGCACAATCACTATGCAGAGGGAGCAAGGAGTAGTTGATTTCAAGTTGAGGTCAGTGATAGATTGTTTTTGGAAGTAAGAAGTTTTCTCAATATTTTTATTGCTATTCATTTCTCTATTTTGGATTTCCAAATTAAGCATCCATAGATTGTGCTTTGATTTCACTACTGTATAATATCAAAACCGTGAGCTGCTGCACCGGTTTTCCCGAGATGGGTTTTTCCGGGGACTTAGTCCAAAAATAATAGTGTCATATTGTGTGTATGAATCAAATTTTATTCCGCGGTATTTTTAGTGAAGGTTGCAATGAATTTATTTCGATATTTTTCATAGCATACAACTAATAATTTGTTTAATTAATTTAACAAATAGAAGAAATAACATCATTTTTTGCAATAGGATTTGGGGTTTTATCCGAATTTTAACATTTCCAAATTAAAAAATATATATATATTTTCTCAAGCATATATTCAAAACCTTATTGCATTAAAATAAAATGTGACTCAATGCCAAGAAAACCACTAGACATGAAGAGTCATGGATTCAATTTCTCTACACTCCAATATCCTCAAATTTAACATGTTTCAATGTATATTAAATTTCCATTTTAAATTTTAACATTTATAGCAAGAGCCAAAAAGCCAAAGCCTACTAGAAAACCTAGAACAAATCACCTACTGAAAGGCCAAATCCAACAACAGTAGTAATGACAATAGAATGGAACCCTAGCAACAATACTATGAAGAAGAATACTCCCAAACTAAAATGAAAAAAGCGTTTTCATGTGAAGATATTAAAAAATGTATCACATTAAAGTAAAATGGAGAGCATACCACAAAATAAGGTAGGTCATGGGATTAATGCCTCATTATTGTAGTCTTCAACAAACTTGTTATGTTTTGATGAGGAAGAACCTGAATTTTCCACAGTGTCAGATAATAAATGTCGACGTTTCGAATCTCCATGGAGATCCATCTTCAGGACGAATGAATGAAGAAATGAAAAAAGGACTTAGGTCAAATTTATAGAGTGAAGATTATTTTTCTAAAGAGCCGACTAGCAATAATATCTAGGAAATTTATTTTATTTTTATTTAATGTTTAATCAAAATTTTAAAATAATTAATAAATTAATTCAATGAATAAATTTGATTAATAATGATGAATGTATATAATAATAGTATATCATAACTAATAATAAATAATACTACTATTTAGCTCTGCTCTGTGATTCTTAGAAAAGCCAGAAACCCTAGGAGAAACTTGAGTAAAGATGAACTTGTAGCTCTAAGAACACTTCACAACAATGATAAGATTGTTTTCCTAAAGGCTGACAAAGGTGGGGCTGCAATGGTTTTAGATAAGGTTGATTATGTTAGGAAAATGGAAGAACATTTGGAATGTGGTAGTTATAGGAAACTCAAATCCAACCCCATGTCCAAGGTTCTAAAAGATGTCAAGAAGGCGATTATGAGTTCTAATCTTGATAAGAAGACGAAAAAGAGGCTTACCCCCTCTTGTGAGGTCATTCCCAGAATCTATGGATTACCCAAGATTCGTAAATATGGTGCCCCCCTTAGACCGATCGTCAATACCATAGGATCCCCCACTTATGAACTGGAAAAAAATGTTACCAAGGTTCTCAAGCCCCTTGTTGGAAATACTGACTCCTTCATAAAAGACTCCAATGATTTATTAAACTTATTAGGGAAGAGAGGGTGGAAGAGAGAAACATCTTGGTAAGTTTTGACGTTGTGTCATTATTTACCAAGATCCCTTTAGATGAGGTTGTTCAGGTCATTAAAGAAGTTACAAATCCAGTAACAGCCAAGCTAGTAGAAATTTGTTTACGTTCCATGTTTTTTAGCTTCCAGGGAGAATATTATGAGCATATATCAGGTGTCGCAATGGGCTCACCTCTCTCACCCATTGTCACCAATTTATATATGGAACATTTTGAGAAGAAGGCACTTTCCTCCTCTCTCTTAAAATCAGCCTGGTGGAAAAGATTTGTAGATGACACCAACATAAAATGGACGCATGAGAAGCACAATCTTGATGGATTTTTTAATCACCTTAACTCAATTTCCTCAGAGATTAAGTTTACTATGGAGGTTGAAAAAGACAAGAGCATCCCGCTTTTAGATGTTCTTGTTACTAAGAAAGATGATGGAACACTGGGACATCAAGTATTCAGAAAAAAGACTCACACTGACAATTACCTTCATGTCGAGTCTTACCATCATCCGCGTCAAAAGTTTGGGGTCCTTAACGCTCTGGCTGTGAGAGCCCTGAGAAAATCTGATGCAAAGCACCTAAAAGATGAACTCAATCACTTAACGTATTTATTTAAAGGTATTGGCTACAGTGAGAATGATATCATGAAAGCCATACATAGAGCCAAAGGCTCTGTCTTGTCTCAGGAACACGAGGGACCTTAGAAAAATCAGAAAAACTGGGAAAACTATGGCAGGGTTTTCCTTCCATACATTAAGGGTGTTACTGACAAAATTGCCAAAGTTATGAGGAAGAAAGACATATTTGCACAATTTTCAGCATCAGGAACATTGAGACAGAGAATGCGGTCAGTTAAGGATAGTATAAGCCACGAACAACTCAAAGGATTTTACAAGATTGATTGTTCATGTGGGAAAAGTTATATTGGGGAAACAGGGCGGCCATTGCAAAAATGTCTTAAAGAACATGGCGCTGATATTAAATATGAAATATCCCATACCTCAGCCCTAGCTGAACACTCCACAAAAACTAAGCACCATCTACGTCTCGAGGATGCCAGGATCATTGCAAGGGAAGACCACTATCGAAGAAGGAAAATTAGAGAGGCAATCAAGATTATAAAGCATCCTCGAAACCTTAACAGAGATGGAGGTTGTGAGATCAGTGACTGTTGGCGTCCTCTAGTTCGTCAAATCTATTCCTCCAGTTCGATAGCCCCCCAGGTATAGTTCCTCAGGTTTGGTCTTTCCGATTATATTTTAGGGTTTAGGGCTTTCTAACCTAGGTTTGATAGAGAATTAAAAAAGAAAAATTATAAAGTCAAATAATTCATTAAAAATTTAATTAATTAATTGATTAATTTTCAATCAAAATAAAATAAAATAAAATAATAAATTATTATTATTATTAGTACCTTGGATAGTAAACCAAGAAACTATAATAAAAACTAAAAATATAAATAGGGTTTTACAATATGGATGATTTTATAATCACGAACTTTTAATTAGTGAAATGCTAGGAATTAAAATATATATCAATTAATATTACTTAATAATTTTTTTTAGGTTAGATTTAGATTATATATATATATTTTGAGAAATGAGAATCTAAGGTAGTATTTTTATTAGTTATTAGATTTTTTTTATATAAATTCACTATAAGTACTAATAAATTATTGAAATTCTAGGAATTAATATAAATTGTTTAAATTACTTATTAAAAATTCGAAGAATTAAATTATAATCATTAGCTATTATTAATAAATTCTAAAATAAATAATTAAAATAGTAGTATTATTTATTATTAGTTATGATATACTATTATTATATACACTCATCATTATTAATCAAATTTATTCATTAAATTAATTTATTAATTACTTAAAAAATTTAATTAAACATTAAATAAAAATAAAATAAATTTCCTAGATATTATTGTTGGTCGACTTTTTAGAAAAATAATCTTCACTCTATAAATTTGACCTAAGTATCTCTTTCATTTCTTCATTCATTCATCATGAAGATGGATCTCCATGGAGATTTGAAACGTCGACATTTATTATCTGGCACTGTGGAAAATCCGGGTTCTTCCTCATCAAATGATAACCACAGAAGCTTGAAAACCAGAATTGCTATGTTTTATTGCAAATAGACTTAAGTGAAACCATTTTAAGAATTGAAATAAAATATTTAAAACACACAAATGAATATACCTTAGAATCATGTGCAATTCCTCAAACTAGTCTTGTAACAAGAAAGTTTTGGATAAGATCTATTTGTTTCAACAAGAGTCAAAAGATCAAACCCCATCAAAATAGTAGAACACAAATCCATGACAAAACTCATAGTATAAATGCCACTAAAACTCATAGAGCAACCATCACCACAAAATCCACTACAATCTCTACGAAACCACTGCCAATAAGACCAATAAAAACTATATAACGAAACTTTAGCAAGAACACTACAAAGAAGAATACTCTAAAATACAATATTATTAAATGAATAAAGCACACAAAGTCTCTTGAACATGAAAGGCCAAGCCACTACCACAACTTGTATAGTGCCAAAGCACTACCAATAACATCCAAAATAAGAGCTTAAAGGTGAAACCCAAACAAAACACTGAGAAGACGATGCCAAAATGAAAGACTCAACCCACTAGACTAGTGAAAATAATATAATGGAATCCTAGCATAAACATTGCATGGAATCAACCTACAAATGCAGACACAAAATTCACATAGTTACAAAAACTATACCAACCACTTCGATGGTGAAAGGCCACATCCCACCACAACAGCCAAAATACCCCTAACCATTGATGTCATCACAATCCCTAACAACTACCATATTTTTTACATTAGCAAGCCTTTGTCGAGAACATCCAAAAAAACAATTAAAACCGCAAACCCCATTAAAACACTAAAAAGGCAAGAACACTAGATGAAAGCACAATGAAACCCTAACACCAACACTAAGGAAAAAAGAACACTCCATACATAGGAAAACTTAATCATGCAATTGTCATTCTATACTTAGGCATATACCCACGGCATACTCATACACTAGAAGACTTGCAACACTACCAAATCATTGTGAGGAACATCTAGAATAATAACCAAAAAACCAAAGTTTAACATAATACCAAGAACATTCTAGATAGATACATAATAAAACCTTGCCACCAACACTATCCAGAACACTCCAACCATCAACCATGCACAACCAATGCCCAAACTTAAACCCATAATAAACTCATACACCAACACAACATAAGGGTACCAAATCCCCCGAATTACAAAAAAAAAACCAATAAACAATTCAAAATACCAAAATCAAATTAAACTTAAATAATCTTTTCAAACAGTAAATTACAAAGAAATTTACTTTATATTAAATGATAATTACCATAAAATACTAATTATATTCCTTATTTGCATAAAGATTAATTTATTAAATTATAAATTAATTTATTTAATACTCGAAATTTTACAATAACGATTGTTTTTTTGTGTTTAATCAAATCCATTAAAATACAAATTGATGATTATTGTACTCTTAGCATAAAAAAATAATAAATATAAGTCAATACACATCATTTAAACTCAAATTGAACTCAATTAATATATATTTTTTTTTCCAAGGAAAAAATCATAATTTCATTAATGAAAACAAAATTACGTGTTGCATTAGATGAGAATTTTTCCAACAACCCTCCATGACTGGTGTTCAATGTTCACACAAGAAACCATTAATACACAAATGAGGAGAAAATTAATTTATTCTCCCTTTCTTCTTTTCAACCTTTCTTCATTCTCGTTGTGATGACGGGGGGAAACAAGGGCAAGCTGATTTTCAGCTATATATGTTGCATTGTCCTTGTCTAAGTTAGAGGTGTCTGATAAATGATGTTGTTTATTCCCACCAATGTCTGTCTCCACTGGTTCCTTTGCGAGCGTGTCCTGGTGTTTTGTAGTTCAATTGGATCCTGCGATTCTTTTCCTTGTGCATCCAGGATGGTTGTTGGTTGATTGTTCCCATTGGGAATGGGCTCTTTCGCTTCTTCTTCGGTATCCTCCTATGGTCTGGAAGGAGGAAATTTCCAGCCTTTTGGTGCTTTCCCCACCTTCTTCTTTCTTCAATTATCTCTTTGTCCCTCAGGACAAGTATTTTGCAAGTGACTAGTATGCCTGAAAATTCTGCATCTAAAGGTAGTGTTTTCATAATCAAGGCGTTGCATCCATTTTTTCTGTTTGTGTACCAACTGTATGCTTTCTACTAATCCTTAGTTGAGATCAACTTCCACAAAAATACGTGTGAAGGTGTAGATTCTCTCCTCCAGTTGTTGTGTATCTGTTTTGATGTATCGCCCAATAACATTCCCTATGCCTTCAAGGACACAGTCATTCCAAAAATGCAAGGGGAGGTTGTACAACCGGACCCAAACCAACATTCTGGAAACTACCATAGTGTTTGCAGCAAAATCCAGAAACTGTGGGGTAATGTAAAGTCTCATAGATCCAAAAACCACGATCCATCCCAGAGTATGATGTCTCTGACTTCCGAGGTTTGAAATTTGACAATGAAGAAACCTTTGGAGCATAGATGTATTTCGCATTCCATGGTCCAGCTTGTGAAAATCCAATGAAAGAGGTGCATTGGTTTGGGCCAAAACCTGTTGAATCGACAAATAATTGCTTGAGATTCATATGTGGTGCGATGTTCATCAATCTCGGGAATGTTTATGGCCAGTTCATGGGTATGGTTCAGTTGCTCTACTATGTAAGGGCTAGGGGTGTTTCCCTCTAGTTTTGTAGGTGCGGTTGCTTTACTGTTCCCCTATAGTATGCTCTTGAAAGAGGGCCCTCCTTTATTGTTTTCCTGTTTTGAGGTGTTGCATCCCTTTGCTCGGCCAAGGCTTTTGGATTTTCCCTGTTCCACTACTCCTCCTCCTCTTAGCCGTAGGTTGAGGACAATGGTTGACCCTGAACTTATGAATTATTCCTTTATGGATCTGTATTCTTGTAAGATTATGCCTTCACAGATCAGTGATTGCAGTTGAGTTGGGTATCCCAATGTTTGTTTGTTTTTTTGTTTCATATTTATCACCTGCTTTGTATTATCTATCCACAATATTATATTTTTCCCCATAGGGGGTCTAATAAATATTTGAAAACGATTTGGGGTTACCTGATGCTTGGCTCTTGTTTCCCTTTTGTTGTCTCACGTCTGTTCCATTTGTGTGTGCCTCTGCATTGGTGTGTTTGATTTGGCTTGGTGGATCCCATGCGAATACAGTTCAGGTCCTCTGTGAGTCAGGGAAGCTACTTTTGTCAGTGGGCGGAAAATGTTGTAAAGGTAATGAGATGTAAGTCCATGTGCATCCATAGTTAGAAATACATGCAGGACAGGGGCATGGTGATTCCCCATCGCATTTCCAACCTTCACAAGGTAACATGAGGGACACAATCCCCGAATCTGATCTTGGAGGATCCCCTATCCACACAAAGAGGTAAACTTTGTTTACAGGCCAGTGAGCCACCGACAGTCGTCCCGGACATACCTCATACATCCTAATGTCGGTATGCATACCATCCCGTTTCAACCAAAACAGGGGAAACTGATCGATTGCCCCGAATCTGCGTATTATTGCATTTATGTTTTCGAGAGGCGCTTGTGCAGTTCCATACCCCTGGAATCTGAAGGTCAAGGAGTGGTATGAGACTGCAGTTGAAGGTTCCCGATATCCCAGTCATCCTATACTGATGCTCGCCCACACGAGTCCTCCGTCCACTTGCAGCGGTCGTTTGGGGCCAATGGCCACTGAAACAGTGTGAGCCTGTGTGAGGCGACTGCGGAAAAACCATGAATCCCTAAAACGAAAACCCTATCACCTATTCACTCCATTCTTTCTCACTCAATCAATATATCATTAAAAAAAAAAAAAAAAAGGCATTCTAAACTTTTCTTATTTTCCACTACTTCTGCACTCCTCTAGATTTTGAGACAACCACCAAAATTCCAAAGCCATTTCTCACACCAAACCAAGCTGATTTCCAGACAGGATAGTCTGAACTAGCTAATTTTGATCAATCCAAGTTTGAAAAATTGTTTTGGAAATTTCCAACCAAAAATTCCAAAATGTAAAATAGTTAAACAATGCTTAATGTGAGTCTTGATATAACTAGCACACTTAACCCATGGCTTGAGTAACTGCAACTCAAGGATATACAAGTCATCAAAATTACCCAGAATTCCACAAAACACAAAAATGTCTTATCAAAACACATTGTACTATTACTCAGTGTGTGTGTGTGTGTGTGTGTGTGTGTATATATATATATATATATATTTAAACCTATCTAATTTAATGATATATTTTGATTATTTTTTAAATAAATATATAAAAGAAAAGAATGATCTCATTTTAGTGTGAACGTGAAAAATGTAAAATCGATAATATTGAAATGCACAATATTAACAATAAAAATAAAAAATATAAATCAATCTTAAAAAATCAATACACCTAATTTAAATTCAAATTACAACTCAATCAATATATCATAAAAAACAACAAATATATACCCAATTTAAACTTTTCTGGAGCCTAATTCATTAGTGTGAAAAGGATAAACAAAAACTACTTAAATTTTTTTATATTACTTTTCCAAGGTTATATGAACTAATGATATTTTTTTTATTTTAGGAATTAATGGTCATTTTTCTATTAAATAATGTGAAATGATCAATGCAATATTAATAAATAGGTGCAAAGACACACAAAAGGAATAAAAATGGAATAGAAGATATGTGAATATCATTTTGAAAATCTGAATCACTAAATTTAAAAACTTCTATTTTTAAGAAAATAAATATTATATAAAAATTATTTAAAAAGAATTGAGATAATACTAACATTATTTCAAACTAGAAACTAAAAAAACAACCAAATGTCATTGATTTAATAATGCCTTTCATTTTCACCCATTTTTAGATAGTGTCTATTTAATAGTAAATCTACTTAATCCTAGATTTATTATGCTCCACTAGTTCTGCACTCTGCTAGATTTTGGAACAACTCCCATAATTCCAAAGCCATTTCTCACACCCAAACCAAGCTGATTTTGAGACAGAACAGTCTGAACTAGCTAATTTTGATTATTCCAAGTCTGAAAATTTGTTTTGTAGATTTCCCACCAAAATTTTCAAAATATAAAATAGTTAAACAATATTTAATGTGAGTCTTGATATAACTGGGACAGGCTTAAATGTCTCATCAAAATTACTCACCTGGTTTGGGCCACACCAGCATTTTGCATGACTAAAATTTTACCGAAAAAATTTCAACTTTTTCACCATAAAACACAAAATGTCTTATCAAAACACATTTTTTCAGTAAGAAAAATACCCTGGTTTATATTAATGTACCAGGAACAAACATCAAAGACTTACAAAACATGTATAACATGAACGTCCACTTCCAATGTTACTGAAAATGTCAGATTGTCAACACAGTACGAGCATAAACAAAAAGAAAATGCACAGTCCAAAATCTTACCAAATTATAACAGTGAAACTGTAACCCCCGCCCCAAAAGGGCCCAGAAAAAGACAGAAAAAAGGTCTACTGCATAGCTCATACAAAATGAACCGCAAAGTTTTACTATAGAAATATCGACACATATTAAAACTGAAATCTAATGAGACAGCCTCCCTAAATCTCACAGAAATTATATGATAGGGACTGAGCCTTCTGCCTGAAGACCCTGTGCATTAAATAGCTGGTAGTTCATCTTTCCAGAAGCAGCCTTCAGCCCCAGCTTTGACAGATAATCTGCAACAGTATTCTTTTCACGATATATATGTTGATAAGTAATACCTGCATAAACATTTTTTAAATTCTCAATTCTGCAAAGCCAATGAGAGAGAGAGCCCAAGTTAATATTTGCTTTGTGATTCAGATGGTCGATCAAGACCTTTGAATCACCCACAATCCAGATTTGATCTTCACCGAGAAAAAATGCCCACCACATAAGGCCCCATAAAGCCATTATTTTAGCTTTCATATTTGTCCCGAGACCACCATTCCAGAACAATTTATAATGACAAACTGTAGAGATACGTAGCCAGACTCCACATCCACATATAGACTTCTGAGTCGCACCATCAAAATATCCAACTAGATATTGAAACTGAAATGGGACGAGTCTTTTTGATAGATCTTTGGTAGGGTTCTCCATTCGATTTATGCTGGCCCATTCCATATATATTTTTTTTACAATGTCTGCCGGAGTCACGCATCGGCCCTCGAAAATTTTCTTGTTTCTCCCACACCAGAGATGCTAATGTAACAGGATTGGAATTGGCCACAAGCTTTTGCCCCTTCTCATCCACCATTGCAAACATTCCTTCGTGCCTTCAAATTGTGGGACCTGTATTTTTAAGAATTCAATAAGTAGTTGTAGGGTCTCTTTTGCAAATGGACAGGAGTAGAATAGGTGCTTATTATCTTCTTCATTTGCGCCACATAGGATACAAAGTCCAGGCCCTTGCCACCCCCTACGTTGTAGGTTCCTCCAGGTCAAGTTTTTGTCATTCTTTACCAGCCACAGGAAAATAATCATTTTTACAAGAACATCTACCTTCCATAAAAGCCCGAACCAACAGTCTTGTTCCAATTCCAACTTTTGTTCTATAAGAGAACTGTATAATTCTTTTACTCTCAGCCCCTTCTCATAGTTAGAGCCTTCCCATCTTAGTAGGTCCCCTTCTCGCATTTTGCATATGCCTTGCCTTCTCAGCATGTTTAAATAAGCATCCCATGCTTCTCCCCAGCTGCCATAGAGTCCTAGGTTCTCCTTTTCCTTCTGTTGAAAATGCAACAAGATGATGGAGCTTAGTGAAATGAAGTCGCCTTCACTAAGTGGGCCCGCAGGCTATTTTTGGCGCAAAGTCTATTTTTAGACATATGGATCATGGTCTATGAGTTGCAGGATGCTATTTATGGATGATTTGTCGAGTTGGTAAAAATAGATGGACCTCTATTTTTAGACATTGGGCGGTTTCTATTTTTAGACTGCCGGGCTAAAAATAGAACAGTCAAATATTATTAACCCTTAATAATATTTAGACTATAAACATTATCTTATCCTCTTGGAGCACTTCAGTTTGATGCTTGGATGTGGCACATGCAGCTGACAGAAGGAAATACGTTTTTCCTAAGGGTTAGTTGAGCTATTGCATGGTTGACTTCAGTTAGAACTCATGTGGCAGAGTTTGGTGGAGTTGATGAGACAGTTGGTGGAGTTGTGTTCGGTTTAACTTAGTTGAACTAGTTGTATTTAGTCTAACCGAAAAATACACTAGTGATGAGTGGTGTGAATTAATTATTAATTAATTCACTAATTATTAACTCATAAATCAACTAAAGAACACATCAGTTAACTGCAATGCATGGACAGTTCAGTGGAGACCAATGTTAGAGGTGGGTGAAAGGGTGAGTCTACTATCAGTTGTGACTATAGCTGTGCATGAGATTTGCACACACATTGATTGAGATTGCCAATGAGGATTGCGCAGTACAAGCCAGTGGGATTCGAACTTGGATCTCATCATTATTCATCTTGGATTGCGCAGTAGAGGCAGGCAGACTTGTGGAGGAGATTTGAACCCGTGACTTGTTCATCTTCCGTGCTAGTTTGTGTGTAGCATGTGAGATAGTGCTGAGAGCTGTGAGAGCTTTGTGCTATGTATTGTTACATGTTCTCTATCATTATATTATACAGATAGTTGGGGGTTTTCAGCTATTGCTTTCCCCATTACATACTGTGTTGATATGTGTGCTTGATTATTGTTTTATGCGCGCATGCGACTGTTTCTATTTCCGCATATTGATGATCAATTGTAGAAGAGGTTATGTATTATGCATGAAGCTTAAATAGTGTGTAATCAGGATAATCTCGGTGAATAATTTATCTATTATTCAAATTTATACATGGTATCAGAGTGAGAATTGATCATCGGATCTATTACAGTGATTACAATTTATTTCGATAGACAGAGTCTGTAAGCGGGCCAGGTAGCCTCTGGATCCATCCTTTCCTTTGAAAGGTGATATATCCAGTAAATGCCCCTACATTCGATCTCTGTGCTAGAAATACTTTGTTCTCACAGATCCAGAAGCAGTTGAGTTTTGAGCTTGGAATTCGAATTTTGCAGCAGTTTGTTTTCTTGGTGCCGGAGTTGAAATGTATTTCAACGGTTTGCGACTCGAGTATGCCCTTGAGATCAATTTGAATTATGTTGCATGGAAGGACAGGATGGAGGTGGTATTAGATGATAACGGGCTGAAGGAGTTCATAGATGCTGAGGTCCCAAAGCCTACTGATGCAGCTCAAGTTGACGCTTGGAAAAAGAAGATGGCGAAATGTCGAAGGATTCTATTGGAGGGCGTGAAGGATCACATTGTATCCAGCCTGCATGGAAAATATTCTCCATACTTGATGTGGAAAGCGTTGACAGATCTATTCTAGAGCAAGAGCGACCAGAGGAAGTTGGCGCTCAAGGATAAACTCAGAAACATTAAGATGGAGAAAGGCGACAGTATCGCCAAGTACCTCACGAAGTTCACTCAATGCAGAGATGAGCTGGGAAGTGTGGGGGTGACTGTCGATGATGAGGACTTGGTGGACCTGGCTCTCCTTGGTCTTCTAAAGAGTTGGCATTCCTATTGTGGACTCACAATGGCCTGGAGAAGTTGTTGGTTTGGGGAGCGACTTTGGTCGGATCTTGTGCAAGAGGAGATAAGGCGGAATACCAGGGACAGATCTTCATCAAAGGCATCCGATGAAGAAAATTGTGCTTTGGCTGCCAAAGAAAAGAAGGGGAAGAGCAAGAAAGCTTCTCATTCCGGTGCGAAAGGCAAGAAGCAGGACATGTCCAAGGTGAAGTGCTTTCACTGTCACCAGCACGGACATTATGCCACAAATTGTCCGCAGAAGAAGAAAAATAAGCATGTTGCTGGATCTGCAGCGGGAGAGGCCTTAGCCTCACAGTTTGAGCTAGATTTTTCACTGATCGCATGCTTGGTTTCAAGTGTGATGGGATCAGTATGGTTCTTGGACAGTGGTGCGTCATTTCACATGACCGGAGATCGAGATTTGTTTTCAGATCTGGAGGAAAAAGATCTTGGAGTGCACATCGAGATGGGCGATGATGGTAGATACAGTGCGACTGGTATCGGTACCATTTCCTTTGAGAGGGAGTCTGGTAAACCCTTTGTATTGAAGGAAGTTTTGCATGTTCCAGGATTGATGAAGAATCTGATCTCTGTGGCAATGTTGGAAGACAAGGGGTATGATGTGGTCTTCAGCGAAGGAAAAGCCTTCCTGCGCAGTAAGACAACTGGAGAGACCCGGAAGATAGGGGTTCGAGTCAAGAACCTTTATCAGTTGCAAGTAGATGGCTGTGTAGCAATGGCATGCAAGGCGGGAGAAGTGGTGAGTAGGGATGATGATGGCGAGCTGTGGCATAGGAGATTGGGCCACCTTCACTATGGAGCTTTGAAGATATCGTTGTTGCATTTCCACTGGCTTCCCATGGGCACTACAATGACTGCAAGGGGTGTACTCAGAAAATTTGTGTGAGCCACTCACGAGAAGAGAAGAGGATCGCGCCACGACGATCTCTGAGAGAGTCCACACAAACG
This sequence comes from Pinus albicaulis, assembly GCA_034641835.2. Lineage (NCBI taxonomy): Eukaryota > Viridiplantae > Streptophyta > Pinopsida > Pinales > Pinaceae > Pinus > Pinus albicaulis. The sequence goes on from CM076572.1 coordinate 549,312,173, forward strand.
TGTGTGGACCTTTCTCGCAGTTTCGAAAAAAAAAGCACAAGTACTATGTGATCTTTGTTGATGATTTCTCTCGGGGTGTCGATCTTCTTCATGTAATAGTTGAGCGAGACATACCAAAGTTCTGGAGTTCAAGACACTCGAAGTTGAGAAGGAATCAGTGGAAGTATGGCTCTAGAGCGACACGGTGGTGAATTCATCTCTCGAATTCAAGGAATCTCTCTCGAATTCAAGGACTTTTGCAACACAGAAGGAATTCGAGGAGAGCTCATAGCACCTCATAACCCACAGCAGAACGGGGTTGCTGAGCGGAAGAACAGAACGATCGTGGGTGCTGCACGGGCGATGTTGCATGATCAGGGCCTACCCATTCACTTGTGGGTGGAGGCATGCAATACTGCAGTATATGTGCAGAACCATTGTCCTCACAAGATACTTGGCATGAGTACACCGGAGGAGGCGTTTTCTGGCAAGAGGCCTGATATTTCCCATTTGAGGATTTTTGGCTCACCTGTCTACATGCATGTGACGAAGGACACCAGAAAGATGGTTGGATCAGTACTTTGAAAGATAGGCCAGTGTGCCGCATTTACTTCATCAGTGAATGGTGTCAACTGATCATCTTGCCATCAGCCCACGTAGACTTTCCTATTTTCATAGGCATGACCTGAAAAAGAAAACAAACGGAGAAAAACCCAGAACGGTCCCTTCCAGCACGTACCAGAGATACCACGCCGTAGACTATCTCCTAAGACAGGATGCGATGATTCTCCACCTCGCCTGAATTTGGAATTCAAAAATAGAATTCCGGCATAAACCAGTCAGGAAACCCCTCCTCTGATTCTGCGAAACCAAGTCCATATACCACCTACCAGCACCTGCAAACACAAGAGAAAGACCCACGTCTATAGACCTGCAATTCTACCATCACTCCTCAAAGAAATTTACGATGATTACCCTTCATTCCATAAAGGATCGACTCCCCAAACCACCACCTAAGAGTCAGCTTCAAGTATTCCACCACCTTTATCAGTCGTTAATCTTTTAACTCCCCCAAGACTTCTGTCTTCGTAAAAAAAACAACTATGAAATCACAGCTTATCCCAGATAACCTTCTTCCATCTTGACCACAAATCTCCAATCCAGGATAATTCTGATGAGCTCTCATCAATCCCCATTAACAGAATCCTCTAAAAACCCCTAACCCAGTTAAAACAACTTTCCATCCTCTAAAAACAAAATGCACCTCAAAGACCTCTAGGATAAAGTCCTGGGCTAGGATAAAACACCAGAACATCATGGTTCAAGACCCGTCCATTCTAGCAGCGACACTCTAGCCCACCCATCAGAAACTATACCAGAAAGCCCGGAAGAAAAACCCCTCCTATCCTCTCAAGACGGTAATGCCAATGGCTCGAGCCCAGACCAAGGGAAAACTACACATCTTTGTCAATTCAAAGTTGAAAGGAAATCCCGACTACATACCAGGAAGAAGACGACGCCTCTCAGCTGGAAATAGGTAAACGGATTCCCCATCCTATAGCCTTTCCACTGTTAAGTATCCAGACAATATCTCTCTGCGTTCTCCCTACCACCTCAAAACACATTGCACTATTGCTTAGGACATATATATATATAAATTTTAAACCTGTCTAATTTAATAATACATTTTTATTATTTTTTAAACCAATATATGAAAAATATCTTATTTTATGGTGAACTGTAAATCAATAATATTGAAATGCACAATATTAACAATAATGGAGATATGAAACCAACAAATAATAGAAATATGAGATCAATTAATATTGAAATATATAAGATATTTTTTTAATGTTTGTTTTTTTTACAGTAACGTATGCATCAATCCATGTAGTTGTAACAGTATTGTAACAGTATCAAAGAACGATCCGAGCACCATTTCTAATATAAGCAGTTACATTTTATTATCAGACCTCCACCACAACTTCATGGCATTTCTAACTTTGCCATAACTAGAGAGAAATTTGTTCTTCAAAACTTCATCACAGAAAAACCCAAAAAGAACAATGTAGTGAACAACTCTGTGACAGAGATCCTGATGATGCTGCCATTACTGGAACTGGGAGTGGAAGAGCTACCAGAGCTTGTGGTAGAGGACGAGTTGGAGGGGGATGAGGATGTGGAGGGGGAGGAGGAAGGGGAAGGGGATTTTGCAGAGGCAAAATCAATGGAGCCAAAGCTCTGGAGGTTGGAGTTCCCAAAGGCATGAACAGAGGGATTAAGCCCCTCAGCCTTACTACCCACCTCCCAGACATGATTCACCACACTTTTCTTTGAAGGCAGAACCACCTTTGCAAATATTGTCATGAGCCCATTCTCAAACTCAGAGCTCAGATCTGTTGCAGGGAAACTTATGGGGGAGGGCACCAGGGGTGGCCTCTTGGAGATAACATTGTAGGTGTTGCAGGCCATGTTGCCATTGGATTGCTTCAGGGCAATGAGAGCCTGTGTGCCCGACATGCGTTTGGCATTAGGATTTATTCCCCACGCCACCCATCCCGAGGGGCTCCCCGGCTTGGCTCTGAATGCCAAATCCACAGACCCATTTGCAGGGTAATAAGTCCATGACAGAGTTGCACCCAGCTGTGGAAGATTCAGACATTGCGTATAATTTCTTGTGGCATTGCTGCCTGGACTCCCACTGAAAGTCTTGGGGCAAGAAGTATCTGCAGAATCTGCAACATGCAGCCACAGGGAGGCCACCAGCAGCAATGGCACAAAATGAGAATAAATACCCTTCATGGCTCAAGGTACTGAGATGTATCAGACCAATAGGCAGTTCAGATCTCAGTTGTGCAATCTGATACTAGAAACCAAAGAGCCAGGTCTGGGTTATGTAGAAAGTTGGGGGCCCGGGGGTATTAATAGTTGAAATGACCTTGGGGGAGGAAATTAATTTATGGTTCGATGGAAGACATGAAGCATCTGTACTTAACTGTAACTCCATCCAACATGGAATACTCCGCAGAGAGGATTTGCTGGCATTACCAATTTTAAAGGGTGTAGTTTAACGATGTGATTTTTTTGTTTTTTCAGTTGGAATTTGATATGATTAACCAGATATGATTTTATTTTTTCCTTTAGAATTTGATTACATGATCATTAGTAAAATCATAATATCTTCTGGTATTTTAAGATTTAAATTATATTTTTGAATATGAATTTAGAATTATGACAAACACTCTAAACTTTAGACTTATTTCTCACAAATATAAACAAGAATTCTTCTTAATCTTTAATGAATGATTTTAGTTCTTAATCTTCTTACAAACTATGGTATAGGATTTCAGCCTTCCATAAAGTCATTTAAGATGGAGTTCATATCTTTTGCATGAGAGACATAAGCCTTTTTCCCATCTTGATTAGCTAGAGGAAAATATGGAACCTTATACCCATTTAAAATAGACTTCCAAACTTCAGCACCAAGATGCATTAAACTAATTTTCATTCTTATCTTCCAAAAGAACAACTTGTCCCATCAAATAAAGAAATTTTTATTCAGCATTCTCGACTAGTCATGGCCCTTGTAAAATCTTCTTCTTCTTCTAGCTGTTAGATTGTTTTTGAAGAAGCTTACTCTATACCAATTGTTGAAAATACACAATAATACTAAGAGGCCCATTGAATCAATATCACTCATTTTTAAACTCCTTTCTGTTCATCTATATAAAAGATGTTAGAATACAAGCATACTCATATGAATTAAATTTGCATGGATGTAATTTTTCAAATTTACCATAGAGTGATCATTTATTATTTCATAATCCTAAATAGGATGAATGGTAAATTCATAATTACTCCAATTTATAATATTTTTTTTATCTGGTGAGTATGTTTTTGTATATGAAGGAAGTTCTGAACAGAAAGTGTAATTATTATATAGATTAGAGTTTGCAAATAGATCACTATACCATGAAAAATAACTTTTTGAGCATATGTGATTGAATATTTCTTTGTTGGTTAAATGATTATCACTATCAAGGCTCAATTACTCAAATTTTTCCATTTCAACACAAACAATACTAATAGATAACTCAACTACATTTGAAATAATTTCAGTGGTAGCTTCAAGATATTTAGAATTATCATTACATTCCCAAAATGGTGTATCAAAATGTTCCAACCTATGTGATTGAACAAATTATTAGTAAGTGTAAAAGAACCATCCTTAATATCTTTTGCAACATGCATATTATGAAAAGAATGATCTTTATGTTCATCATAATTTTCCTATCTAAGTATACAAGGAAGAGAACAAAGGTAATGAAGCCATTCCTTTAAGTTTACATAAGAAGGTTTATTATCAAGATGAAATTTAAAACAAAATAATCTAAATATGAGAAGAAAATATTTCATAGCCTCACCTTTATACGTGCATAGTTTCTCTAGTTCCAAACACAACTCATTATAACCATAATCTTGAAAAGCATGTAAGAATTAACTTACAAATGTTCCAATGCGTAGATAGAGGCTCACACAAATATTTTACCTAACCTTTGAATGTAAGAGTGAACAATATGCATAACACCCTTATCAACCATATTGTGAGAAATTTAATTTTGAATAACTCACACATATATTTTACCCAACCTTTGAATGTAAGAGTGAACAATATGCATGACACCCTTATCAACCATATTGTGAGAAATTTAATTTTGAATAAATTGAAGACTATGTTTAGATGCAGATGTTTTGCCCGCACCATCAAATTTAATTTCTGACAAGAGTTTAATTATCTTTAAAATAGTATGTGATTCTCTTCTAGAGATAAATCTCCAAATAGGGGTTTGGGAAGGAGCCATTAATAATAAAAAATCATAAAAAATAATAGCTTCATAGGGATAGCTTATTATCTGCCCTCCTTTTAGTGCCAATTGTTGATAGGGGGGAGATAATCCTCCTATAACATGGGATCATCACTTAACCAAGGCCCCAATTAGGCCTATACTCGTTTGGTGTGGTGATGTCCACTCGTATGTGAGCCAAGTTTTCACTAAATGAATTCCTCCTCGAGAGGATAATTTCAAATATGATTTCCTAAACTTAACTGTAGTACAATCTAATAATATAAATAAAGCTAACTAATCTAACTAAATTTACCTCCTATTTTATATCTAACTATCACAATTGGGATAAAGAAGCAGTTTATATAACCCATTTGGGAGTAGAAACACTTTAATTCAAAGATGTTGAGAGGAAGATAAATTGTTTAAAATAAGAAATAGTTCATTGCTTAAGCAATTTGTTAAGTACAATACATAACATAACTTATAGAAGACCATATTAACATTTCAACGTCTAATATAACTAGTGAAAATAAGAAAGATAATTTTATTCTAGAAACAAAAATAGTTTCATTTCTCATAATTGAAAGATATAACACATTCACAACAATGTGCCAAAACATTCTACATATTATTTCAAAAAAAAATATTTTCATAAGTTATTGGCCATCAAATCCCTTATTAAGTTGAGATAATAGTATACAAAACCCAATATTGTGTTTTCCAGCGAATGAAAACATAACATTAGGAATAAGCCATATAATAGTACACACACCCAATTCCTTTTGCTAATTCGTCCTTCTATGGTCTTTAGTCCTTCAAAAATGAGTTGGACAATCATGAACAACTTTTCCTCTCCAAATTTCTAACCCTAGCTACTAAATTTTCAAAAGAATACTTAACAATAGTTTGAGCTTTCTTTCTCTTGTCCAACCTCCCCTTTATGTTTTTAATTCTTTTCACTTCTTGAAAATAGTGCACAAGTATGGATTCTACGGTTTCCAACCTCACATCTCTAAACTAACAAATCCTTTTATTATAAAATAATTAATTTTTTCAAACATATTCTTTTCACCAATAAATGAATTGGATATTCATTAAATTAATTTGAGAGAGCCATATATTGAAAAGAAATACAACTTTAAATCATTCTATTATCAATATTTTCTTTCTTTTCCAATTCAAGATTTAAATCTTAATTGAAGATCTTCTAGTTGATAACCATCCTTCACATTAAATCCTTAGTATATGAAATCTATTTAAAAAAGAAACAAATTCATTAATTATAGGCGTAAAAATATTATAGGTAAGAAAATAATAATTAACATAAATAATAAAATAATGGATGAATATATTGGTATTTTTTTAATTCCTTTTCATTAGGTAATAGTGTTGATTGATTCGGGTAGTACCCATAATTTTATTCATTGTAAGGCAGCCAAGGAATTGAATTTCTTCCTATACCCAACACTAGAATGTCAAGTGATGGTTGCAAATGGAGGAACTATAAATTGCTCTGGAAAATGCCATAAAATCAAGATAACCATGGGGGAATATGTATTGAATAGTCCAATTCTTTCCATTCCAATGTGAGGTGTTGTTGTACTAGGATTAGAATGGTTACAATCTTTGGGGACGATAGCTTTTAATTTTCAAGAACTTTTCTTGAAATTTTTTTCGGAAGAAAAGGAAGTCGAATTATGGGATATCGTAGGGAATCCGAAAAAGATAATAATCTCTAATGTCATGAAAAAGCGTATGAATAAAGAACAATGAGGCGTAATTGCACAATTATGCCTCACTATAAGTTTCAACGTCAAAATCATCTATTTCTCAAGATCTCCAAAAAGTCTTGGACAATCATTTCAAGGTGTTTGAAACTCCCAAAGGACTCCCACCTATTCGTGATCATGATCATGCAATTCATTTTATTCCAGGAAGTGTTCCTCCAACATCGGGCCTTACAGATATCCTTATGTCCAAAAGATCGAAATTGAATGTATGATTGTAGAAATGTTAGAGGCTGGTATAATTTAACCTACTCAAAGTTCTTTCTCTTCTCCAGTAGTATTGTGCGGAAGAAGGATGGATCATGGCACATGTGTCCGGATTATAGGGAGCTCTATAAGCTCACTATTAAAGATAAATTTCTCATTGTTGTGATTGATTAATTATTGGATGAATTACATGGAGAAATTTATTTTACTAAGTTGGATCTTCATTCAGGATATCATCAAATTAGAATGAAGATTGAAGATATTCTGAAAACAACATTTCGAACTCATGAGGGTCATTATGAATTTTTGGTCATGCAATTTGGCCTTACCAATGCACCTTCAACATTTCAAGGGTTGATGAATTCCATTTTCAAACCCTTCCTTAGAACATTTTTGTTAGTATTTTTTAATGATATACTAATCTACAACAGGTCTTCGAAGGATCATGTTCAACATGTTAACAAGGTGCTCAAACTATTGGAGGAGAAACAATTATATGCAAAAACCTCCAAATGTTTTTGGAGTAGAAGAGGTGGAATATCTGCATCATATTGTATCTCAAGAGGGTGTTAAGGTAGACCCTAACAAAATTAAAGCCATTACGGAATGGAAAGTCCCCACAACCATAAAGCAGCTGCGAGGATTTCTCAGGTTAACGGGGTATTATCGCAAGTTTGTTACGAATTATGGGAGAATAGTAGCACACATGACAAAATTATTGAAGAAAGATGCATTTTCATGGACTCCTGAAGCAACTAAGGCCTTTGAACATCTTAAAGAGGAAATGTGCCTAGCACCGGTATTAGCTACGCCAGACTTCACAAAAACCTTTATTGTGTAATGTGATGCATTAGGAAATGGAATTGGTGTTGTTTTAATGTAAGAAGGAAGACCCATTGCTTTTGAAAGTTGTCTAATCAAAGGAAAATATTTACAGAAAGCTATTTATGAGAAGGAAATGTTGGAAATACTACATGCACTAAAGAAATGGCGACCTTACCTAATGGGAAGACACTTCAGGGTAAAAACTGACCATGATAGTCTTAAACAATTTTTGGAACAAAGACTATCTTCAGAAGAGCAGCAAAAATGGGTCACAAAGATGTTTGGTTATGACTTTGAAATCATCTACAAAAAAGGGAAGCTAAATGTTGTTGCAGATGCACTATGAAGAAAGGATGAAGAGGTGGAAGCATTGCTTTGTGCCATTTCTATTATCCAACTAGATTGGATAATCGAAGCAAGGGATGAATGGAAGAAGGATGAAGAAGTGTGGACACTCATTCAAAAGTTGCAGCAAGATCCTAGTACATCTAATACATTTAGTTTGAAAAATGATTCCTTGTGGTACAAATATCACTTATATCTTTGTAATAATTCCCACCTAAAACAAAATATTCTTTTGGAATTGCACATTTCTCCATTAGGAGGACACTCACGATTTTTAAAAACTTACCACAGGGTGAAGAAATATTTTTCTTGGGATGGCCTTAAATCTGATATTCAAAAGTTTGTGGCGGAATGTTTGGTTTGCTAGAAAAATAAAGTTGAGAGAATTAAGAACTCGGTTATTCTACAAACTTTATCCATTCCAAGTCAACGTTGGGAAGAGATTTCAATGGATTTTATCATAGGTTTACCTAAGTCTGAATGAAAGAGTGTCATCATGGTGGTAGTTGATAGAATTACCAAGTATGCACACTTTTGTACATTATATAATCGATTTAAATTAAGTTCAGTTGCTACTGCATTTATGGGAACAATTCAAAATCTAAATGGAAACCCAAAGATTATGGTAAGTGACGGAGATCCCATTTTTACTGGAAATTTTTGGACGGAATTATTTTCTTGTTTGGGTACTCAACTAGCTCATAACCCATCTTATCATCCTCAATCCGATGGTCAAACTGAAATAGTTAACAAATTCTTGGAAGGATATATTCGTTGTTTTTTATCTGATAAACAAACACAATGGATCAAGTGGTTACCTCTGGCTGAATGATGGTATAACACCTCCTTCCATACTGCAGTAAAAATGACCCCATTTATGGTATTTTATGGATATCATCCGCCGTCCATCACATCATATTTGAGAGAAAATTCTAAGGTTCAAGCAGTGGAAGATCACATCGAGCATCGACAACAAGTTCTTCAACTCTTAAAGGATAACCTACATTTGGCACAAAATTGAATGAAACAATAGGCAGATAAACATCACAGCGAGAGAATTTTTGATGTAGGAGATTGGGTATTTTTACGGCTACAACCATACAAACGAATGTCCCTCAAGCAAGTTAAGAAGGATAATAAATTTTTGTCAAAGTACGATGGTCCTTACAAGGTGTTGCAAAAGATTGATACTATGGCATACAAATTGGAGCTTCCTGCTTCTTCGCGAGTGAATCCTGTTTTCCATGTTTCATGCTTAAAGAAGGTTATAGGTGAAAAACTTCTAGTTCAAACAATATTTCCAGAACTTCACGAGGAATGAAAAATCATATTGGAACCTGAAGTAGTCATGGAAACAAGAAATTGACAGCTACGAAATCGATCAATTTAAGAGTATCTCATCAAGTGGAAGAAATTACCCACTGAAGATTTTACATGGGAGGATGAGAATTTTATATAGAAGCATCAAGAGCTACTCAAGTAGTGAGGACAACACTTTTTTGAAGGAGAGGGGCATGTTAGGTCCCTATATTAATAGTGCATCCCCCTTATTGTTATTGGTGTACCCCTGTAACCCCCATATTGTTATTATTGTGCCCTTACATTATTATTGTTAGGTCGGTTAGGATTGTGTTGTGACCCCATAGACTCCTATATATAGAAAGAGGTTTTTTCATTTGTATCATCCAAGAATTGTTCATTTATGTAATGCAAATGACGTTACCCCCTTGAAGTGGCTTATTTCTAAGGCATTGATCTCTCTCTCTTTTTTTTTTTTTGGAGTTGGTTTCTTAATAGTGACTTGGAGGAGAGGACCTCCAAATGCACATCGAGATGGTAGATGATGGGAGGTATAGTGCAACCGACATCGGTATTGTTAACTTTCACAGGGATTTTGGTTCTCCTCTCACATTAAAAGATGTCATGTATGTTCCTGGTTTAAAGAAGAACTTAATTTCAATTTATATGTTGGAATACCATGGCTATGATGTGATATTTATAAAAATAAAGACGTTCCTTCGTCACATATCCATGAGAAAAGTGAAGAAGATTGAGGTTCAAGTAAAGAACCTCTACAATTTGGATATAGAAGATTGTGCTTCCTTGAGCATGAAAGCAAAGAAGGTGGAGAACCAAGACATCTGTCAGTTATGGCATAGAATATTGGGCCATATTCACCACGAAGGTTTGAATATCACGTAACATATTTCTATGGGACTTCCCAAGGGTTCACTTGAGCAGTATGATACATTCAAAGGGTGTACATTGGGGAAGTACAACAAAGCCACCTTTCATGATAAGGATAGTCGAGCGAAAGTTATCCTCAAAATAGTTCACTCAGATGTATGTGAACCTTTATCGACAACCTCCATGACCAAGCACAGGTACTATGTGATTTTTCTAGATGATTTTTCACACAAGTGTTGGATATTCTTCATGCAGAAGAAATACCAGGTGTTCTCAAAATTTTGTGAGTTCAAAACACTTGTCGAGAAAGACACATGCAAGAAGGTGAAGGCTCTCAGGAGCGACAACGCTAGATAATATATGTCAAATGAATTCAAGAACTTATGTGCATTAGAAGGCATTCGACAACATTCTATAGCACCTCATAACCCACAACATAATGTGGTTGTAGAAAGAAGGAACAAAAGTATTGTGGGAGATACACGAGCTATGTTACATGATCAGGGTGTATAAAATCCACATAGATTCAATTGGGGTCTTGTAATATGCTAAAACAAAACACTTGAATATATTCTACAAATTGCGGAAACCAATTACGAACGCACAATCACATGAAAAATAAAGAGAAAAAATTTCAATTGCACATCACAAATATTTAACTGGGGAAATGTAATATTTTTAAATTAGCACACAGCTAATTTGAATATTACATTTTGATTTTGCTCTTAGATAGAGGAATAAGAGGGTATGGAGACCCATAAATCTCCTTAGTAGGAATAAAAGACACTCCTAGTGTGAATGGAGGTCATCTAAAAGTTGAATTGAAGACCCTTAGGTGTGAAAAGGGGCTAGAGCATGATGCTTGGGTCAACTTTGACCAAATCAAACAATGTTGTTATGGAGGAGTGGCATTCTTGGTGGGACAACGTAGTTTTGGAGGGAGATTGATTGCATGGAGGTAGTTACCTAATTGAGTGCGGCCAAGGGTGAGGAAGCTCATAACTTATATAAGGAAGAGGATGGCAGCCATAGGGGATTATGTTTTATATTATTATTTTGTATATGATCTATTTAGACTTGTTACTCTCTTCAGCTGTTTAGCTAAGATTGCAGTGATGTTTAGCACAGGGTCTTCCTGAGCGGGAATCCCGCCTCTTTCCTTGAGAGGCCTCTTGGAAGAGTATTGCACTACATTTCCACACTCAGGCTTAAGGCCAAGCTACAAATTTCTTCATCAGTGCAGTTTCTGCAGAGTATTGTGATGCGTTGTAGGGTGCAGCTTTGGAGAATTATATTGGGTGACTTCAGAGCTAGTTTTGCAGTGGAGGAAGGTTTCGATCCATTGGAAGGCCTGTAAAGAAGCCCCTTGGGCCTTATTGACATATTTGGCATCAGGACAAGGAGTATTTATCCCCTACAGTGCAATTTCAGTCCAGATCTGCGTTATTTTAGGTAGGAGTTACAGGGGTGGTTGCAGTGGTTGTTTTGGGAGGTGATTTCTTCAATGGAGGAGCCATACTTTCATCTGGAGGATCTATTGGAGAAGAGGTATAGGTTTCTACATCATCTTCATCCATATCTTATCATTTCTGATGTTGCAACATACCTTCAGCCCTAGGGCTGCAACTTACATTGGCACATTGTGTGTATTTTCCGGAAACCTTCTTGGGTTGTCTTGGAAAGCTGATCTAGTGTCCAGATCTGTATGTCTAGTATCTATTGGGGCCTATATCAGTATTTTTGTATAATTGTATGATATCCAATTGTATTTATTCTTAATATGACTGTGTTGTAGCAACTCTCTGGCATTTTATATTGTAGCAGCAGCTCATATTTTGGAGTGATTGTTTATGGGAGGCTTTTTCCCTCATTTCATGTGATTTATGCCTCACTATTTTGTATTGATTTGCTGCTCTTATACATAATTTTATGGTTCCATATTGGTCTCCATTTTTGATATGTTGATTTACACTGTTATTTCCAGTTTTGTGTTCATATATTGCTGCTTCCCCATTTGGGAATATTACAATGGTATCAGAGCATAATCTTGGCTCAACCTGTGGATCTCAGCCATTATGCTATCAAGAGAATAAGAAGAAGGAGAAAGAGATCATAATGATGGAAAGAATGAGTTTTATCTCATCTCTTTTTAGCTCGAAGAGGACCTCACCAAGGAGGTCAAGCAAAGAAGAATGGGGAAAATCAATGAAGCCACACCAGGGTTTCAAGATGAGGAAGTTCCATGTACTTCCTATCAACAAAAAGTAGATCTAGTATTGCATAGAGCTCCAAAGAAACATACTATGCCCTTTCCTTATGAAGAAGAAGACAAGAGTCATGGAGATGGAGGACACTTAGATCATGAGATTCTAAGTGAGTATCTTGCAGAGTAAAAATCTCAAACAAATTCTTTCAAGGAGAATCTGACTCTCCCACTGTTCATTCAACTCAAAGAAGAAAGAAGACCTTGCAGCAATAGATTTCTATTGCCTACATTTGATGGGTAATCCACATATACACCAAGAACTTGGGGAATGAAGATGGATGCATTTTTCCTGCTACATCGACTAGTAGAGAAAGAATTTGATGAGAATGTAGTGCTGCACCTGGAAGGTGAAGCAAACATTTGGTGGTTCAACCATTTGAGTCATGCAAGAGTGACTGCATATGCATATTTTACTCAAAGGTCGATCAAGAAGTTTGACAAGAAGAAATCAGAGGAGAAGGGGCCTTCACCACCACTTGTTCCAGGAGCACTTGCATCAGGAGAAAGAACCCAACACCTTTGCAAAGTGGTCTTTATCTCTTGACATTTAGAATCCTGTGCACTATTCTGGAGATGCATGAGGAGAAGGAGACTTGTACCAGCGTTGATGCAGCCATAGAAGAGAAGCCATCATCATTAGTAGTTGGGGAAGCCATCACACTAGAGAAAGGAACCCTTTTATCAATACAAGATGTTCCCAAGATTTACCAAGGTATGCACATATTTCCATTTCCTGTTATTCTAGCACATCATATGGAGGGTTATGGGAACATGCCATCAGGAAAAATGCATGACCTAGGGTCAAAGCACATTGCTGATTTGGAGCAGTAGACTATCATTGCGCTGAGAAGCTTTGATTTGTTCAAGGAAGAAATATACAGTAATCCTGGTTATTCATTTTTGAGATGCACACAACTCTTGGGGTTGGAGTGTAAATTTTTGGAGCATAGGGTGAGTTTTGTACTAAAAAATTCAATGCAAAACTATGTGTTCAGCCATTTCAGTCATGCAAGAGTGACTGCATATGCATATTTTACTCAAAGGTTGATCAAGAAGTTTGACAAGAAGAAATCATAGGAGAAGGGGCCTTCACCACCACTTTCTGTAGGAGCACTTACATCGGGAGAAATAACCCTTGCACCTTTGCAAAGTGGTCTTGATCTCTTGACATTTAGAGTCCCATGCACTATTTTAGAGATGGATGAGGAGGAGGATACTTGTACCAGCGTTGTTGCAGCCATAGAAGAGCAGCCATCATCATCAGTAGTTGGGGAAGCCATCACACTAGAGGAAGGAACCCTTGTAGTATTACAAGATGTTCCCAAGCTTTAACAAGGTATGCACATATTTCCATTTCTTTTTATTCCAGTACATCATATGGAGGGTTATGGGAACATGCCATCAGGGCAAATGCATGACCTAGGGTAAAAGCACGTTGCTGATTTGGAGCAGCAGACTATCATTGCACTGAGAACCCTTGATTTGTTCAAGGAAGAGATATACACTCATCCTGGTTATTAATTTTTGAGATGCACACAACTCTTGGGGTTGGAGTGTAAATTTTTGGAGCATAGGGTGAGTGTTGTCCTAAACAATGCAATGCAGAACTATGTGTTCAACATTGAGCATGATCTTGAGACAACAGATGCACCATTAAGGAGATCAACAGCGCTATCATTGAGAATTAGTGATGAGTTGGGGGCCCAAATATTATTGGGGCATCCTAATGACCATTATACTTGTGTGACATTAGATAGGTAGATGATTGATGGAGGACATCTTATGACGAATGACATCTTCCATTATTATGATGGATACTTCTTGATGAGTACTTCACATCTTGTTGAGAATTTTCTTCCTACATCTTATTTGGATCCTTATGGGGTCAACTTGGTCATGGATGAGTGGTCTTCATTTGGAGATCTCCAGGAGATTACATTTCAATATCCCATGAAATGCAAAAACAAAAATCTGATTTGGGAGGATGGTATTCTTCATTGGAGGAATGCAAATTTTGAGCATGATCTTAGACACTCACCATTGGTTGGATGGGTGATTTTGATGAGAAATAGGCTAGAAAGCCACTTGCATATCTATGACACTGATCTAGGTGGATATCAGTGGCCACCCACCTATTCCATTTGGACCTGCACCATCAATTCTTGCAACTTTTCACATTCAACACAACTTACTATTTTTAGCAGGTTTTCGGGTCCTGCACTCCCGAAGCCGTTTTGGGGCCTTATCCAGGTGGATATTGGTGGGCACCCACCTATTCCATTTGAACCCCCACCATCAGTTCTTTCAGCTTTTAAGTTGCATCATAACTTACTATTTTTAGTAGTTTTTCGGGTCTTGAACTTCGAGATCAATATTCGCAGCAGCAGTTGTAGTCCTTGGATAGATCCTTCTAACGATGTATCATGTGCGTCAAACGGAGATAATATGCCAAAGTTATGACCCCGGGAAGTTGAAACACCAATTTACCCAAACGGGGCCCAAATTTTCGGCTCTTCATCTCCTAGGGTTAGGTTTTTCGACGTTTAGAGTTCTCCATTGTTTTCTCAATAAGAAATAGGCCCTTGAGCCTCATTGTAACATAGTTCAGAGGTCTGTAGCCGCCACATATCTTCTCAGAGATTCTCTACCAACACCCTAGCTATTTCATTTCCATTATATCTGTAAGCATATTTCTTTTATTTGATACTAATGAAATGAAGCATTATTTCCGCTGCATTTCTATGCTTATGGTTATTTCTGTATTCTGTTGTGTTTCTGCATAAATCCCAATCAGTGGTATTAGAGCGGTCTACTCTTTCTTTTTTTTCTTTGCATGTCCCCAACGCGGTCAGGGTATAAGGAGTTAGGGCTCTATCTGGTTGAACCCTTGCAAGATCAGCCTCGCAAACCCCAATGACCGCCCATGGCAGAAGAAAAGAAAGACGAGGGAGCAGGAGATCCTATAAAAATATTGCTTGAGGAGGCCCTTGAGAAACAAAGGAACGCGATGATGGATAACTTTGCTCAGATCCTTCAATGATTGCCCACCTATGACGCATCTGCATCCAAAAACCACTCTGGAGGCGCCACTCCCTTCAAGGTGCAGCTAAAATTTGACATTCCTGTATTTGAAGGCCAAATAGATGCATACGCTGTAGATAGATGGTTGAAATGATGGAAGGGTATTTCTCGGTCCATGATTTCTCTGACTGAGAAAAGATTATTTTTTTACTCCTCAAAGCTGCCCCCCATGTCAAAGACTGGTGGGAAACCTACTGTGAGAAAGAGGACGAAGGGGAACCCTCTCCATTCTCGGCCACACCCACTTGGAATTCGTTCCGAGATGGCATCAAGGAAAAATATTACCCCGTGGGGAGATATTAGGACAAATACATCCAATGGACCACACAACAACAACAAAGGGATCAAGATGTGCACGAATTGACGAATCTGTTCCATACCCTGCGCATAAAGTTTAGTATTAGCGATTCAGAGAGACATTTGGTGCCCAAGTACCACGACTGTCTGCACAAAAAAATTCAGGAGGAAATGGAGTTCCTCGACATTACATCGCTTGGCACGGCATACCGTTATGCCACCAAGATCGAGCAAAAATTTAAGCAGAAGAAGCGAGACTGTGGATCTGTGAATATGAAAGGTGCCCCTGAACCAAAGGATAAGGGGCAAGGCCAAAGCAGTGTGACTCAGAAAACCACCAAAAATCCAAATAAGGACACAGGGAAGTGGTGTGAATTTCATAACAACCCCACTCACAGCACAAACGAGTGTCGGGCTAAACAGTCATTGGTGGTCGAACTAAAGGCACCCGAATCAGATGCATTTTTTGATCCTGAGTCGGAACTAGACAAAGGCAATGACAAAGGGAAGCAGATCATTGATTCAGATCCCAGTGCCATTGTTGCCACCACCAAGATCCAAAGGGACGATCCAGAGGATCTAGACGAGGGGGAGCGCCTCTTCCATTCGCAGATGTGGGTGAAGGGTTCTCCACTGAAATTTCTTGTCGATAGCGGAAGCCAAAAGAACCTCATTTCAACAGAGTTCATGAAGTGGCTTGGCCTACTGACCATATAACACCTGCAGTCGTATACCATTGGGTGGCTCCACCCAGGGAGAGATCTCTTCATCCGATAGCAGTGCTGCCTTCCGTACAATATCAAGCCATTCACGGATGAGGTATTGTGTGATGTTGCTCCTCTTGATGTAGCTGATGTATTATTGGGCCAACCATACTTTTGGAGGCTGTAGAAATTAGTATACACTAAGCATGCATACATCCAGATTCCCTTGATCTCACAATATTTAACTTCTTGCAAAATACATAATCATTCCACTGTTAATATTTTGCGGAAAATTAATTGCACACACATGTGAAGCATAAATAAAAACAATCACACATAACACAGTTGTTTAACAGGAAAGCCTAAAGCTAAAAACCCCAACTATCATATATTATGTATCAAGGAGATCATGTAACAATCTCATAAAATGCTTATTACATCAAGCTCTCAGTACAATCAATCATCACACACTAATCAGGAAAAAATCTGCAAATCCATGCACCAATCTTTGCCCTCCTGCTAGCCTGCCTCCACTGTGCAATCCCTACTGAAGAATAGCTCTGAATGAATTTTAATTACACTTGCCTTGACTGCGCAATCCTCATTGGCAACTTCAATGTGTGTGTGATGCAATCAATGCATCACTATAGTCACAACAGATAGCCCATATTTCCCTTTCACCTATCTCTCCATTGGGTCTCCATGGGCCTCGCCTTATAGCAGCAATTCGTATTTATGTTCCTTTCGATTTCAGTTAATGAGTTCTGTTGTGAATTAATTAACTAATTAATTCACTCCACTCTCACTAGTGTATCATTCAGTTAGACTAGATACAACTAGCTCAACTGAGTCTAACTGAGTTAAACTGAATACAACTCCACGAACTACTCTTCCAACTCTGTCATAACTTTTCCACTTCAGTTCTAACTGAGTCCTCCATGCATGAACCACCAATTGCCCTTGCGAATTGTGTAATTCCCTCATCCCACTGATTTTCCAAATCTGTGCACTGAAACAAAGTGCTCCAAGAGAATAAGTTGTTGTTTATTGTCAGATTATTATTAAGAGCTAATAATAATCAACACTTCTATTTTTAGATCGACGATCTATAAATAGACTTTACCCAATATTCTAAAAAATATAATTTCATCTATTTTTCCAACTTGACCAACCATCCAAAAATATCATCCTGCAACTTCTGAAATATGATCACCATGTCTAAAAGTAGACATAGTTTAAAAATAGACTTATGCCAAAAATAGCCTGCGGGCCCACTTAGTGAAGGCGACTCTTTTCACTAAGCTCGTCATCTTGTTAAATCTCAACACTCCCTCTCAACAAGATAGGGATTATCCTTCACCCCAATCCTGCCTCTAGGGTATTCGAATTTGCTCCTGGTGAGTGCCTTCGTCAGAATATCTGCATCCTGATCCTCCATAGGAATGTACTAAAGCAACATGATCTTCTGCTTCACACAATATCTGATATGATGATACCAGATATCAATATGTTTAGATCTATCATGAAACACAGGATTAACCGAGAGTTTAATGCAACTCTGATTATCACAATGTATCACTGTGGGATCTAAATGTGAACCGAACAAACTGATCAGGATCTCCCTCAACCAGATAGCCTCACATGCAGCTTGAATTGCTGCCATGTATTCTGCTTCCACTGAACTGAGTGCCACGGATCTTTGTTTCCTGCTGTACCAAGAAACTGTCATAGATCCGATACTGAAAATCCCTCCTGATGTGCTCTTTCTGTCTGTTGGGCTTCTTGCCCAATCTGCATCTGTGAAGCCATGCAACTTGACCTCATATGTCTGTCTGTACCATAAACCATACTCAGATGTGCCCCTGAGATATCTCAGGACATGCTTGCCTGCCTTCCAAAAGATCTTGGTAGGCTTAACCATCGCTTGTGAAATTTGGTTCACCACATAGCATATGTCCGGTCTTGTATTAACTAAATACATGAGCGAACCCACCAAATGCCGATAAATAGTGGAATCCACTACCTCTGCCGATGTATCATCCTCTTTCCTCCAATTTCCTGGAAGAGGAGTGTCGAAAGGCTTACAACCTTGCATGTGAAACTTTTCCAGTATCTCCCGGGCATAATTTCCTTGAGACACAAACAGTTCACCTTCCCGCTGCCATATTTCCAATCCAAGGAAATAATGAAGGAGGCCCAAATCCTTCATCTCAAACTCCTTTGCAAAATATTCCTTGCATGAGTGTATCAACTGCTCATCACCCGTTAGTATTAAATCATCAACATAAAGAACAATGATTAAAAGCTTACCCTCCACCACAATTTGGTACAGGTTTTCATCCGCCTCACTCTTGGTGAAGCCAAGTCCAGTGAAATAGTTGTCGATCCGAGTGTACCAAGCACGTGGTGCTTGTTTCAGCCCATACAACGCTCTTTTGAGCCTGCACACATTCGAATTGCTGTTGAAGATCTCAAATCCTTCAGGCTGCTCAATGTACACCTCTTCCTCAATGATCCCATTAAGGAACACAGTCTTCACATCCATCTAATGAATGTGCCAACCCATCTATGCTGAGAGAGCAAGGATGCTTCGTATGGAAGAATAACGTGCGACACGTGCAAAGGTTTCTTCATAGTCAATCCCCTCGATCTGTGAGAAGCCTCGGGCAACAAATCTTGCCTTATACTTCTCGACACTCCCATCAGCAACTTTCTTTACCTTGTAGATCCATCTTGATCCTACAACTGATTTTCCCACCAGCCTTGGAACAATCTCCCAAGCATTGTTTCTGAAAATGGAGTCATACTCCTCCACCATGGAATCTACCCATGTGGGCTCCTACACTGCTTCTTCAAAAGAAGATGGCTCTGTCACGATACACTTGCTCATAAGAGCCATGTATCTAGTAAATCGGTCAGGTGACTGTCTCTGTCTGTGCTGTGATGTAGGGACTCCTAAATTTTGTGCCGCATCAAGCTTCAGTCTCTCAGCTTCTGTGGCATGCTTTATGACTTGTCTGATGTTTGGTTCTACATGAGTGGACTCCTCCACTCCATGAATCTCCTCCTGTGGCTGATCCACATCTAGAGGCTCATCTTTGGGAACAAGAAGTTCCTCCTCTACATCCAAGTGTACCTCCCTCTCAAGCAACAACTTCATGGCATTCACCTCATTGAATTTTATATCCCGTCACAACATATTCATCCGACTGTCTGGAAAATACACACGATAATTATGGGGTGTTTCTGTGTACCCCACAAATATCCCAACTTCTACAGTCGGCTCTAGCTTCTTCCTGACGTCCTTTGTCACATGAATGTAAACAGATGAGCCAAAAATATTCAAATGAGAAATATCAGGCTTCTTACCAGTAAAAGCTTCTTCAGGTGTACTCATGCCAAGTACTCTATGAGGACAACGGTTTTGCACATAAACCGCAGTGTTGCATGCTTCCACCCACAAGTGCATCGGTAGGCCCTGGTCATGCATCATTGCTCATGCAGCACTCACAATCGTTATGTTCTTCCTCTCAGCGACCCCATTCTGCTGTGGGTTATGAGGCGTTATCATGAGTTCTCTTAGAATTCCTTATTTGCTACAGAAGTCTTTGAATTCACCTGAGATGTATTCACCACCATTATTGCTCCGTAGAGCTTTCACTTGCTTCCCCGACTCCTTCTCCACCAATGCTTTGAACTCATAGAACTTTGATAACGTTTCACTCTTCTTCTGCATGAATAAGATCCAACATCTACGAGAATATTCATCAACAAATATAACATTATACCTGTGTTTTGTTGTTGAAGCAACCGAGAAAGGTCCACACACGTCCGTGTGAATTCTCTCCAGGATCACTGAAGCACGGTTATCCTTCTCATGAAAGGTGATCTTCACAAAATTACCCATATTACATCCCTTGCACTGATGTGACTGTGCAAGAGTACCCTTGGGAAGTCCAGTAGAAATCTACTGCAAAATCTTCAAAGCGCCATGGTGAAGATGTCCCAATCTCCCGTGCCATAATTCGCCCTCATCCCGGCTCACCACTTCTTCTGCTTTTCCCACCATTGCAGCGCAACCATCTACCTCCAGCTTGTAGAGAATATTAATTCAAACCCCTATCTTCTTAGTTTGACCCATTGTTTTATGTCGAAGGAAGGCTTTTCCCTCACTGAAAACAACATCATAACCTTTGTCTTCTAGCATTGCGACCGAGACCAAGTTCTTCTTCAGACCTGGAACATGCTATTGGAAATATTGTCATTGATGGAAATGGAGGCAGCAAAGACGGAGACAGACAAAGAAGGCAGCAGATGCAAAGATAGGCAAAGAACAACAACAGGTAATATGTACAGCGAAGGCAAAGGCAGAGGTCGAGCAGCAGTAGAAGCTAAGGCAGAGGCAGAGGTAGCGAATATAGAGGCATAGCCATTATCAGAGGCAAAGGCAGAGGCAGAACCGTTATCACAGCAGTAGAGGCAGAGGTCGAGCGACAGAAGCAGCGAAGGCAGAGGCAAAGGCAGAGCCGTTATTCTGAGAATCACTACCCAACTGGTAGAAACTCTAAACATAAATTCCGGGAACCATAACGCAGGCAGAAGGATACATATATATAATTCCGGGAATCATAACCCAAGCGGAAATGTATGCATATATATAAAACCTTATTCCGAGAATCGCTTAACCCGCCGGAGGATACACTAAAACTGATACATATTTCACAAAGGTCCAAAGTTTATATATATTAATTTATATGGAGCGCTTTATGATCAAAGAATCAAAGTATCATAAGGTGGGACCCTTTCCCAATCACATCGGAGATTATAAGGGCAGCGGAACATATAAACAGAAAATTGCGATTGCAATGAAGCCTGGACCCGATGGGTTTATAAAACATAATGGATATGTGTCGGAACATGCAACCAAAGAATTGCGATTGCGATGAAGCCCGGATCATATAAACAAAGGTTCAAAGCATATATATTAATTTATATAAGTGGAGCGCTTTATGATCAAAAGAAACGAAGTAATATAAGGTGGGTCCCTTATGAATCGCATAGGAGAATATAAAGGCATCAGAACATCACAACAGAAAGTTGCGATTGCGATCAATCGCAACAGAACAATCGCAAAGGTACCAATCACATCGGAGTTAAAGCGGAACATGTTAACAAATATTTGTGATTGCGATGAAAGCCGGACGCGATAGTCATATAAACTCCGCCATATAAAACATGGTCGGGTCCACATATCAATCGCAATCGGAAATTTGTGGAGCATATAAATCGCATCGGAGCAAGCTAGCTTACGATTGTGATTGGGAAAGCCGGACGCGATAGTCATATAAAATCTGCCATATAAAACATGGTCGCGTCCGCATATCAATCGCAAATCAGAAATTTGTGGAGCATATCAATCGCATCGGAGCAAGGCAGCTTGCGATTGCGATTGGCAAAGCCGGACGCGATAGTCATATAAACTCCGCCATATAAAACATGGTCGGGTCTGCATATCAATCGCAATCGAAAATTTGTGAAGGTGCTGTTATATATATATATATAAAGTTGTTACGATTGTATTGAAAAGTGCTGCGTGGTCTATGGACCCACGGGCCCCAGCTTAAGGTGGAGGGCGATTATTAATATAATACAATTGTGATGTGTGCAATTGTATCGGGCCATAAAACAAAGGCCGTGGTGTTTGTATGTTCCGCTTGCGGAACTCACCACATCAACAAGACACTTTTTGTGTAAAGGGTTGGAATTTTCCCAGATCTAAAGTTAGCAGTTGCTTATATATATTTAAAAGGCGTCGTTACAGAGTCGCATGATTTAAAAAGTGCAGTTACATAAATACAGGAGTTATGCAACAACCATAAACAGAAAGGCATACAGAGGAGAGAAAGGGACAAACACAGTCAAAGAAAAGACAAATGCACAGCGATCCAAAAGGATGTATGAGTGAACTGGAGCTCTCATTGTAATTAAATGTAATATTTTAATTGATTTATATTGTTGTGATGCATTGGAAAGTCTCCAGAAGAAAACAAAATCCCATTGTAATATTAAAATAAGCACCTACAGTTACATTTTTCTGAGTAAGATGAAAAATAAATGAGAAGGTAGAAGACTAAGAGGTATGACTATCCATTTCGAATTCCTTGAGGAATACAAACAGTAATCAAGAATTCTCTATAAGTAATATCATCTTGATATGCAAAGGAAGGTTAGAAAGAGTAAATATAGAGAAGGCAGAGTATAGAAGAGTGAGGCAGAGAAGATTAAGAAAAGAAGAGCAGAAAGAGATGCTACAGAACAGAGCTGATATCTAAGGTAAATCAGCAAACATTCAATTTGATAAATTGAGGAAGTTGGAGCTTCCCTATCAAGTTGCAGCTTGATAGCTTTCAGTTGTAGCTGACTGAGGTTGGAGCCTCCTGTAGGTTGGTGCCTGCAGAAAATTGAAGGGAGTTGGTGCTTCCTTGCAAGTTGTAGCTTGAAAAATTGAGGTTGGAGCCTCCTGTAGGTTGGTGCCTGCAGAAAAACAGTGGTGAGAGGGAGTTGGAGCTTGCCTTTGCATCACAACAATAATAAGATGTGGTTTTCTCCCTTTATGGGTTTCCACTTATATCTGGTGTCTCTGTGCATGATTTTTATGTGTTGATCTAATTTATATCATCTGCTTAATACCTGCTGCTCTCATATTAAGTCTATTGTGTATAAATTTGCTGAATAATGATTAATTATCCACCGAGACTATCCTGGTCACATACTATTTTAACTTCATACACAACACATAATCTCTTCCACTCAACCAACTCAGATCATCAAACATGCGGAAATAAAATCAAGCGATAACACATCAAATCATCATACACATTAACACAGTATGTATGGGGAAAGCTTATAGCTGAAAACCCCGCAGCTATTGTGTATATTATAATGGAGAAATCAAGTAACAAACTCGGTACAATACTCCTCACAAGTACTCAGTACTTTCTCATACAGTTACTCACAATCTAGCTCAGTTTTGAACAGGTTACTGGTTCAAAACTCACCGCCAATTGCCTTGCCTCTGTTGCGTGTTTCAATGCTATGGGATGGCCTATTTATATAGATAAACCACCAGCCTGAACTGCGCAATCCTCATGGGCTTACTCCACCTATCTGTGTGTTGCAAATAGCAACAGTATAGTCACAACTGATAGCTAACTCCACCCTTTCATCTACCTCTTTCCCTGGTCTCCACTGAACTGATCATGCACTGTAGTGAACTGATGTGTTCTTGAGTTGAATAATGAGTTACTAATTAATGAATTAAATAATATTTAATTCACTCCACTCATAACTAATTGATTAGCTAGTTAAACTAATCTCAACTAGTTAAACTAAAATAAACAGAACACAACTCCACTATCTGTCTCATTAACTCCTCCAAACTTCTGCCACTGAAGTCCAACTGAAGTCAACCATGCATGATGCCATCAAACCCTTGGGAACCACGTGATTCCTCTGTCATATGCATGAGCCACTTCTGTAGCTCGAACTAAAGTGCTCCAAGAGAGTAAACTGCTGTTTATAGTCTAAATATTATTAAGGGTAAATAATATTTGACTTCCCTGTTTTAAGGAGAGGCAGTCTAAAAATAGACTTCGACCTCTTTGACCTCAAAAAAGAGTCTCATCTATTTTTACCAACATGACACGTACTTCAAGAATCTCAAATACTTCAAGAATCTCAAGCTGGAATCACTGGAATCCCGAACCATGCTCCATGTCTAAAAATAGACATAGTCTAAAAATAGACTTTGCGCGAGAATTAAACACGGGCCCATGGTGAAAGGCGACTTCATTTCACCAAGCTCCATCATCTTGCGCATTCTCCAACACTCCTCTCGACCGAATATGGATTATACGCAATCCTATCCACCGCCTGCAACCAGGTCGAACTTGCTCTGGTGAAGAGCGCCTTCGTCGAGTTTCGGCATCTGATCCTCAGTGAACATGTAAACATCATGATTCTACGACGGAACACAATATACGATATGATGGTACACGATGTCGATGTGTTTGGACCTATCATGAAATACTGGATTAGCCGAGAGCTTGATGCAGCTCTGGTTATCACAGTAGATCACTGTAGGCTCCAAATGCAACCTGAACAAACCTGCGAGGATCTTCCTCATCCGAATAGCCTCGCATGCAGCCAAGCTAGCTGCCATGTACTCGGCCTCTGCTGAACTGAGTGCCACGGATCTCTGCTTCCTGCTGTACCAGGAAACTGCTGTCGACCCAATGCTGAAAACTCCTCCAGATGTGCTCTTTCGGTCTGTTGGGCTCCCTGCCCAATCTGCATCAGTGAAGCCGGAAAGATTCGCTCCATCCTCCTGTCTGTACCATAGACCATATCCCGATGTGCCACTAAGATAACGCAATACATGCTTGCCTGCCTTCCAGAAGAGCTTGGTAGGCTTAACCATAGCTTGCGAAAGCTGATTAACAGCATAGCATATATCGGGTCGTGTATTGACCAGATACATAAGCGACCCCACCAACTGTCGATAGACAGTGGCATCCACTACCTCCGCTGAAGTAGCATCCTCCTTCCTCCAACCACCAGGAAGAGGAGTGTCAACAGGCTTGCAGCCTTGCATGTTGAACCTCTCCAGAATCTCCTGGGCATACTTTCCCTGAGAAACAAACAGTCCTCCGCTGCGCTGCCAAATCTCCAATCCCAGGAAATAATGAAGGATGCCCGAGTCCTTCATCTCAAACTCTCGTGCAAGATCCTCCTTGCATGAAAGTATCAACTGCTCATCGCCAGTCAAAATCAGATCATCTACATACAGTACGATGATCAACGGCTTCCCCTCCACCACAATCTAGTACAGGTTTGGATCTGCCTCACTCTTGGAGAATCCAAGCCCGGTGAAGTAGCTGTCTATCCGAGTGTACCAAGCACGAGGTGCTTGCTTCAGCCCGTACAGTGCTCTCTTGAGTCGGTACACATGCGACTCACTGCTGAAGATCTCGAAACCTTCAGGCTGCTCTATGTACACCTCCTCCTCAATAACTCCATTGAGGAACGCAGTCTTCACATCCATCTGATGAATGTGCCACCCCATCTGCGCTGAGAGAGCAAGGATCGTCCGTATGGAAGAGTACCTTGCGACAGGTGCAAAAGTCTCCTCATGGTCAATCCCCTCGATCTGTGAGAAGCCACGGGCGACAAATCTCGCCTTGTACTTCTCCACACTCCCGTCAGCCGCCTGCTTCACCTTGTAGATCCATCGCGAACCTACAACTGATTTCCCAGCCGGTCTTGGGACAATCTCCCATGCACTGTTCCTGATGATCGAATCATATTCTTCGATCATGGCATCAACCCATGCGGGTTCCTCCACAGCTTCCTCAAAAGAGGATGGCTCTGTCACAACACATTGACTCATAAGAGCCATGTATCCAGTGTACCGATCCGGTGACTGTCTCTGTCTGCGCTGTGCTGTAGGTGGTCCTACAACCTGCTCTGCATCCCGAGCCAGTCGCTCAGCTTCTGTAGTGCGCATGCGCCCTCTGATGGTTGGCGCTGCCTGGGTGGTTTCTTCCACCTCCTGAACCTCCTCTTGTGGCTGATCCACATCCGGGAGCTCCTCCTTAGGAACTAACAGCTCCTCATCTGCATGCAAGTGTAGCTCCCTCTCAAGCGAACACTGCATGGCTTTCTCCTCCTGGAATTTTATATCCCGTCGCACAACAGTCTTGCGACTGTCTGGCACATACACCCGATAGTTGTGAGGTGTGTCAGTGTACCCCACAAATATTCCAACTTCAGCAGTTGGATCCAGCTTCCTTCTCGCATCCTTCGTCACATGCATGTAGACAGGAGATCCGAAAATCCGCAAATGGGAAATATCAGGCCTCTTGCCAGAATAAGCCTCCTCTGGTGTACTCATGCCAAGAACCTTTTGAGGACAACGGTTCTGCACATACACTGCTGTATTGCATGCCTCAGCCCACAAGTGAAGGGGTAGGCCCTGATCATGCAACATCGCCCGTGCAGCACCCACGGTCGTTCTGTTCTTCCGCTCAGCCACCCCGTTCTGCTGTGGGTTATGGGGTGCGATGAGCTCTCTCCGAATCCCTTCTGCGCTGCAGAACTCCTTGAATTCAGCCGAGATGAATTCACCACCGTTATCACTCCTTAGAGCAATCACCTTCTTCCCCGACTCCTTCTCGACTAGTGCTTTAAACTCACAAAACTTCGCGAATGTATCGCTCTTCTTCTGCATGAAGAAGATCCAGCACTTTCGAGAGAAATCATCAACAAAGATCACATAATACCTGTGCTTTGCTGTCGAAGCAACTGAGAAAGGACCACACACGTCTGTGTGAACTCTCTCAAGGATCGTCGTGGCGCGACTATCCTTCTCGTGAAAGGTGGCTTTCACATGCTTCCCTAAAGTACACCCCTTGCACTGATCTGACTGCGCAAGAGTGCCCTTAGGAAGCCCAGTAGAAATCTGCTGCAGTATCTTCAAAGCTCCATGGTGAAGGTGGCCCAATCTCCTGTGCCACAGTTCGCCCTCATCATCCCGACTCACCACTTCTCCCGCCTTGCATGCCATTGCTGCGCAGCCATCTACTTGCAACTGATAAAGGTTCTTGGTTTGAACCCCTATCTTCCGGGTCTCTCCAGTAGTCTTATTGCGCAGGAAGGCTTTTCCTTCGCTGAAGACCACATCATACCCCTTATCCTCCAACATCGCCACAGAGATCAAGTTCTTCTTCAATCCAGGTACATGCATGACATCCTTCGATACAAAGGGTTTACCAGACTCCCTCTGAAAGGATATGGTACCGATACCAGTCGCACTGTATCTACCATCATCGCCCATCTCGATGTGCACACCCAAATCTTTGTCCTCCAGATCTAAGAACAGCTCCCGATCTCCGTCATATGAAATGTGCCATCCAGAACCATGCCGATCCCGACGCCGAAACCAAGCATGCAATCGGTGAAACTTTGACAGTCACCCCCACACTTCCCAGCTCATCTCTGCACTGAGTGAACTTCGTGAGGTGTTTGGCGATACTGTCGCCCTTCTCCATCTTGATGTTCTTGAGCTTATCTTTGAGCGCCAGCTTCCTTTGGTCACTCTTACTCTGGAATAGATCCGTCAAATCTTTCCACATTAAATATGGAGTAGCCTTTCCATGCAGGCTGGATACAATATGATCATTGACGCCCTCAACGAGTCTTGCACCGAAAACAAAAGCTATGCAAAATTTGAATTCACCTCAAAGCTCAAGCTCTAGATGCTGGCTTGAGAAAAAATTATTTCTAGCAGAGAGATCGACTGCAAGGGGTGTTTACCAGACCTTTCACTTTCCGAAGAAAGATGAATCCGGAGGCTACCTGGCCCGCATGCAGACTCTGTCTACCGAAATAAGTTTGTAATCACTGTGATGATCAATCTCTGCTTCAATACCTCTAATACCATATAGAAATTTGTTGAATAATGATTAATTGTCCATCGAGACTATCCTGATCACATACAATTCGAATTTATATGCAACACATAATCTCTTCCACTCAGATCATCACACATGCGGAAATAAAATCAAGTGATAACACATCAAATCATCATACACATTAACACAGTATGTATGGGGAAAGCTTATAGCTGAAAACCCCGCAACTATTGTGTATATTATAATGGATAAATCAAGTAACAAACTCAGTACAATACTCCTCACAAGTACTCAGTACTTTCTCATACAGTTACTCACAATCTAGCTCAGTTTTGAACAGGTTACTGGTTCAAAACTCACCGCCAATTGCCTTGCCTCTATTGCGTGTTTTAATGCTATGGGATGGCCTCTTTATATAGATAAACCACCAGCCTGAACTGCGCAATCCTCATGGGCTTACTCCACCTATCTGTGTGTTGCAAATAGCAACAGTATAGTCACAAATGATAGCTAACTCCACCCTTTCATCTACCTCTTTCACTGGTCTCCACTGAACTGATCATGCACTGTAGTGAACTGATGTGTTCTTGAGTTGAATAATGAGTTACTAATTAATGAATTAAATAATATTTAATTCACTCCACTCATAACTAATTGATTAGCTAGTTAAACTAATCTCAACCAGTTCAACTAAAATAAACAAAACACAACTCCACTATCTGTCTCATTAACTCCTCCAAACTTCTGCCACTGAAGTCCTAACTGAAGTCAACCATGCATGATGCCATCAAACCCTAGGAATAGCGTAATTCCTCTATCAGATGCATGAGCCACTTCCAAGGCTCGAACTAAAGTGCTCCAAGAGAGTAAACTGTTGTTTAGAGTCCAAATATTATTAAGGGTAAATAATATTTGACTTCCCTATTTTTAGGAGAGGCAGTCTAAAAATAGCCTTCGACCTCTTCGACCTAAAAAATAGAGTCTCATCTATTTTTACCAGCATGACCAATGCTCCAAGAATCTCAAACTGGAATCCCCGAACCATGCTCCATATGTCTAAAAATAGACATAGTCTAAAAATAGACTTTGCGCCAGAATTCGCCTGCGGGCCCACTTGGTGAAGGCGACTTCATTTCACCAAGCTCCATCATCTTGCTGCATTCTCAACATATTGTTATATTGTATTAATACTTGCTGCTCACATTCTAAGATTACTCACATATTAAGTTGGACATGAAATGAAGGTGTAAATAAGGTTTAATGAAAAGTTTTAAAAGTCCATGAATGTGTTAAATTGATTCACCCCCCCCCCCCCCCCTCTCAGTTTAACTAAGGGTTCAACAATTGGTATCGGAGCCAAGTTCCTTTGTACCAGTTTAACAACTGAAAGGAGATTTTAGGTTCTCAGAATGACTAGTAAAGAAGGATGCTCAACCAATAAAGTCCCTTTCTTTACAGGTGCAAATTATGCCTTCTGGAAAATCAGGATGAGGACATACATAATGTCTCTAGGAATAGAATTTTGGGGTGCTCTGGAATTAGGATATGCCCCAAAGTCAACTGACTGTGAGAAAGAATCCAAACAAGATTTTGTAGCTAACGCAAAAGCCATGAATGCTATCTTGAATGGATTGTGTGAAGCAGATTTTATCAAAGTAATGCACAAATACACTGCCAAAGAGATGTGGGATACTCTGGAGAACATCCATGAAGGAGACAAGAAAGTAAAAACTGCCAAACTTCAAGTCTATAGAGCCCAGTTTGAGAACTTAAAAATGAATGATGATGAAGACATTGACAGTTTCTTCCTAAAAGTTGCAGAAATTGTTAACAATATGAAAGCTCTTGGAGAAACCATGCCAGAAAGTATAATTGTGCAAAATATTCTAAGATCTCTTCCATCCAAGTTTAATCCCAAGGTGTCTGCAATAGAAGAAACAATTGATTGGGAGACCTTGACCATGAACCAACTACTTGGAAATTTAACAGCATATGAGATGAGGCCCCCACAGAAGAAGCCAAGTACGAGAGAGGAAACCTTTAAAACAGAAAAGAAGAAAGAAGAAGAGGGAGACATATGCTCTTGCTCGGATGAAGAAGAGGCAAAATTTGTCAAGAAATTAGATAGAGGCTCAGGTAAATACAAAGGTAAACTTCCTTTCAAATTATTTAACTGTGGAAGAGTGGGAAACTATGCTGCTAAGTGTCCTCACAAGAAAGTAAGGAATCAGGCTCAAGAAACAGAGAAAAATACATCAAAAAACTGGCAGAAAGGAAAGAAGTTCAGCAGAAAATCCTTTTATGATCAACAAGACAGCAGTACATCTGAAGACTCAGATGAACCTTCAAGTGAAGAAGGAACCTCTGAATTCTTATTGATGGCCATAGAAGAACTTGAAGGTCTCCTGCTAGACGATGAAGAAGAAGAAGGTGAAGTCGACCTTGAGGGGGAGCTAAGAAGTGCTCTGGAAGAGATTGATAGACTCAAGCTGAAATTCATAAAACAAAAGGACATTCCCCTCAAGTTTCTACGAGAAGAACATAATTCAGAAGTCCTGATGCAGCTAAAAATAGAGCTTGAAGAAGCCAAGAAGATAGAGGACATGTTACTTAAGCAAATCAAAGAAAAAACTCAGGAACAAGAAAAGTTGGAGGAAGAAGTAGTATGTCTCAGGAAGAAATTAGAAAATGCTCAAAGGAAATTGGTTATAAACTCTTCTCAAACAACAAGCTCTAGTAAGTTGGATGAAATTTTGGTTGCTCAAAGATCGCCTATGATAAAAACTGGAATAGGCTATGAAGGAGAATCAAATAAAGGCAAAGAAAAGGTTGACAGAGAGATTATTTTTGTAAAAGCAAAGAAGAATGATGAAGCAGCTCAAACAATTCCTACAAAAGAAGAAACCTGTAATAAGGAAGACAGAGATCAGAAGAAACCACTAGTAGCAAAGAATGTAATAAATACTAAGACCCCTGAGTATGTAAAATTTGGAAACCATCAAAGGAGATTCTCCCTCCTATGAAGAATGCCACATGTTATGTCTGCCACAAGCTGGGACACATTGCTGCATATTGTCATGCAAGGAGGAGTAATTCAAACCAGCAAAAGATGCAAACATTGAAGAGACTGCCCCAAGCAAACAAATGGAAGAGACAGCCTTACATCAGGTATGCAAATAGTTTCTATGGTTACTGTTTTTATTGTAAGGAATTTGGCCATAAAATCATTGAGTGTAAAAAGTATGGACAAATATTGATGTTTAACACCTCAAGGAGGTTTGTGAATCAAATAAATTCTGTTCATACTCATAATTCTACAAAAATTATGATCAAATGTTGTGTATGCAATCAAGTTGGACATATACCTTCCAAATGTCCTCTAAGAAGATGTAGTTCATCACCTCACAAAAGATACCAAACAAAAGGGTGCCTCCAGTGGATAAAGAAGGTGAATAAATGTGACTTGGCCCTAACTACTCAAGACCTGAAAAGCCAATGGTATTTGGATAGTGGCTGCTCTAAACACATGACTGGAGACAGAAGCAAGTTTATAACTTTTGATGAAAATAAAATTGGTAATGTTACTTTTGGCAATGATAAATCAGGAAAAATCAAGGGAAAAGGCTCAGTCAGCTTAGATAATGGCAGAGGTAAGGCCCAAGATGTACTATTTGTAGATGGGCTGAAAGAAAATTTGCTGAGTGTCAGTCAAATGTGTGATAAAGGCCACGGAGTTCTTTTCAGAGCACAAGACTGTGAAGTCAAATCAAGCACCACAGGTAAGACTCTGCTCAAAGGTGTTAGAACAGAGAGCAATGTTTACATCGGGAAAGAGAAAGATGAAGCATGCCATCTTAGCAAACTTGAGGAGTCATGGTTATGGCATAGGATATTGGGACATCTCAGCTTCGATCATATCATCAGACTGAGCAAAAAGAAAGCGGTCAGAGACATGCCAGAAATAAAAAGGCCTTCTAATACCATATGCAAATCTTGTCAATTGGGTAAACAGACCCGTACATCATTTAAGGCCAAAGATGAGTTATCAACAAGAAGACCTCTACAACTTGTGCACATGGACCTGTGCGGACCTGCAAGAACTAAAACACCAAGTGGAGAATCATACTTCATGCTGATAATAGATGATTTCTCCAGAATGACATGGATTGCATTTCTCAAGAATAAATCAGAAGCTCTGGAAAAATTCAAAATATTCAAAGCTTTAGCAGAAAACCAGACAGGATGCAAGTTGAAATGCATCAGATTAGACAGAGGAGGTGAATTCACAGATTATGACTTTGCTGACCTATGCAATGAACATGGCATAAAACAACAATTTACTATTTCATGGACACCTTAGCAGAATGGAGTAGCAGAAAAACAAAATAGATCTATTCAAAAAATTGCGAGAGCCATGATGCAAGAGAATAATATTGCTCAAACCTTCTGGGCAGAAGCGGTGCACATAGCAATACATATCCTTAATAAAGCTCACTTAAGGCCAAGCAGTGACAAGACTCCCTATGAACTATGGCATGGAAAGCCAGCTTCAATCAAACATTTCAGAATCTTTGGAAGCAAGTGTTACATAAAGAATAATGATGAAAATATTGGAAAATTTGATGCAAGAGTAGATGAAGGGATATTTCTAGGATATTCATCCAAAAGTAAAGGGTACAGGTGCTACAACAAGACTCTTCGAAAAATAGTAGAAAGCATTGATGTGAGATTTGATGAAGAAATTCCAGACAATACAAGAGATACAGACTGTTGCAGCCCATCAGACAACCATGAAAAAGAAAACCAAGATGATGAGGAAACAAGCAAGACAACAGAAGATACAGAGATGAGTTCTAAAGCCCCCTCAAGATACACTCAGAAGAATCATCCTGAAGACCAGATCATTGGAGACAAGAGAGCAGGGGTCCAAACAAGAAGGAAGCTCACCGAACAGACAGAAGAGGTATACATAGCCATGTTATCACAAATAGAGCCAAAGAGATTTGAAGAAGCCAACAAGAACAAGTATTGGGTGAATGATATGAATGAAGAATTAGACCAAATTGAGAAAAAAAATACCTGGGAACTAGTTCCTAGACCCACTAAGAAAAATGTCATAGGGTCAAAATGGGTATTTAAAAATAAAATGAATGAGTAAGGATAGGTAATCAGGAACAAAGCTAGACTTGTCTGCAAAGGATATTCACAAATCAAAGGACTTGATTACGATGAAACATTTTCCCCTGTAGCCAGAATTGAAGCTATCAAAATGTTCCTGGCATTTTCTTGCTACCAAAACTTCAAAGTATATCAAATGGTTGTAAAATTTGCATTTCTGAATAGAGACTTAGAAGAAGAAGTCTACATGGAACAACCAGAAGGCTTCTCATTAACAGACAAAGAAGACTATGTGTGCAGACTGAAGAAGGCTCTATATGGACTGAAACAGGCTCCTCGTGCTTGGTACTCAAGACTGGATAAATATTTTCAAAAACAAGGCTTTAAGAGAGGTGGAGTAGACAACAATCTATACATAAAAGCCCATGAAAATGAACTCCTGATTGTTGTAGTATATGTTGATGAAATTATGTTTGGAAGCAACAGAGAAGAACTAGCAAAAGGGTTTGCTGATGAGATGAAAACAGAGTTTGAGATGTCTATGATTGGAGAGCTCAGTTTCTACTTAGGACTTCAAATTCAGCAAAAGAACATAGGTACATTCATCTCACAGGAAAAATACTTAAGAGAAATGTTGAAAAAGTTCAAAATGGAGGACTAAAAACCTGTGTTAACTCCCATGATCATGGGATGCAAGCTGTGTGCTGATGATGGATATGATGATATAGACCAAAAACTCTACAGATCCATGATAGGAAGCTTGTTGTATTTGACAGCATCAAGACCAGACATCATGCTAGCAGTAGGACTAGTGGCTAGATATCAAGCAACACCTAAACAAAATCACCTTCTTGCAGTCAAAAGAATATTCAGATATCTACAAGGAACTGCACAGTATGGGCTTTGGTATCCTAAAAGCAAAAGCTTCACCTTGACAGCATACACAGATGCAGATTGGGCCAGTTGTGTGGATGACAGGAAAAGTACAAGTGGAGGTGAATTCTATTTAGGAGAAAGTCTCATGGCATGGTTAAGCAAGAAACAAACATCTATCTCTCTGTCTACAGCAGAAGCAGAATATATAGCAGCAGCAGCATGTTGCACACAAGTCATGTGGATGAAGCAAACCCTCCAAGACATGAAGGTAAGCATTGATGAACCTATCTCAATCAAATGTGATAATACAAGTGCTATAAGTATATCTAAAAATCTTGTGCTTCACTCAAAAACTAAACATATCCCAATTAAGTATCATTTTCTCCGAGAACAAGTGGCTCAGAAGATAGTAAAACTGGAGTATGTACCAACAAAAGAACAGACAACAGATATATTTACTAAACCGCTTGCCAGAGAACCATTTGAATATTTGAGAGACAGACTAGGGGTAGTATATGTAGATGCTACTCTCTAATATGAAGAGAAATCATAGTTTCAGGGGGAGAACAGAAACGAAAATATCATTCCCAGGGGGAGATCAACCAGCAAGGGAAGCATGAAAACAGGTCCTCGGGATCAAAAGGATTATGGCAAGAATACTTTCAGCATAAAAGAATCAATAAAAAGGAAAAAGGGTCAGTGGTGCAGCGGAAGAGAGGTGAAACCGACATGAATCGAACATGGAAGAGTAGTGAACCCAACGTGAATCTAATCCAAAGGTTGAAGCAGCAACGTACAAAGTCAGAAAATTTCTGGGAGAGGAAATGCACGAAATATTGAAAAAGGATAAAAACACAGGATCAAAGAATAGAATCTACACTAAGGATTCAAACCCCTTGCCATTGATGTCAAAGGGGGAGGAAGAGCAAGCAACAGAAGAAAGGATCCTAACAGGCAAACAGAGGAAGTGTATTGCCATCAATGCCAAAGGGGGAGACTTTTGGAAATATTGTCATTGATGGAAATGGAGGCAACAAAAATAGAGACAGACAAAGAAGGCAACAGATGCAAAGATAGGCAAAGAACAACAGCAAGTAATATGTACAGCGAAGGCAGAGGCAGAGGTCGAGCAGCCGTAGCAGCTAAGGTAGAGGCAGAGGCAACGAATATAGAGGCAGAGCCATTATCAGAGGTAGAGGCAGAGGCAGAACCGTTATCACAGCAGTAGAGGCAGAGGTCAAGCGACAGAAGCAATGAAGGCAGAGGCAGAGGCAGAGCCGTTATTCCGAGAATCACTACCCAACTGGTAGAAAATCTAAACATAAATTTCGGGAACCGTAACCCAGGCGGAAGGATACATATATATAATTCCAGGAATCATAACCCAAGCGGCAATGTATGCATATATATAAAACCTTATTCCGAGAATCGCTTAACCCGCCGGAGGATACACTAAAACTGATACATATTTCACAAAGGTCCAAAGTTTATATATATTAATTTATATGGAGCGCTTTATGATCAAAGTATCATAAGGTGGGACCCTTTCCCAATCGCATCGGAGATTATAAGGGCAGCGGAACATATAAATAGAAAATTGCGATTGCGATGAAGCCCGGACCCGATGGGTTTATAAAACATAATGGATATGTGTCGGAACATGCAACCAAAGAATTGTGATTGCGATGAAGCCCGGATCATATAAACAAAGGTTCAAAGCATATATATTAATTTATATAAGTGGAGCGCTTTATGATCAAAAGAAACGAAGTAATATAAGGTGGGACCCTTATGAATCGCATCGGAGAATATAAAGGCATCGGAACATCACAACAGAAAGTTGCGATTGCGATCAATCGCATCGAAACAATCGAAAAGGTACCAATCACATCGGAGTTAAAGCGGAACATGTTAACAAATATTTGCGATTGTGATGAAATCCGGACGCGATAGTCATATAAACTCCGCCATATAAAACATGGTCGAGTCCGCATATCAATCGCAATCGGAAATTTGTGGAGCATATCAATCGCATTGGAGCAAGGCAGCTTGCAATTGCGATTGGCAAAGCCGGACACGATAGTCATATAAACTCTGCCATATAAAACATGGTCGGGTCCGCATATCAATCGTAATCGAAAATTTGTGGAGCATATCAATCACATCGGAGCAAGGTAGCTTGCGATTGCGATTGGCAAAGCCAGACGCGATATTCATATAAACTCTGCCATATAAAACATGGTCGGGTCCGCATATCAATCGCAATCGAAAATTTGTGAAGGCGCTGTTATATATATAAAGTTGTTGCGATTGTATTGAAAAGTGCCGCGTGGTCTGTGGACCCACGGGTCTCAGCTTAGGGTGGAGGGCGATTATTAATATAATACAATTGCGATGTGTGCAATTGTATTGGGCCATAAAAAAAAGGCTGTGGTGTTTGTATGTTCCACTTGCGGAACTCGCCACATCAACAAGACACTTTTTGTGTAAAGGGTTGGAATTTGCCCAGATCTAAAGTTAGCAGTTGCTTATATATATTTAAAAGGCGCCGTTACAGAGTCGCATGATTTAAAAAGTGCAGTTACATAAATACAGGATTTACGCAGCAGCCATAAACAGAAAGGCATACAGAGGAGAGAAAGGGACAAACACAGTCAAAGAAAAGACAAATGCGTAGCGATCCAAAAGGCTGTATGAGTGTGCTGGAGCTCTCATTGTAATTAAATGTAATATTTTAATTGATTTATATTGTTGTGATGAATTGGAAAGTCTTCGAAAGAAAACAAAATCCCACTGTAATATTAAAATAAGCACCTACAGTTACATTTTTCTGAGTAAGTTGAAAAAGAAATGAGAAGGTAGAAGACTAAGAGGTATGACTATCCATTTCGAATTCCTTGAGGAATACAAATAGTCATCAAGAATTCTCTATAAGTAATATCATCTTGATATGCAAAGGAAGGTTAGAGAGAGTAAATATAGAGAAGGCAGAGTATAGAAGAGTGAGGTAGAGAAGATTAAGAAAAGAAGAGCAGAAAGAGATGCTACAGAACAGAGCTGATATCTAAGGTAAATCAGCAAACATTCAGTTTGATAAATTGAGGAAGTTGGAGCTTCCCTATCAAGTTGCAGCTTGATAGCTGTCAGTTGTAGCTGACCAGGGTTGGAGCCTCTTGTAGGTTGGTGCACAGAAAATTGAAGGGAGTTGGTACTTCCTTGCGAGTTGTAGCTTGCGAATTGAGGGTTGGAGCCTCTGTGGATAGGCGCACAAAGCAGGTGGTGAGCGGGAGTTGGAGCTTGCCTTTGCATCATGACAATAATAAGATGTGGTTTTCCCCTTTGTAGGTTTCCACTTATATCGGGTGTCTGCATGCATGATGTTTATGTGTTGATACGATTTATATCATCTGCTTAATATCTGCTTTGCTCTCATATTAAGTCTATTTGTTATATTGTATTAATACTTCTTTACTCACATTCTAAGATTACTCACATATTAAGTTGGACATGAAATGAAGGTGTAAATAAGGTTTAATGAAAAGTTTTAAAAGTCCATGAATGTGTTAAACTGATTCACCCCCCCCCCCCCCCCTCTCAGTTTAACTAAGGGTTCAACACATGCATAACATACTTCAACAAGAATGGATTACCGGACTCCCTCTCAAAGGTAATGGTCTCAATTCCAGTTGCATTGTACTGACCATCGTCACCCATCTCTATATGCATCTGGAGGTCCTTCTCCTCCAAGTCACTTAACAACTCCTTGTCTCC
Source organism: Pinus albicaulis (assembly GCA_034641835.2). NCBI lineage: Eukaryota > Viridiplantae > Streptophyta > Pinopsida > Pinales > Pinaceae > Pinus > Pinus albicaulis. Next base: position 549,349,934 of record CM076572.1, read on the forward strand.
CGTCATATGGAAATATGCACCACTATTAAGATATCACACCGATATCCTTGCGCTTGGAACCAAGCATGCGATCAAAGAGAAATAAAGTTCAAATTGCGAGGCTAAGGCCTCTCCAACTGCAGCTCCAGCAACCTTCTTGTTCTTCTTCTTCTGTGGGTAGTTAGTGGCAAAATGCCCATGTTCGTGACAGTGAAAACACTTCACTTTGGACAAATCCTGCTTCTTGCCTTTAGCATCGGATTTTGAAGGAAATTTCTTCCCCTTCCCTTTCCTTGCTTTGGAAGCCAAAGTGAAATTTTCTTCATCTTCATTCTTCGATGAAGAACCATCCCTGGTACCCTGCCTTATCTCCTCCTGCACAAGATCCGACCAAAGTCACTCCCATCCCGACAGTTTCTCTCGTCCATTGAAAAAGTCTTCATAGTTATTCCAACTCTTCGGAAGCCCAAGGAGAGCCAAGCTCACCAAGTCTTCATCATCAATAGTAACCCCCACACTTCCCAGTTCATCCTTACAGTGGAAAAACTTTGTGAGGTATTTTGGAATATTGTTGCCCTTCTCCATTTTTATTTTTCTGAGCTTGTCTTTAAGCGCCAACTTCCTGTGGCCACTTCTGCTTTGGAACAAATCTGTCAAAGCCTTCCACATCAAGAATGGAATGGCTTTCTTGTGAAGGCTGGACACAATATGGTCCTTCAAACCTTCCAACAGAATTCTTCTTGCATTTTCTATCTTCTTTTGCCATGCGTCAAGTAATGCAGCATCGCTAGATCCCGGCTTAGGAACATCGCTATCGATGAACTCCTTCAGTCCAATATCCTCTAGCACCGCTTCCATCCTATCCTTCCAGGCTATGTAATTCGAGCTCCCATCAAGGGCATACTCCAATCGCAACCCATTGAAAGACATTTCAATGTATACTCAACTTCTGTACCAAGAATTTTATGTAGCAAATTCGAATTGTCCACCAGCAAAAACTCAGAAATTATTCACAATTGCAATATTCAAGAATTAACACTGCTCTGATACCATGTAGAAATTAGTATACACTAAGCATGCATACATCCATATTCCCCTGATCTCACAATATTTAACTTCTTGCAAAATACATAATCATTCCACTGTTAATCTTTTGCGGAAAATTAATTGCACACACATTTGAAGCATAAACAAAAACAATCACACATAAAAAATTTGTTTAACGGGAAATCCTAAAGTTGAAAACCATAAAAATCATATATTATGTATCATGGAGATCATGTAACAATCTCATACAAATATTAGTACATCAATCTATTATTACAATCAATTGTCACACACTAATAAGGAAACAATATGCAAATCCATGCACCGATCTTTGCCCTCCTGCTAGCCTGCCTCCATTGCGCAATCCCCGCTAAAGAATAGCTCTGAATGAATTCAAATTACACTTGCCTTGACTGCGCAATCCTCATTGGCAACTCCAATGTGTGTGTGATGCAATCAATGCATCACTATAGTCACAACAGATAGTCCATCTTGCCCTTTCACCTATCTCTCCACTGGGTCTCCACTGGAACTGACATGCATTGTAGTTAATTGTTGTATTGTTCAGTTGATTAATGAGTTCTTATTTGTCAATTAATTAACTAATTAATTCACTCCACTCTCACTAGTGTATCATTCAGTTAGACTAGATACAACTAGCTCAACTGAGTCTAACTGAGTTAAACTGAATACAACTCCATGAGCTACTCTTCCAACTCTATCATAACTTTGCCACTTCAATTCTAATTGAGTCCTCAATGCATGAACCGCCAGTTTCCCTTGGGAATTGCGTAATTCCCTTAGCCCACTGATTTTCCAAATCTGTGCATTGAAACAAAGTGCTCCAAGAGAATAAGTTTTTGTTTAATGTCGGATTATTATTAAGAGCTAATAATAATCGACACTTCTATTTTTAGATCGATGATCTATAAATAGACTTCGCTCAATATTCTAAAAATAGAATTCCATCTACTTTTCCAACTTGACCAACCATCCACAAATATAATCCTGCAACTTCTGAAATATGATCACCATGTCTAAAAATAGACATAGTCTAAAAATAGACTTGCACCAAAAATAGCCCGCGGGCCCACTTAGTGAAGGCAACTCTTTTCACTAAGCTCATCATTTTGTTGAATCTAAACAGAGGTGACATGTTGTGTATGAGTATAGGCCTTGTGTTGTTGTTATTACTTTGGGAAATAACTTGTACAGGATATTGGAGGTAGTACTGCCTCCTGCCACCTCTTTGACTACTGCAAAACAACACAATAAGATTGTTTCCCAAACCAGGAAATTTATTTTCCTTACAACTCGCTCACAGGGAAAGAAGAATATTGTGGCCACAAACTCGAAACCGGGCTCCCCTGCACGGCTTCAGCAAATGGACAAAGTCAGGGAGGAATACGAGGAAATCTTCTCCTCACTCACAGAGGTTCCTCTACACCGTCAAGACAAGCACTCCATTGAGCTGACCCTTGGCGCACCGTTGTCTGATGTTGCCATATCTCATGCGACTACACAAACATAATCCACACATGTACTGTCTAAGGCTGATGAAGAAACAAAATTTACTAAATGCATCCAGCATGTCTACCTGCAGGTCCATGACATCTTCAACAAATCTAATAACCAGTTCAACAGAATTTGCCTCATCTCCTAGAGGATCTCAACGCAATGGGGACCATTGCTTCCTAAGGAGGGAGGAATGATCCAGGTGGATATCGGTGGCCACCCAACTATTCCATTTGGACCCGCACCATCAATTCTTGCAGCTTTTCACATTCAACACAACTTACCATTTTTAGCAGGTTTTCGGGTCCTGCACTCCCGGAGCCATTTTGGGGCCTTAAAGATCCAGGTGGATATTGGTGGCCACCCACCTATTCCATTTGAACCCCCACCATCAGTTCTTTCAGTTTTTAAGCTGCAGCATAACTTACTATTTTTAGCATTTTTTTCGGGTCCTAAAATTCAAGATCGATATTCGTGGTAGCAGTTGTAGTCCTTGGATAGATATTTTTAACGATGTATCATGTGCATAAAACAGAGATAGTATGCCAAATTTATGACCCCGAGAATTTGAAACACAAATTTACCCAAACGGGGCCCATTTTTTCGTCTCTTCATCTCCTAGGGTTAGGTTTTTGGATGGTTAGAGTTCTCCATTGTTTTCTCAATAATAAATAGGCCCTAGAGCCTCATTGTAACACATTTTAGAGGTTTGTAGTCGCCACATCTCTTCTCAGAGATTCAGTACTAGCACCCTAGCTATTTTATTTCCATTATGTATGTAAACATATTTCTTTTATTTGATATTAATGAAATGAAGCATTATTTCTGCTACATCTCTATGTGTGTGGTTATTTCTGTATTCTGTTGTGTTCCTGAATAAATCCGGATCAGACACAAGGTAGCAGGAGGCAAGCCTGTGTTGGCTACTCCTAAAAGATTTTGGTCATCATGTGACACATTCTATTTCAAAGAGTATGTTGTTGGTTGGAACTTGGCATGACACTTGCATCATATTGCAGCAAGGATTTTGGGTGCATTATGTTGATATGACATTCTTCATGTCAATCATCATGTTTTCACCTCATGATTTGTATGATGGAGGTGTGAGGAGGAAGCAAGAGCTCTTGTTTCTTTGGCTACTCTTGGGAGAGTGTGGGTTGAATTTCTCCCATACTTTGCAAGATGTTTCAGGAGAAAGGAATGGCAAAATCCAAGTGCAAGGAGGCTACCCTTCAACATTGAAGGATCAAGAGGTGCTTCCACATAGGAAGGAGACTCCCACACATAGTAGCATGATGGTGGATGACTTTGGCATATGATGTGTGAAAGGGTGGAGTCATGGGATGGTAAGAGACTTATCACTTAGGCCCACAACGCTGTCACTTGGGAGTATGTTTCTATTGATGGAGTGTTCCAAGGGGAGTATGCATCCCTTGATTTTGCAGACCTTTATGAGGAGATCATCATGGTATGGCTCATCTATGGACCTCATTTTCAGCCTACTCACAATGCGTGGTGTACTTATTTATCATTTCATAAATAATTTGCATTCTCTCACCATCTATGTACAATGCATTGCTCCACAAGAGGGAAAATTTATCTTTGAGTTTCATGGTCATTCTAGGGCCAACATTTGTGATGGAGATAGCCATTCTTTGCATGATCTTGGGAAAATGTGGTGTTATTCTCATTATGCTCAGCTAATTTATAATGTCATTTACTACCTGATAGTAGATGAGCAAACATGCACAGCTAGCAACTTGTTGGGAGACAACTTGCCACATGATGTTCTACAACAGTAGTTGGTAAAACTGCACTGTATCCACTGGAGAAACCATTGGTACCATCCAAACTTGCACATAACCTTCATAATTTTTCCGACTTGGATACCACATGGTGATGATGTGTCATTCACTTTGTATGGAATGGTTTGGGCTGATGATACTATAGGAGGGGTCTTTGGAGATCCAGTTGTCCTTTTGTATCTTGAGGGAAACATTATTGCCGCCCAATATCAGCAACAACTCTACAATTTCCATCAGTGGAGAGAGAGACGGTGTGGGGTAGGCCATTTGGTCTACCATGTTCAGTTATGCAACCCACCTACATTGCAGGAGCCAAAGTTGGAGGAGATCTTTCATGAGTTGCCATGTTGGAGGGTGACTCACCTTTTGTGGATGATAGCTTGGGGATGGAGGCTTCAAATGGGAATTATAGTTCCCAATATACTTTAGATTACATGCCTCAAGAAGGCCTCTAGACCACATATAGTTGCTTCCATGGATATTCCACTTGCTCATGATGAGAGTCATTTGGATTTTTCACCAAAGGAATACTTATACACTTGGGAGGATAAACTTGGATACTTATTGATGAGACAACATCTTGTTCATTAGAGGAAATTATCATCTGAGGATGCAAAAAGAGGAAGAGGAGAGGCTCTTTAGTTCTATCCTTACATTTTCTTGAGGACAAGAAAAATTTGGGAGGGGAGGACTGTAATATTCCTAAAGTAGCACACAACTAATTTGAATATTAAATTTTGATTTTGCTCTTAGATAGAGGAATAAGAGGGTATGGAGACCCATAAATCTCCTTAGTAGGAATAAAAGAGACTCTTAGTGTGAATGGAGGTCATCTAAAAGTTGGATTGAAGACCCTTAGGTGTGAAAAGGGGCTGGAGCATGAAGACTCGGTCAATTTTGACCAAATCAAATAATGATGTTATGGAGTGCCATTCATGGTGGGACAATGTAGTTTTGGAGGGAGATTGATTCCATGGAGGTAGTGACCTAATTGAGTGGGGATAAGGGTGAGGAAGCTCATAAATTATATAAGGAAGAGGATGGCAGCCATAGGGGATTATGTTTTAGATTATTATTTTGTATATGGCCTGTTTAGACTTGTTGCTCTCTTCAACTGTTTAGCTAAGATTGTAGCATTGTTTAACACAAGGTGTTCCCAAGCAGGAATCCCACCTCTTTCCTTGAGAGGCCTCTTGGAAGAGTATTGCACTACATTTCCACACTCAGGCTTAAGGCCAAGCAATAGATTTCTTCCTCAGTGCAATTTCTCCAGAGTATTGTGCTATGTTGTAGGGTGCCGCAGTGGAGAATTATATTGGGTGACGTCAGAGCTAGTTTTGTAGTGGAGGAAGCTTTCCATCCATTGGAAGGCATGTAAATAAGCCCCTTGGGCCTTATTGACATATTTGGCATTAGGCCAAGGAGTATTTATCCCCTATAGTGTAGTTTCAGTCCAGATCTGCATTATTTTAGGGAGGAGTTGCAGGGGTGGTTGTTCTGGGAGGTGATTTCTTCAGTGGAGGAGCCATTCTTTCATCCGGAAGATCTATTGGAGAAGAGATTTAGGTTTCTACATCAGCTTTAGCCATATCTTTTCATTTTTTTTGTTGCAACATACCTTCAACCCTAGGGCTGTAGCTTACATTGGTACATTGTGTGCATTTTACAAAAACCTTCTTGGGTTGTCTTGGAAATATGATCTAGTGCCCAGATCTGTATGTATAGTATCTATTGGGGCCTATATCAGTATTTTTGTATCATTGTATGATCTCCAGATGTAGTTATGCTTAATATGACTGCATTGTAGAAACTCTCTGGCATTTTTTATTGTAGCAGCAGCTCATATTTGGGAGTGATTGTTTATGGGAGGCTTGTTCCCTCATTTCATATGATTTATGCCTCACTATTTTGTATTGATTTTTTGTTCTTATACATAATGTTATGGTTCCATATTTGTCTCCATTTTTTATGTGTTGATTTACACTGTTATTTCCAGTTTTGTGTTCATATATTACTGCTTCCCCATTTGGGAATATTACAGGAAAGCATCAACTAAAAAACGCCGCTATTTGTATATTTCATTAAGTCAAAAATATGAAACAATACAATGCTTCTCTCAAGATTGAGATCTCTTTGCACTATATCTAATAGTACCACACTGATCCCAACAAGTTTGGTCCAATATTTAACCAATTTCTTTCCTCTGTGTGCTCAACCTTTCTTACGAATTCTTGAGGGAAGTGAGTCCCTATTAATTAGGAAATTCCCAATAATTGATTGCGCAATACATCCAAGCCATTTGGCTGACCTCATGCTTGATCTGTACAATTTTCTAATTATAAACTAATAATATACTTCCCTTTAACTCCAATCTCAACTGGGTCTTCCTAAGAACTAACATGCAACAACTATTTATAGTGAATATTTAGCTATCTTATTGATCAGTACATGTGAATTAAATAAGATTTAATTCACTGGACCTCTCACTAGCTCTTCCATCAGTTAGAACTAGTTAAAATCATTTTAAGTTAAACAATTACAACTCAAAATAAACTTCAACTGAACCCCCTAAAACTTAGAGTGAACTCTAAATGCTTCCAGTTTGACCCTCAACTCGAATTGACTGAGCTAACTAAGTATTCCCAACTCAATAAGCTCGTACAAGTTGTCATGTGATGTGGAATTATAATTTCCTTCTAATTTAATTAAGGGAAAATTAAATTAGAATCCCTTTTGATTCCATTTTCAATATTTTTCGTTGTCATTTTCAACACTCCCTCTCAACAAGAAAGGAATTCAACTCTATCATGATGTTGTACCTTTGGAATGTTCTACATGCAACACTTCTCTCTTGTGTTGTATCTATTACAACTTCTAAAATTGAAAAGCATCCAAACTAAATCAATTGTGATTAGTATGATGCATCTGTCACCAGAGTCTTTGACTACTACTAGCTACTTCACTGTCTATTAAAAACTCTGTGCTATTGCTGACTCTGCACTGCTGCCAACTCTGCTTTGTGCTCCCTAGTATTTGATTGTTGCTAGTCTCTACATTTGTCACTCTGACATCTGACTGCACCAACCACCACTGATCTATCCTTCTACTGTGTACTGTGGGCCCTCGTAGCAAGGTAATCATCCATGAGACAAGAAATCTCAATGGGCCCTACCCAAATTTTTTCAAACTTGGGACTATTGCTTTACAACGCCCCACCTCTCTCTTGGAGGTATGGCTACATGTGCTCCCTCTCCCCACTTGGCTCAAAATTCCCCCCTATTGGAGTTCTCTGCTTGAGTGGATGCCTTCACTTGATCTCCTCTCTGCTTCTCTAATTGTGGTTGTTCCACAAATTTCTAAGTCTTCTTCTGAGGCTACATGTTGAGAGGTAATTCATGCTCCCTCTCAACAACTAAGTCTCTGACCTTTTCCTTTCTCCTCAAATATTTGCATGGATTTAGTACCTCAACTACATAAAGGTTCTTGACTTGCACACTGATATGTTTTAACTGTCCAATGAATATGTGTCTAAGGAAAACCTTTCCTTTTCTAAATATCACATCATAGCCATGGTCTTCAAATACCTTGATGGAAAGAAGATTATTCTTTAGTCTTGGAACAAAAAATACATATGTGACTATGAGAGGGGAGTCAGACTCCCTCTAAAAATTAATTGTACCAAAACCAGTCGTTATATACCTCCCATCATTTCCAAACTCTATCTTCTTCTTGATCTCTTTCTCCTCCAAGTCACTGAAGAGATCTCTATTTCCCTTCATATTGAATGAGGCACTGCTGTCAAGATACCACATGCATCCCATTACAGTGATTTACATGCATGAAATGAGAGTGAAATCAAGTTCGAACTGTGAAGCTAGAGCTTCACCTGCTGCTCCTACTGCGGGCTGCTTCTTGCTTTCATATTGTGGAAATTTCATGGCATAGTGCCCAAACTCATGACAATGAAAACACTTGATGTTGGACAAGTATTTCTTTGTTCCCTCTTTGCCTTGGGTCTTCTTTCCTTGGATTTGTTTCCTTTTCCAACTATTGAAAAATCTTGTTCTTTTTATTTGGAAGAGGTCTTGTCTCTATTGTTCCGCTAAATCTCTTCTTGCACCAAGTTGAACCACAATAACTCCCACCCTGGTAGCTTCTCCCTCCCATTTATAAAATCCTAGTAGTTGTGCTAGCTCTTGGTAATTCCAAGAAGTGCTAGGCTCACGATATCATCCCTAGGAATGGTAACACCAACACTTCCAAGCTTATCTTGATATTGAGTAAACTTCGTCAAGTATTTTGGTATTGTCCCACCCTCCTCCATCTTGATTTTTCTAAGCTTGTCCTTCAGCGTCGGCTTCCTGTGGTCCTTGTTGTTCTGAAAAAATCTATTAAGGTCTTATGCATAGCATATGGATTTTCCTTTCCATGGAGGTTCGAGACAATATGATCTCGAACTCCTTCTAACATAATCCTTCTCGTCTTTGCTACATTTTTCATTTATGCATCAGGATTTTGAGCATTTGTTGTTGCGGGCCTGGGAATATCACTATCTATGAATTCCTTCAACCTTTTGTCCTCCAACACAACCTCCATCTTTTCCTTCCAAGTTATGTAATTTGAACTACCCTCAAGGGCATATTCAAGTCTCAATCCAGAGCAAGACATCTTGATCTGATGTCGGTCATGAAGAATAAATATGGAAATTTGATTCACTTGTTAAAAAAAAACTCTTATTCTTCTCTTCTATAGTGATTCCTGCTCTGATACTATGTATAAAATCCACATATATTCAATTGATCTTGTAATATGCTAAAACCAAATACTTGAATCTAGTCTACAAATTGTGGAAACTAATTACAATCACACAATCACAGGAACAAGAAACAAATAATTTCAATCACACAACACAAATATTTATGTAGGGAAAAACACAGCTAAAAAAACCTTCTATCTATATATTGAATTAAGTCAATAATATGAAACAATACAATGCTTCTCTCAGGCTTGAGAACTCTCTGCACTATCTCTGACTATATCACATTGATCCCAACAAGTTTGGTCCAATAATTAACCAATTTCTTGCCTCTGGGTGTTCATCCTTGCTTACACATTCTTGAGGGAATTGAGCCCATATTAAGTAGTAAATTCCAAATAATTAATTGCACAATAACTCCAAGACATATTTTTGACATCATGCATGACTTGCACAATTTTCTAATTATACAGTTGATAATATACTTCCCTTTAACTCCAATATCAACTAGGTATTCCTCAGAACTGACATGCAACAGCTATTTATAATGAATATTCAGTTATCTGATTGATCAGTGCATGTGAATTAAATAAGATTCAATTCATTGGACCTCTCACTAAATCCTCCATAATTTATAACTAGTTAAATTGATTTTAACTGAGATAATTAAGTTAAACAATTACAACTCAAAATAAACTGCAACTAGACCCCCTAAAACTTAGAGTGAAAATTAATTCATACAAGCTATCATGTAATGTAAAATTACAATTTCCTTCTAATTTAATTAAGGTAAAATTAAATTAGAATCCCTTTTGATGCCATTTTAAATATTTATTTTTTCGAATTGAGATTGGAGTTCAAGGGAAGTGTACTATAAGTTGTATAATTATCCAAATTGTACAGGTGGTGCATGCAGTCATAGGAAAGGCCCTAATGGATTGGGAATTTCCCTAATCATAGGGCCTAATTACCCAACGAAAAATTTCAAGGAAATAGGGATCCTGGAGGGTAGAAAATTGGTTAAGTATTGAACCATGCTTGTCTAGGAATCATTGAGATAGATGGTGATAGTGTAGAGGTTTTTCATCTTGGAGAAAAGCATTGTAATATTCTCATATTCTTTGGCTTATTCAATATATAGATAGTGGGGTTTTTAGCTAAGGCTTTCCCCATGAAAATATTTCTGTTGTGTGATTGAAATTCTTTTTCATTCATGTTTTGCGATTTCAAGATCTAAATTGGTTTCCACAATTGGTAGAGTAGAATCATATATAATGTTTTAGCATATTACAATTATCATTTGAATCTACGTAGATTTTCTACATATTCAATACATAACCAACCATATTCTCACCAATGTTTGCATTAGAAACAAGCTTATTTGAGCCAAACACTATAGAAGAGAAAAATTCTACTATGGTCATCAAACCAATATATATCTCAACCAACAATGATTGACATAAAATTAATCCTTGCACCAATATTTAAACAACATGGAAAAATAAGAAATCTATGGCCATAGGATGCAATATCCATTTCCAAAATCAAATGACAACATTGTTTCCATAGGCACAGTTTCATATGTTTCAAGACAATATCAAAGAAAATATTTAGACTAATATATGCGTCTATAAATGATCATTTAACCATTTTTTTAACACCCTAATATTATTCAATTCATAGCCAACAAACTTTCCATCAATTGGGTGGATCAAATGTTGAAGGATGAAAAACTGAGGTTATGGCCATGAAGCCAATAAAAACATTAAACAATAGTAAAAATAATCTTATTCAATGCATCACCAACCAAATTCTCATCAATACTTGGGCTACAAAAACTTTAGCTTGGTAAAATAATAAAGAAGGTCTGACTTCCACTATGACTATTAAGGCAATAGAAATCTCAACCAACAATGAAGTGACATAAAGAATAATTCTTGCACAAGCCTTTAAACAATATAAAAAGAACTAGATTTTAAGACCATAAGATAAATTGTCTTTTTCTTGTTAGTTTTTGTAGCATCAGATGTGTTCTAGCCACGAGATTGTGCGGAGTGACTAGAATAAATGTATTCTCTAATACACAGAAATCATTTCGGAAAATTACACCTTGGAGAAGATACACCATATCGTTGCTTAGAGAACATACACCAAATCAGTTGAGTATTCAATTTGCTGGGAAATCGATCTCCAGAGTAGCAGCATCCAGTTTCTGGAGGTGATTCATTAAGTCGAAGAAGTGAGAGAGTGGTAGAGATACTGAGTCCGGAGGAAGCTTTTCAAGTTTCAATGAGTACACTGCAGAGAAAAAATGATTTCCACAAAGAGGCAGTGCAGAGCTTTGTGAGAAGATTCCATATTTGATGGGGATCATGAGATATTCTAAACCGAAAAATGGGCAGAAGGTCCAAATGCAAATATCATCAGTCTTCTAGACAGTAGTTGCAGAGAAAGAGGAGACGTTGTTCCAAGCTTGTGGGACACAACAACTACATAGGCTAACACAATGATTGCATGAAGGGAGCAAGGAGAAGCTCATTTCGAGTTGAGGTTAGTGACAGATCGCATGTGGAAGTGAGAAATTTTCTCACTAGTTTTATTTCCAGTCATTTCTCTATTTTGGATTGCTAGATTAAGCATCCATAGATTGTACTTATATTTCACTACTTCATAATATCAAATCTTTCAGTTGTTGCACCGATTTTCCTGAGTTGGGTTTTTCCAAGGACTTTGTCCAAAACTGTGTCATATTGTGTGTGTGAATCTATTTTTCCATCGTTTATTTTTCTTCCGCAATATTTTCTTGTGAAGGTTGGAGTGAATTTATTTCGATATTTGTCGTAGCACACATTTTTTTTTTTTAAATTAATTTAACAAATAGAAGAAATAACATGAGTTGTTGCAATAGGATTCATGGTTAGCCAAATTTTCACATGGTATCATAGCGCAGATAGAAATATGGAGAGTTAAGTTGTAGAAAGGAAGAAGAAGGACCTTTCTAAGGTCAAGTGCTTCAGGTGTGGCGAGATAGGTCACTACAACACTCAGTGTCCTATCAGAAAGAAGGATAAGGAGGAGAAGCAGGACCAACATGTTACTTATGTGGAGATCGGCAGGTTGTACTCAAGGTTGGAGGGATAATTTTCCATGATAGCAAACATATCTCCAGGAGTGAGGTGGGGTGGCTTGGTCTTGTAGCCCCGGAGTAGTACAAGTTGGGCGTGATTCTTGAGAATTTCCACCTCTTGAATCAATACCTGGCAACGGGGGTCCACAATACTCAGTAGCAAAATGGACCAGTGGAAATTGGTGCAGTCAGATGCCAGAATGACAAATGCAGTGGCTAATAGTGGTCCGATGAGGGGTAGCGTAGTGCAGAGTTGCCATAGTGTAGAGTCAGCAGCAGCGCAGAGACTAGTAGTAGTCACTACTCAGGTGACATATGCATCATACTACACACAAATGGTTCAATATTTTGGATAGTTCTCGGTTGCATTAGCAACAAATGAGAGGAAGTTGTAGATGTTGCAGTAGCAACAACAACAGAGTTGCGGTGCATATTTAGTGTTGGAAGCAGTTCAACAGGGTCAACAGAAGCACATATGGAACACATATTAGAGTTGCACAGTAGTTGGTGGGCAAAAACAGCCAAACATCAACATCGTGACATCAAATGGTGCAAAGGCATTGTATTGTAGCAACAACTACAGTTGCACTATTAGAACACTTTCCTCACTAAGAGGGAGTGTTAGTTTTTGTAGCAATAGACGTGTTCTAGCCACAAGATTTGGAAAAGAGACTAGAATACATGTATTCTCCAATACCCATAAATCGTTTCTAGAAATTCCACCTAGAGACGATTTAATTAAACTAATTAGTCAATTTTTAATATTCCCTAAGTATAAACCTAGGAATTTATACTTAGGAAATATGGTTAATTAAAAGGAATTAATTAATTCATGGTGAGAATCTTCTAGAATAGTGCATGGATCGATTTCTAGTTAATTCTAGCCATCGATTAAGATTTAATCGTGGTCGTTGAAGTCTAAATGGAGGATTAGAAGAAGAAGTTGATGGGGCTTGGAGAAGATACACCAAATCAATTGAGTATTTGATTTGCTGGGAAATAGATCTCCAGAGTAGAAGAATCTATTTTCTGGAGGGGCGGATATACTGAAGCAGGAGGAAGATTCCCCAGTTCTGGTGAGTACATTGCATCGAGGTGGTGATTGCCAGAAAGAGGTATCACAAAGGAAACATAGAGCTTTGTGAGGGGATTCTGTATTTGCTAGGGAGCAGGAGATATTTTGAGCCGGAAGCTGGGCATAGGTTCTAGAGGCAAAGAGCATCAGTATTCCAGACAACAACCGTAGAGACAGTAATAGGAGAGATTTTCCAAGCTTGTGGGATGCAGAAACTATGTAGGCTGGCACAATCACTGTCCAGAGGGAGTAAGGAGTAGCTGATTTCAAGCTGAGGTCAGTGATAGATCGTTTGTGGATAAGAAATTTTCTCACTATTTTTATTGCTAGTCATTTCTCTATTTTGGATTTCTAGATTAAGCATCCATAGATTGTGTTTAGATTTCAATATTGTATAATATCAAAACCGTCAGTTGCTGCACCAGTTTTTCCTGAGATGGGTTTTTCTGGGGACTTAGTCCAAAAATAACAGTGTCATATTGCGTGTGTGCATGAAATTTTATTCCGCAGTATTTTTTTGTGAAGGTTGCTATGAATTTATTTCGATATTTGTCGTAGCACACAACTAATAATTTGTTTAATTAATTTAACAAATAGAAGAAATAACATCATTTGTTGTAATAGGATTTGGGGTTAGCCGAATTTTAACATTTCCAAATTCAAACAAAAAAGATATTTTCTCAAGCATATATTCAAAACCTTATTACATTAAAAGAAAATGTGACTCAATACCAATCAAACCAGTAGACATGAAGAGTCATGGATTCAATTTCTCTACACTCAAATATCCTCAAATTTAACATGTTTCAATGTGTATTAAATTTCCATTTTAAATTTTAACATTTATAGCAAGAGCCAAAAGGCCAAACCCTACTAGAAAACCTAGAACAAATTACCTACTGAAAGGCCAAATCCAACAACACTATTAATGACAATAGAATGGAACCCTAGCAACAACAATATCAAGAAGAATACTCCCAAACTGAAATGAAAAAAGTATTTTCATGTGAACGTATTAAAAAATGTATCACATTAAAGTAAAATGGAGAGCATACCACAAAATAAGGTAGCTCATGGGATTAATTCCTCATTATTGTAGTCTTCAACAAACTTGCTATGTTTTATTGCAAATGGACTTAAGTGAAACCATTTTAAGATTCGAAATAAAATACAAAAAAACACACAAATGAATATAACTTAGAATAATGTGCAATTCCTCAAACTAGTCTTTGAACAGGAAAGTTTTGGATAAGCTCTATTCTTTTCAATAAGAGTCAAAAGATCAAACCCCATCAAAATAGTAGAACACAAAGCCATGACAAAACTCATAGTATAAATGCCACTAAAACTCATAGAACAACCATTACTGCGAAAGCCACTACAATCTCTACGAAACCACTACCAATAAGACCAATAAAAACTATATAATGAAACTTTAGCAAGAACACTACAAAAAAGAATACTCTAAAATACAAGATTATTAAATCACAAAGTCTCTTGAACATGAAAGTCCGAGCCACTACCACAACTTGTATAGTGCCAAAGCACTACCAATAACATCCAAAATAAGATCCTAAAGGTGAAACCCCAACAAAACACCAAGAAGACGATGCCAAAATGAAAGACTCAACCCACCAGACTAGTGAAAATACTATAATGGAATCCTAGCATAAACATTGCATGGAATCAACCTACAAATGCAGACACAAAATTCACATAGTTACAACAACTATACCAACCACTTCGATGGTGAAAGGCCACATCCCACCACAAGAGCCAAAACACCCCTAACCATTGATGCCATCACAATCCCTAACAACTACCATAGTTTTTACATTACCAAACCTTTGTCGAGAACATCCAAAACAATAATTAAAACCACAAACCTCATTAAAAACACTAAAAAGGCAAGAACACTAGATGAAAGCACAATGAAACCCTAACACCAACATTAAAGAAAAAAGAACACTCCATACATAGGAAAACTTAATCATGCAATTGTCATTCTATACTTAGGCATAGACCCACAACATACTCATACACTAGAAGACTTGCAACACTACCAAATCATTGTGAGGAACATCTAGAATAATAACCAAAAACCTAAAGTCTAACATAATACCAAGAACATTCTAGATAGATACATAATAAAGCCTTACCACCAACACTATCCAGAACACTCCAACCATCAACCATGCACAACCAATGCCCAAACTTAAACCCATAATAAACTCATACACCAACACAACATAGGGGTACCAAATCCCGTGGCTTACAAAAAAATCCAATAAACAAATCAAAATACCAAAATCAAATTAAACTTAAATAATATTTTTCAAACATTAAATTACAAAGGAATTTACTTTATATTAAAAGATAATTACCATACAATACAAATTATATTCCTTATTTGCATAAAGAATAATTTCTTAAATTATAAATTAATTTATTTAATACTCCAAATCTTACAATAATGATTGATTTTTTTTTAATCAAATCCATTTAAATACAAATTGATGATTATTGTACTCTTAGCATAAAAAAATAATAAATATAAATCAATCTTAAAAAATTAATACACATCATTTAAACTCAAATTGAACTCAATCAATATATATTTTTTTTCGAAGGAAAAAATCGTAATTTCATTAATGAAAACAAAATTACATGTTGCATCAGCTGAGAATTTTTCCAACAACCCTCCGTGACTGGTGTTCAATGTTCATACAAGAAACCATTAATATACAAATGAGGAGAAAAATAATTTATTCTCCCTTTCTTCTTTTCAACCTTTCTCCATTCTCCTTGTGATGATGGGGGGAAACAAGGGCGAGCTAATTTTCAGCTATAGATGTTGCATTGTCCTTGTCTGAGTTAGAGGTGTCTGATAAATGATGTCGTTTATTCCCACCAATGTCTGTCTCCACTAGTTCCTTTGTGGGCGTGTCCTGGTGTTTTTGTAGTTCAATTGGATCCTGTGATTCTTTTCCTTGTGCATCCAGGATGGTTGATGACTTATTGTTCCCATTGGGAATGGGCTCTTCCACTTCTTCTTTTGTATCCTCCTCTGGTCCGCAAGGAGGAAATTTCCAGCCTTTGGGTGCTTTCCCCGCCTTCTTGTTTCTTCGGTTATCTCTTTTTCCCTCAGGACAAGTATTTTGCAAGTGACTAGTATGCTTGCAAATTCTACACCTGAAGGTACTGTTTTCATAAGCAAGGTGTTGCATCCATTTTTTCTGTTTGTGTACCAATTGTATGCTTTCTAGTAATCCTTTGTTGAAATCAACTTCCACACAAATACGTGTGAAGGTGTAGATTCTCTCCTCCAGTCGTTGTGTATCTGTTTTGATGTATTGCCCAATAACATTCCCTATGTTTTCAAGACACAATCATTCCATAAATGTAAGGGGAGGTTGTACAGCCGAACACAAACTAGCATTCTGGAAACTACCGTAGTGTTTGCATCAAAATCAAGAAACCTTGGGGTAATGTAAAATCTCGTAGATCCAAAAACCACGGTCCATCCCAGAGTATGATGTCTCTGACTTCCGAGGTTTGAAATTTGACAATGAAGAATCCTTTGGAGCATAGATGTATTTCGCAGTCCATGGTCAAGTTTGTGAAAATCCAATGAAAGAGGTGCATTGGTTTGGGCCAAAACCTGTTGAATCGACAGATAATTGCTTGAGATTCATATGTGGTGCGATGTTCATCAATCTCGGGAATGTTTATGGCCGGTTCATGTGTATGGTTCAATTGCTCTACTATGTAAGGGCTAGGGGTGTTGCCCTCTGGTTCTGTAGGTGCAGTTGCTTTATTGTTCCCCCGTAGTATGTTCTTGAAAGAGCACCCTCCTTTATTGTTTTCTTGTTTTGAGGTGTTGCATCCCTTTGCTCGGCCAAGGCTTTTGGATTTTCCCTATTCCACTACTCCTCCTCCTCTTAGCCGTAGGTTGAGGATAATGGTTGACCTTGAACTTATGAAGTATTCCTTTATGGATCTGTATTCTTGTAAGATTTTTCCTTCACAGATCAGTGATTGCAGTTGACTTGGGTATCCCAATGTTTGTTTGTTTTTTTGTTTCAGATTAATCACCCGCTTTATATTGTTTATCCACAGTATTATATTTTTCCCCACATGAGGTCTAATAAATATTTGAAAACAATTTGGGGTTACCTGATGCATGGCTTTTGTTATCTCACGTCAGTACCATTTGTGTGTGCCTCTACATTGGTGTGCTCGATTTGGCTCGGTGGATTCCATTGGAATACAGTTCAGGTTCTCCATGAGTTAGGGCAGCTGCGTCTGTCAGTGCGCGGCATATATAAATGTAAAATGGATAATATTTCAATGAACGTGAAAAATGTAAAATGGATAGTATTGAAATGCACGATATTAGCAATAAAAATAAAAAATATAAATCAATCTTAAAAAATCAATACACATAATTTAAATTCAAATTACAACTCAATCAATATATCATTAATCATTAGGGTGAAAAGGATAAACAAAAACTACTTCAAAAAATTTATATTACTATTCCAAGGTTATATGAATTAATGATCATTTTTTTATTTTAGAAATTAATGGTCATTTTTATATTAAATAATGTGAAATAATCAATGCCATATTAATAATTAGGTGCAAATACACACAAAAGGAATAAAAAAGAAATAGAAGATATGTGAATATCATTTTGAAAAACTGAATCATTAAATTTAAAAACTTCTATTTCTAAGAAAATAAATATTATATAAAGTTTATTTAAAAAGAATTGAGATAATACTAACATTATTTCAAACTAGAAACCAAATGTCATTGATTTGATAACTCATTTTCACCCATTTTTAGATAGTGTCTATTTAATAGTAAATCTACTTAATCCTAGATTTATTATGCTCCACTAGTTCTGCACTCTGCTAGATTTTGGGACAACCCCCATAATTCCAAAGCCTTTTTTCACATCCAAACCAAGCTGATTTTCAGACAGGACAGTCTGAACTAGCTAATTTTGATTCTTCCAACTCTGAAAAATTGTTTTGTAGATTTCCAACCAAAATTTTCAAAATATATCCAAGTCATCAAAATTATCCACCTGGTCTAGGCCACACCAAGACTTTGCATGACTAAAATTTTACTGACAAAGTTTCAACTTTTTCACCACAAAATACAAAATGTCTTATCAAAACACATTGCACTATTACAATACATATATATATATATATATATAAATTTTAAATCCATCTAATTTAATGATAAATTTTGATTATTTTTTAAACAAATATATAAAAGAATGATGACATTTTATTGTGAACCTGAAAAATGTAAAATCAATAATATTTGAAATGCACAATATTAACCATAATGATGGAAATATGAAACCAGCAAATAATAGAAATATGAGATCAATGAATATTGAAATATATAAGATAATTTTTTTAGCTGGCTATTATCACTCTATTTTTTCTTTTCAAAATACATGCTCAAAATTAACGTTTGTTTTTTTCACAGTAACGCATGCATCAATCCATGCAGTTGTAACAGTATCAAAGAACGATCCGAGCACCATTTCTAATATAAGCAGTTACACTTTATTATCAGGCCTCCACCATTTCTAATATAACTTCATGGCATTTCTAACTTTGCCATAACTAGAGAGTAATTTGTTCTTCAAAACTTCATCACAGAAAAACCCAAAAAGAACAATGCAGTGAACAACTCTGTGACAGAGATCCTGTTGATGCTGCCATTACTGGAACTGGGAGTGGAAGAGCTACCAGAGCTTGTGGTAGAGGACGAGTTGGAGGGGGACGAGGATGTAGAGGGGGAGGAGGAAGGGGAAGGGGATTTTGCAGAGGCAAAATCAATGGAGCCAAAGCTCTGGAGGTTGGAGTTCCCAAAGGCATGAACAGAGGGATTGAGCCCCTCAGCCTTGCTACCCACCTCCCAGACATGATTCACCACACTTTTCTTTGAAGGCAGAACCACCTTTGCAAATATTGTCATGAGCCCATTCTCAAACTCAGAGCTCAGATCTGTTGCAGGGAAACTTATGGGAGAGGGCACCAGGGGTGGCCTCTTGGAGATAACATTGTAGGTGTTGCAGGCCATGTTGCCATTGGATTGCTTCAGGGCAATGAGAGCCTGTGTGCCCGACATGCGTTTGGCATTAGGATTTATTCCCCACGCCACCCATCCCGAGGGGCTCCCCGGCTTGGCTCTGAATGCCAAATCCACAGACCCATTTGCAGGGTAATAAGTCCATGACAGAGTTGCACCCAGCTGTGGAAGATTCAGACATTGCGTATAATTTCTTGTGGCATTGCTGCCTGGACTCCCACTGAAAGTCTTGGGGCAAGAAGTATCTGCAGAATCTGCAACATGCAGCCACAGGGAGGCCACCAGCAGCAATGGCACAAAATGAGAATAAATACCCTTCATGGCTCAAGGTACTGAGATGTATCAGACCAATAGGCAGTTCAGATCTCAGTTGTGCGATCTGATACTAGAAACCAAAGAGCCAGGTCTGGGTTATGTAGAAAGTTGGGGGCCCGGGGGTATTAATAGTTGAAATGACCTTGGGGGAGGAAATTAATTTATGGTTCGATGGAAGACATGAAGCATCTGTACTTAACTGTAACTCCATCCAACATGGAATACTCCGCAGAGTGGATTTGCTGGCATTACCAATTTTAAAAGGTGTAGTTTAACGATGTGATTTTTTTGTTTTTTCGGTTGGAATTTGATTTGATTAACCGGATATGATTTTATTTTTTCCTTTAGAATTTGATTACATGATTATTGGTAAAATCATAATATCTTATGATATTTTAAGATTTAAATTATATTTTTGAGTATGAATTTAGAATTATGACATATTTTAAATTTTAGACTCACTTTTCACAAATATAAACAAGAATTCTTCTTAATTTTTAATGAATAATATTAGCTCTCAATCATCTTACAAACTATGGTATAGGATTTCAGCCTTCCACAAAGTCATTTAAGATGGAGTTCATATCTTTTGCATGAAAGACATAAGCCTTTTTCCCATCTTGATTAGCTAGAGGAGAATATGGAACCTTATACCCATTTAAAATAGTCTTCCAAACTTCAGCACCAAGATGCATTAAAGAAATTTTCATTCTTATCTTCCAAAAGAACAACTTGTTCCCATCAAATAAAGAAATTTTGATTCAACATTCTCGACTAGTCATGGCCCTTGTAAAATCTTCTTCTAGCTGTTAGATTGTTCTTGAAGAAGCTTACTCTATACCAATTGTTGAAAATACACAATAATACTAAGAGGCCGGTTGAATCCATATCACTCATTTTTAAACTCCTTTCTCTCCATATTTTTTTTTTTCCAGGAAAAAATTCTTAATTTTTCATTAATGAAAAGAAAAATTACATGTTGCATTTTCAGCATAACATCTATGTAGTGATCAAGTATAACAGTAATTGTTCAAAACTATACATTGTTCTTTCATAACATATCCGCTATCATCTATAACTATCTAGTATCATTATATACAATTTACAAGAAGTACATAAAATAAATAAAAGCCACCGTTGTGATAGTGTCAAAAACAAAACAAAAAATGCAGTCACCTAGACTGTTGTTGGATCCTCCAAGTCTTCGATAAATGGCCTATGATAGTACTGATAAATTTGGGAGCCTGTATGTTCAGTAATGTGCCATCTGCCCCAGTCTAACTGCGAGGCTTCTTTGGATAATTGATCAGCCACCTGATTTCTCTGCCTGTAAATGTGAGAGATAGTAATATGATCAAAATATGCTTTAAGTGTGAAGACCTCATCCAACAGTGCTCTAAGAATGTGAGTATGACAATGTGATTTCAGATTGAACCAGTCAATAACGATTTTAGAATCCCCAAAAATCTGTATCCTGTTGCATTCGTGTTCCCGGGCAAAAAGAAGTAGTCTAAGGCTATTAAGCTCCGCATAATTATTGGTGCCTAGGCCAAGGCCCATCTTGACATGGAAATAATGTAGATTGTTTATGTGTAGAACCGCACCCCCACCACATCCTGAATTTTTGGCTGCTCCATCAAAATATGCCCATGGATAATTATGATCAATCGGTTCTGGAATAATAGTTCTGATGTTGTTATCGATTTCATCATTAGGAATCATTAGGTAATTGGTGACAAAAAGCCTACTAATGTGTTCCCAATCCACGACAATATTCTTGAAAATGATCTGGTTCCGAGCCATCCAAATACCCTAGGCAATGAGCAATGGGAGGTTTCGAAATTTGGATGGGTGAGATTCCTTCCATTAGCTATCCCAAGCCTCCTGAACAGAATTGCCTCGCCAAGAATTAGAACATCCCACTACCGCGCTTGTGATCTGCCAAAGAGGTATGATGGCCGAGCATTAAAGGAAAAGGTGATTCACATCTTCCACATGAGAAAGACACAAACTGCATCTGGAAGGACCACAATAATAACGCCGAGTGAGGTTGTCTTCTGTCAGGGTGCAGTTTGAAAGAATGCACCACATAAATAATCTCGTTTTAGGTGGTGCCTTTAGTTTCCATAGTAGTTTCCACCACCATTGAGTAGCCTGAGGATCCATGGTGCGACAGAGCGAAATGTAGCCAAATTTCAGAGTATAGAGACCACTAGGGGCAATTGCCCAAATAATTTCGTCCTCCCGGAGAGATAAGCGGATATTAGTGATTCTGAGTGTACGGATGTAGCGATTCCAATCCAACCACCAATGTTCAGGGATGTCAAGAGTCAATGTAGATAGCCATGCCTGTGAATCTCAAGTAGTATTGGGGGGGTCAACAATCTATGATAAAAAGAAAATACCTGATCTGGCCAAAAGTTGGGGAATACCATCCGACAATCTGTAATTGTTGCCACTCCCTGACCAAGCATCCACCCCAATCTTGACATTTTCCCCAGAGCCAATGCGCCACGCCAGTCCATTTTTGATGAGATGGATGGATCTGGAGATGGCCTTCCAAATAATAGACGAGTTGTGTGGAGGCAGTGTACGCCCTCTGATCCAGTCCATAGTAGAAAATGGTGAAATATATTTACAATAGGTAACCCATTGCCACACTTTTTCTGACGAGGAGATGCCATCCCATCTTAGCCGCAAGAGCAGTTGCAAAATGGTTTAGATCCTTGAGTCCCCAACCACCCCAAGCTTTTGGTTTTGTAATATTTTTCCAAGTGATCCAAGCATAGGGACGTCCTTCCTTTTTTCCTCTCCATAAAAATTTTCTACAAAGAATTTGAATTCTGGGAGTCACCCCTTTGGGATTCCAAGCCAATGCCATCCAATATACAGGGATTGCTTCCAGGAATGATTTAATAAGAACCAATCTTCTAGCTCTGGAAAGCCATCTTTGTTGCCAAATGTTGATCATACGATCAATTTTAGCGATAAGCCAGTTCCATTATTTAATGTGGTAGTCATTTGGTAGAAGATGGAAACCTAGGTAATTCAAACCCTCTTCCAGGTGCTGGCGCTCAAAATGGAAAAGTCCCAGATCCTATCTGTGTTCGTTGACTGTACAACGAACCATAATAATGGTGGACTTCTGATGATTAGGGCTCATACCAGTCGCCTTACTGAATAAATTGAGGATATTATGAAATTGTGAGTTATCCTGGCAAGAACCATCTAGAAAGATTATAACATCATCAACAAACAATAAATGAGTCAGTTGTACCAAATCATTAATAATGGTCCCATGGATAGAACCCTCATCTTTGGCCTTGTTCAGAATGGAAGATAATCCTTCCATAATAAGAAGAAAAAGCAGTGGGGAGAGAGGGCAACCTTGTCTGAGACCCTTCCCTGCATGAAAGAAATCAATAGCAACCCCATTGATCAGAATACTAAATGAGGCATTGGTGATGCATCCCATAATCCAATAAATTGTGAAAGCAAGAGGAAATCTAATATGAAGAAGTATAAGGTTCAAATAACCCTAGTTGACACAATCAAAGGCTTTGGCCAAATCAATCTTGAGGATGGTAGATTTGAGATTCCTGAGTTTGATGAAATGCAGAGCCTCCTGAGCAGTGCCAATGGCATCATGGATTT
Source organism: Pinus albicaulis (assembly GCA_034641835.2). Taxonomy (NCBI): domain Eukaryota; kingdom Viridiplantae; phylum Streptophyta; class Pinopsida; order Pinales; family Pinaceae; genus Pinus; species Pinus albicaulis. Next base: position 549,373,327 of record CM076572.1, read on the forward strand.
GTCTATGATGAAGGAAAGAAAATTGCTCTTGTCCAATATGGGTGGAGAGGATGGGTTTAATGCGATTTTCAATTACTTTGGATATAATCTTGTATATGTAGTTACAAAGAGAGATTGGTCTGAAGTCATGAAAAGAAAGGGGTTTCTCTGCCTTGGGGATGAGGGCTAAGAAAGTGGCATTAAATCCATCATAGATTTGGCTAGTGGTCCTGCTATGTTCTATGACCTGAAGAAGGTCCATGCCGATGAGATCAAATAAAGATAGATAAAATTCAATCAACCATACGTTGGGCCCAGGACTTTTTTCCTTCTTAAACCATTTTAGTACCCCTTCAACCTCCCCCAATGTGACAAGTACATTGAGTTCCTCCATCTGATCCACATCAACAAATCTATGCAAAGTCCTGGAAATCTCCATAATTTCCAATATATTAGCATTCTTTGGAGCCCTGTACAGTCTAAAGAAGTGATCAATACCCATTTTAGCCAGTTGGGTGTGTGTATGTGCCACTCGACCATTGTTATCCGATAGGTCCCAAATGGTAATAAAAATCCGACGACCCTTGGCACATTGTTGGAAAAACTTGGTATTGTCATACCCAGCCTGTAGCCATATGGCCTTGCTTTTGAGCCTCACTCCTCCTCTTGAGCACGAAGAATTTTAGTTCTTTCCATTTCTAATGCAATCAATCTGTCTTTTGCTTCTAATGAGCTGAAACCGATAAGGACTGGTCCAGTTAAAAATCCAATCTCCTGCTCGGTTTTCTCAAGTGATTCTTTCTCTCTAATTTTCTTATGTCTTGCTCGGATAATTGTATGAGATTTAAGTTGGGCCAGGTTGTCGTAGAGTACTCTTGTAGGCTCCTGTGTAGGAAGGTGAGCACAATAGATCCAATCTTTAATTACCATAGTCTGAAACTCCTATTCTCCCAACCAAGTAGAGTTGAATTTGAAGGGAGCACGAGGCTTTTGCATACCCTTCAAAAATTCAAAATAAATAGGTGAATGGTCTGAGGATCCCCCAGTACCAACCCATTGCAGAGCCGAATCAAATTGTTCTGCTAATGATGATTTGATAAGGAATCTATCAAGTCTCCTGGCCAGGGCCGCATTGTCCGTCCTCCTATTCCTCCAAGTCGGGCATTTTTTAGGCATAGACAGATCCAGTAGGTCATCAACAATAATGAGACTGAGAAAGTAGTCAGATAGAGGATCCGGGATGGCACTCAAACCCCAGGACTCAGAGAGCCCAATGGAGAAATTGAGATCCACCCCCATAATGATGTTATCTCTCTGCATGATGGAGCTATGCATCCAATCCTCCCAGAAAGTCTCCCGATGGCAAGGTCCATAGATATTGATCAGAGTGATCATATTGTCAGAATCCCTTGTGGTAATATCACTGCCAAGAATACCATCCCTTCCCCACCATCCATGAACAATAATCGATCTATTATTGAGCCCAATGGCACACCCACCAGATCTCCCCCTAGCATCGATCGTCTAGAAGGTCCAATCGGGCAAGATAGCAGCAAGGGTTTGTGATACAAAAGATCCAGCTCCAAGGGTTTCTTGTAGGAATAATACATCAATCTTAACACACTCCAATAGAGCTCTTAGGGCCAGTTTTTTATCAGGGTTGGCTAAACCTTGACAATTAAAAGAGAGGAAAATCATGGATCACCTCTGCCACAGGTGTTCTTTTCTCTAAGAACCCGCTCAATAGAATATTGAGTGCCTGCCGCAACCTCCAGTCCAGCTTTTCGAATGGCTCTGGTCAATGAAGAGGGTTGCCCTCGCATAGATCTCAGGCAATAACCCCCAAAATCCTCCCCAAGGCCGGATGACCACAATTCAAGAGTGCAGGAAGACAATCTGAGATTGTAAGGATGTCCCCCCCAGAAATACAGTCGGATGAATGAGTCGAATGGGAAGATAAATCATCAGATAAGGTTATGGAGCTAGGCGAGGAACAAATGGAGGGGCAGATGCAATAGGGCAATTTAAGGGGTTCAATATACAATCTGCAGAGGCAGTACCATGATGCGAGACAAAACATTCAAAGCCAGAAGTAAAAATAAATGAATTAACATTCGATTCAGAGAGGGTGGTAGAAATACCCGGTGTCGATATTTGAAGAAGAGGTGATAGTGTGGTGCATCCATGAGTCCGTGGGTGAGAAATGGGGGGCCCAGAGTGTCCAGCAGGTGCAGAGCCACCCTCCATATGATCCGGGTCGACTTGGTTCTTCGATACTCCACCTTCTTCAGTCCAAGTGGCCATATGAACCAGAATCTTGGGAGGAGTCGCAGGTGCTTCAATAAGAGGACACTCTTTAAATAAGTGCTCGACTGCATGACACCTTCGACATCTAAAGGGTACCCCTTCATTATCTAGAATTTGCAACCTCATCATACTGTTGAAATGCATATTATATGCTTCAAAGAGTCCATCCCTTGTGTCCAGAAAAACAAGGATCATAGCCATCGAAATATTCCCAGAGTCTAGGTAGGGCCTGTCGTGGTCTAGGTAAGTTCCCAGATCATCCCCAATGGATTTGAAAAGAGCTTCATTCCAGAAATGGAGAGGGAGTCCTGGTAGTCTAACCCAGACAGGGCCCGCCCTTGCTTTCTGCTTGTCTGGGTCAAATAAGGGTATCCAACGCTTTAACAAAACCGAGTTCATCTCGATGTGCTAGTATCTGGATAGCAACCACTCCACCATGTCTGGCTGCAGAAATATAAGGGCAAACCAACCCTTTTTCATTGTGAGGACCCCCGGAACCAGTGGTAGATAGTTGCTCCATATCTCTGCTGTCAATATCTTAAGTCTAGCACTTGTGTAGCTTCTACCACGGGCTCTGCCTACCAGGATAGTTTGAGATTTTCGCATGACCTCCTCCATACTCACTTCTTGGCTGATGGAGAAATCCTTCTTAGTCCGACTCCGCGTACACCTCTGTTTCCTCTTTCCACAATGAGGATGTCTAGTAGGCGAGGTCCACACCGGTTCGACTGCTTCGTCAGAGTCAGAAGCTATCGAATTGTCCTGTGGTTGAGTCAAGGTTGGTATATCTTAAAAGCAACTAGAGGTGACGGTCGATACAGAAATCTATGGTATTTCCTGATAAGTAGAGGGCAGAATCCCACCTTACAGAATGATTTTATCGATACCAAGTGAATCTCCTTGAGTGAAGGAGCAACCCCCAATCGCCACAGAATACCCAGGAGTAACAAAGGGTTCCGACATCTCTTGAGCTTGTTGCTCCCAAGCTCTCAAAACGGATGGTGAGGGGATGGAAAAAATTGGAGAGGTCACATTTTGTAGGAGGGGTTCTGAACACATTGCCAGATTCTGCGAGATTTCCATCGACAGTGGAGGAATAACTTCTGACCCACTATTCTCTGCCTCCACGTCTTCCTTATCCGAGTCTGTCGTGTCCTCCAGCTCTGCGTCAACAGGGAAAGAACTCTGAGTGAAAAATATTTATCTTCATCTATGTAAGAGATGTTAGAAATACAAGCATACTTAGATGAACTAAATTTGCATGGATGTAATTTTTCAAAGTTACCATAGAGCGATCATTTATTATTTCATAATCCTAAATAGAATGAATGGTAAATTCATAATTACTCCAATTTATAATATTTTATTTATCTGGTGAATATGTTTTTGTATATGAAGGAAGTTGCGAATAGAAAGTGTAATTATTATATAGATTAGAGTTTGCAAATAGATCACGATACGATGAAAAATAACTTTTTGAGCATATGTGATTGAATATTTCTTTGTTGGTTAAATGATTATCACTATCAGGGCTCAATTACTCAAATTTGTCAATTTCAACACAAACATTACTAATAGAGAACTCAACTACATTTGAAATAATTTCAGTGGTAGCTTCAAGATATTTAGAATTATCGTTACATTCCCAAGATGGTGTAACAAAATGTTCCAACCTATGTGATTGAACAAATTATTAGTAAGTTTAAAATAACCATCCTTAATATCTTTTGAAACATGCATATTATGAAAAGAATGATCTTTATGTTCATCATAATTTTCCTAAGTATACAAGGTTAAAAGAACCATCCTTAATATCTTTTGCAACATGCATATTATGAAAAGAATGATCTTTATGTTCATCATAATTTTCCTAAGTATACAAGGAAGCGAACAAAGGTAATGAAGCCATTCCTTTAAGTTTACATAAGAAGGTTTATTATCAAGATGAAATTTAAAACAAAATAATCTAAATATGAGAAGAAAATATTTCATAGCCTCACCTTTATACCTGCATAGTTTTTCTAGTTCCAAACACAATTTATTATAACCATAATCTTGAAAAGCATGTAAGAATTCACTTACAAATGTTCCAATGTGTAGATAGTGCCTCACACAAATATTTTACCCAACCTTTGAATATAAGAGTGAACAATATGCATGACACCCTTATCAACCATATTGTGAGAAATTTAATTTTGAATAAAGTGAAGAGTATGTTTAGATGTAGATGTTTTTCCCTCACCATCAAATTTAATTTCTGACAAGAATTTAATTATCTTTAAAACAGTACATGATGCTCTTCTAGAGACACATCTCCAAATAGGGGCTTGGGAATGAGCCATTAATAATAAAAACTCATAAAAAATAATAGCTTCATAGGGATAGCATATTATTTGCCCTTCTTTTAGAGCCAATTGTTGATAGGGGAAAAAAATCCTCCTAAAACATGGGATCATCACTTGACCAAGGCCCCAATTAGGCCTATACTCGTTTGGTGTGGTGATGTCCACTCGTATGTGGGCCACGTTTCCACTGAATGAATTCTTCCTCGAGAGGATACTTTCAAATATGCTTTCCTAAACCTTAATGTAGTACAATCTAATAATATAAATAAAACTAACTAATCTAACTAAATCTACCTCCTATTTTATATCTAACTATCCCAATTGGGATAAACAAGCAGTTTATATATCCCAATTGGGAGTAGAAACACTTTAATTGAAAGATGTTGAGAGGAAGATAAATTGTTTAAAATAAGAAATAGTTCATTGCTTAAGCAATTTGTTAAGCACAATACATAACATAACTTATAGAAGTCCATATTAACATTTCAACGTCTCAATATAACTAGTGAAAATAAAAAAGATAATTTTATTCTAGAAACTAAAATAGTTTCATTTCTCATAATTGAAAGATATAACACATTCTCAACAATGTGCCAAAACATTCTACATATTATTACAAAAAATATTCTTTTCACGAGTTATTGGCCATCAAATCCCTTATTAAGTTGCGATAATAGCATACAAAACCCAATATTAAATTTTTTAGCGAATGAAAACATTGACATTAAGAATAAGCAATATAATAATACACACCCAATTCCTTTTGCTAATTCCTCCTTCTATGGTTCTTAGCCCTTCGAAAATGAGTTGAACAATCATACACAACCTTTCCTCTCGAAAATGAGTTAGACAATCATGCACAACCTTTCCTCTCCAAATTAGTCCTTCGAAAATGAGTTAGACAATCATGGACAATCTTTCCTAAAAAAAAAAATGAGTTAGACAATCATGCACAACCTTTCCTCTCCAAATTTCTAACCCTAGCTACAAATTTTTATTAATCAAATTGGAAAGGAAAAAAATCATATCTAGCTAATCTTATCAAATTCCACCTGAAAAAACAAAAAAATCACATCGTTAAACTACACCTTTTAAAATTGGTAATGCCAGCAAATCCACTCTGCGGAGTATTCCATGTTGGATGGAGTTACAGTTAAGTACAGATGCTTCATGTCTTCCATCGAACCATAAATTAATTTCCTCCCCCAAGGTCATTTCAACTATTAATACCCCCGGGCCCCCAACTCTCTACATAACCCAGACCTGGCTCTTTGGTTTCTACTATCAGATTGCACAACTGAGATCTGAACTGCCTATTGGTCTGATACATCTCAGTACCTTGAGCCATGAAGGGTATTTATTCTCATTTTGTGCCATTGCTGCTGGTGGCCTCCCTGTGGCTGCATGTTGCAGATTCTGCAGATACTTCTTGCCCCAAGACTTTCAGTGGGAGTCCAGGCAGCAATGCCACAAGAAATTATACCCAATGTCTGAATCTTCCACAGCTGGGTGCAACTCTGTCATGGACTTATTACCCTGCAAATGGGTCTGTGGAGTTGGCATTCAGGGCAGTGGGAGCCCCTCGGGATGGGTGGCGTGGGGGAATAAATCCTAATGCCAAACGCATGTCGGGCACACAGGCTCTCATTGCCCTGAAGCAGTCCAATGGCAACATTGGCCTGCAACACCTACAATGTTATCTCAAGAGGCACCCCTGGTGCCCTCCCCCATAAGTTTCCCTGCAACAGATCTGAGCTCTGAGTTTGAGAATGGGCTCATGACAATATTTGCAAAGGTGGTTCTGCCTTCAAAGAAAAGTGTGGTGAATCATGTCTGGGAGGTGGGCAGCAAGGCTGAGGGGCTCAATCCCTCTGTTCATGCCTTTGGGAACTCCAACCTCCAGAGCTTTGGCTCCATTGATTTTGCCTCTGCAAAATCCCCTTCCCCTTCCCCTTCCTCCTCCCCCTCCACATCCTCGTCCCCCTCCAACTCGTCCTCTACCACAAGCTCTGGTAGCTCTTCCACTCCCAGTTCCAGTAATGGCAGCATCAACATGATCTCTGTCACAGAGTTGTTCACTGCATTGTTCTTTTTGGGTTTTTCTGTGGTGAAGTTTTGAAAAACAAATTGCTCTCTCTAGTTATGGCAAAGTTAGAAACGCCATGAAGTTGTGGTGGAGGCCTGATAATAAAATGTAACTGCTTATATTAGAAATGGTGCTCGGATCGTTCTTTGATACTGTTACAATACTGTTACAACTGCATGGATTGATGCATGCGTTACTGTAAAAAATACAAACGTTAAAAAAAAATATCTTATATATTTCAATATTAATTGATCTCATATTTCTATTATTTGCTGGTTTTATATCTCCATTATTGTTAATAGTGTGCATTTCAATATTATTGATTTTACAGTTCACGATAAAATATGATTTTTTTTTTTTTTTACATATTTGTTTAAATAATAATCAAAATAAAATGTATTATCAAATTAGATAGGTTTAAAATTTATATATATGTGCACTGATTAATAGTGCAATGTACTTTGATAAGATATTTTGTGTTTTATGGTGAAAAAGTTGAAATTTTGTGAGTAAAATTTTAGTCATGCAAAGTGCTGGTGTGGCCCAAATCAGGTGAGTAATTTTGATGACTTGGATACCTCTAACTTGTAGTTACTCAATCCACCGTTAAGCATGTCCCAGTTATATCAAGACTCACATTAAATATTGTTTAACTATTTTATATTTTGAAAATTTTGGTTGGAAATCTACAAAACAAATTTTCAGACTTGGAATAATCAAAATTAGCTAGTTCAGACTGTCCTGTCTGAAAATTAGCTTGGTTTGGGTGTGAGAAATGGCTTTGGAATTATGAGAGTTGTCCCAAAATCTAGCAAAGTGCAGAACTAGTGGAGCATAATAAATCTAGGATTAAGTAGATTTACTATTAAATAGACACTATCTAAAGAAAATCCTTGGTATGGATGAAAATGAAAGCCATTATTTTTTCTTGTAAGTTTAGCAGGGCCTCTTTATTTTTCTATTTATCAAAAAATATAAGCAGGGTTACATTTTAAAACGCTATAACCTCAACCTGCCGAAGGAAACCAGTCTATTGGCCATCTAAGCTAGTTAAAAGCCATCCAGTATTCAAATTGTTTTTCCTCCTATAGTCTATAGACTTCATACTAGTATATCTACCAAAGTTTGACAACAACCTGAAAATATAAATGCTATCTTCAAAAAATATGAAACAACAAAAAGAAACATCTAAAAGTGAACTAGTTTATCAGTGATCTGAGGACTCAATCGGTGTAGGGTCTTTGACACTAGACCCATGTCCACTTGGTGCATCGTTTGAATTTGGCTCTCAATTCTTCCAAGTCTTGCTGTTGCTTGATGCTGAGAGACTCGAATGTCTTGCAGTTCTTTTTTGATATCTTGGAGAACCGAAATCACCTAAGAGACCACATGTGGATCTCCTCCCACTTCTTGCAAACTAGTCACAACCTTTGCCAGAACACATTTAAAGCCATTATTAAATCAATGACAATTGGTTGTTTTTAAGTTTCTACTTTGCAATAATGTTAGTATTATGTTAGTATTGGGTTGTTGAGGAAGTTGAGAGATTCTCTCAACTTCTCTCTCTAAGATTAGGATTAGTTCACCTATATATATTTGATGTATATCTGATTATTGGAATATAGAAATTATTATTTTGTGTGTGAATCCTGTGTTTCTGCTCTCTCACAATTTCTAATATGGTATCAGAGCCTGTTCTGGCTTGATTCCCTTACGGGATGGCCAGGAAAATGTGAGAGCCATGATTATCAAATCGTTGCTGTAGGAGAGTACATAGCTCAGTGAATTTATTTTCTGAGTAAAAGTTTTTTGTGTATTTGTTATTTTTGCTTTAAATTGTGTAAATGTAGAAAATTATTTTATTGGTTAGAGATCGCTGTAAGTTGCTCTGAATTTGCTCAATTCAAGTTATTATAGCGCTACCTACGGTGAAAACGCACGCAGTGTTAGATTCAGGTCTGGAGCTGCTGCAAGGGAATTTTTTGGTGCGTTGGTGCTGTGTTTTGAATCTGCTGCTACTGGAGAGGCAGAACGATTACGATGATTCAAGGGAGAAATTGCGGAGTAATTTACATATTTATACAGTGCATGGATATTTCCGCCGTTTAGAAGTCTCGTGCAGCATGATATTTATACAGTGCATGATATTTCCTGTTGCCGCCGTTTTGGTATTAATCAAAGTCAACCTTAACTCTGTGGTAACAAAAGTTCACCATCTACGACAATAGCCATCGGCAGAAAAGCCACGGGTGGCATTGTAGTTCTTTGCGCGGTTATTCTCTATTTTCTTGGCCTGAATATCTATGCGCGTTGCTTCTAGGGCCGTAGGGGCTCTTTCCGACGCCATTTGGCCTTTGTTGGGGACCATAACTCTCCGAGGCTGCGCAGAATCGGCCTACACAAGTCGGCGATAGAGGCAATTCTAATGTTTGTCTATGAACCGGAAAATAACAAAGCTACACTCGAGTGTGCTGTTTGTCTATGAACAGAAAATAACAAAGCTGTGCTAATTATTATATTTTTAGAGTTTTGTGAATCTGAGCATAGAATTGATTAGACTGTTCGTTTTCCTTTCACGGGTCCATCATGTCCGCGTTTCTACTCAACGGCATGTGGTCGCCCAGCTGCAATAGGTTCTTTCAAATTACGAGGTAAATCCGTCGAGCTAAATTCAGGGTAAAATTCAGAAGCGTCATGGGGATGTGGAGAGGCCACATCTGCTTCCAAAGGCAGAGCGAAATTATGAGAGGCAGCATGAAGATTCGCATCGCCCTCGGCTCCTTATGCCGCAACAGTTTATTTTGCAGAATATTTCTGGCAGTTAATTCGTGTGTCCACGGCCCTGTTGTGAAAGAAAATTCGCTTTAAAGTTCGTGGTTAATAGAATAGTTATTAAGTTTGCTAAATTTGATAATTGAGTGGTGTGCATAGTTATTATTATTGAAGCAGAACCAATTATTGAGAAAATTAGCATTATTTAAATTAGTCGTTCTTGACGTCCTACAGGGACTAGAGAACAATTGACTAATTTGATTGTGTGAATTTGTTATATGCTGATCTTGTTGTGCTACGGGCCAAGGAGCATCAGTTACAGGTTACAGTATGATGTGAAGCAGGTCAAGTTGTTAGATTAGCTCTTGAACACATTCAGTATTCAGACCATTTGCCTAGCTACTGATGGATAGCCGAAAGCGAAATATCCGACAGATGGTGATTGGTCCATAGGATGGTTCATCACTTGTCAGCTCTATCGCGGAAGCCTCGACGAGCCGAGTTGTCAATACTGTCGATCTTGCAAAGTTCATTATTGCTGGTCAGAAACAAATGTATTTTAAATGGGTTGAATGGTAGCTCGAAAATGGTGGAGAAAAGAGCGTTTCCTATGAGATCTCATAGTGGGTACAAATGTTAATGAAGACCGGGGCAGACAAATGTTTGTATTAAAGTAGTGTGTTCTCCATTTTTTTTATGTAGGCATTAAAGGGGGGTGTTTGAGATAATGCCTCCATTATTAGGCTTACTTAGTTTGGATTGGGTTGTTGAGGAAGTTGAGAGATTCTCTCAACTTCTCTCTCTAATATTAGGATTAGTTCACCTATATATATTTGATGTATCTCTGATTATTGGAATATAGAAATTATTATTTTGTGTGTGAATCCTGTGTTTCTGCTCTCTCACAATTTCTAATATGATCCGAGGACTCAATCGGTGTAGGGTCTTTGACACTGGACCCATGTCCACTTGGTGCATCATTTGAATTTGGCTCTCAATTCTTCCAAGTCTTGCTGTTGCTTGATGCTGAGAGACTCGAATGTCTTGCAGTTCTTTTTTGATATCTTGGAGAACCGAAATCACCTAAGAGACCACATGTGGATCTCCCCCCACTTCTTGCAAACTAGTCACAACCTTTGTTAGAACACATTTAAAGCCATTATTAAATCAATGACAATTGGTTGTTTTTAAGTTTCTACTTTCCAATAATGTTAGTATTATCTCAATTCTTTTTAAATAATATTTATTTTCTTAGAAATAAAAGTATTTAAATTTAGCGATTTAGTTTTTCAAAATAATATTCACATATCTTCTATTCCTTTTTTATTCTTTTCATGTGTCTTTGCACCTAATTATTAATATTATTATTATTACATTTATTATTTCACATTATTTTATATAAAAAGACCATTAATTCATAAAATAAAAAAATATAAACTTGGAATAGTAATATATATATTTTTTAAAGTAGCTTTTGTTTATCTTTTTTACACTAATGAATTAGGCTCTAGAAAAGTTTAGATTTAGTATATATTTGTTTTAGATTTAGTATATATTTGTTTTGTTAGGCTCTAGAAAAGTTTAGATTATCCATATAAGTATATACATTTTTGGATCGAAGCTTGTTGGTTTGATTTTGGTAGGCTCAAATTTATTTATTGTCTTTTGAAAAGAAAAATTAGAGTGATCATATCATTCTAAAAAAATAATATTGATTTTATATTTTTATTATGTGTTGTTTTCATATTTTTATTATTGTTAATATCGTGAATTTCAATATTATTGATTTTACATTTTTCAACAACAAAATGTCAATCATATTTTTATTTATTTGTTTAAAAAATAATCAAAATATATTATTAAATTAGATAGGTTTAAAATTTATATATATGTGTACTGAGCAATGATACAGTGTGTTTTGATAATGCATTTTGTGTTTTGTGGTGAAAAAGTTGAAACTTTGTGGGTAAAATTTTAGTCATGCAAAGTGTTGATGTGGCCCAGATCAAGTGAGTAATTTTGATGACTTGGATATCCTTAACTTGCAGTTACTCAATCTACTGTTAAGTGTGTCCCAGTAATATCAAGACTCACATTAAACATTGTTTAACTATTTTGTATTTTGAAATTTTTGGGTGGAAATCTACAAAACAAATTTTGAGACTTGGAATAATCAAAATTAGCTAGTTCAGACTCTCCTGTCTATAAATCAGCTTGAAAATCAGCTTGGTTTGGGTGTGAGAAATGGCTTTGGAATTATGAGGTTGTCTCAAAATCTAGTGAGTGCAGAACTAGTGAAGCATAATAAATCTAGGATTAAGTAAATTTAATATTAAATAGACACTATCTAAAAAAAATCCTTGGTATGGACGAAAATGAAAGCCATTATTAAATCAATGACATTTGGTTGTTTTTTTAGTTTCTACTTTGCAATAATGTTAGTATTATCTCAATTCTTTTTAAATAATCTTTATATAATATTTATTTTCTTAGAAATAGAAGTTTTTAAATTTAGTGATTCAGTTTTTCAAAACGATATTCACATATCTTCTATTCCTTTTTTATTCCTTTCGTGTGTCTTTGCCCCTAATTATTAATACTATTATTATTATTGCATTTATTATTTCACATTATTTAATATAAAACTGACTATTAATTCATAAAATAAAAAATTAGCATTAATTCATATAAGCTTGGAATAGTAATATGATTTTTTTTAAGTAGCTTTTGTTTATCCTTTTCACACTAATGAATTAGGCTCTAGAAAAGTTTAGATTGAATATATATTTGTTTTTTTTAATGATATATTGATTGAGTTGTAATTTAAATTTAAATTATGTGTATTGATTTTTTAAGATTGCTTTATATTTTATATTTTTTTATTGTTAATATCGTGCATTTCAATATCATCGATTTTACATTTTTCAAGCTCACAATAAAATGTGATCATACTTTTCTTTTATATATTTGTTTAAAAAATAATCAAAATGTATCATTAAATTATAGGTTTAAAATTTATATATATGTGTACTGAGTAATAGTACAATGTGTTTTGATAAGACATTTTGTGTTTTGTGATAAACAAGTTGAAATTCCGAGGGTAAAATGTTATTCATGCTAAGTGTTGGTGTGGCCTAGGCCAAGTGGAATTTTGGGTAATTTTGGTGACTTGGATATCCTTGAGTTGCAGTTACTCAAGACACTCGTTAAGCGTGCCAGTTATATCAAGACTCACATTAAGCATTGTTTAACTATTTTACATTTTGGAATTTTTAGTTGGAAATTTGCAAAACAAATTTTGAGACTTGGATTAATCAAAATTAGCTAGTTCAGACTGTCCTGTTTGGAAATCAGCTTGGTTTAGTGTGAGAAATGGCTTTGGAATTATGGTGGCTGTCTCAAAATCTAGTGGAGTGCAGAAGTAATGGAACATAATAAATCCAAGATTAAGTAGATCCACTATTAAATATACACTATTTAAAAAAAATCCTTGGTATGGGTGAAAATGAAAGCCATTATCACATCTACAATATTTGGCATTTGGTTGCTTCTTCAGGTTCTACTTTATAATAAAGTTAGAATCATCTTTTCTTTTTTTTAAATAATCTTTATATAATATTTATTTTCTTAGAAATAAATGTTTTTAAGTTTAATTATTTAGTTTTTCAAAATAATCTTCACAAATCATTTATTTTCTTTATATTCTTTTTGTATGTCCTTGCACCTAATTGTTAATATTAAGTAATATTACATTGATTATTTCACATTATTTAAGACAAAAATATCATTAATTCATAAAATAAAAATGATGATTAAAAATATCATTAATTCATAAAATAAAAAATGATCATTAAAAATACAAGCTTGGAATAGAAAAATGATTTTTTAAAAGTAGTTTTTGTTTATCCTTTTCACACTAATGAATTAGGCTCTAGAAACATTTAGAGTGCCTATATATTTGGATTTTTTTAAATGAGATATTGATTGAGTTGTAATTTGAGTTTAAATAATGTGTATTGATTTTTTAAGATTGATTTATATTTATTATTATTTTTTTATGTTAAGAGTATAGTTATTTTGTATTTAAATGGATTTGATTTTTAATAAAAAAATAATCTTTATTGTAAAATTTGGAGTATTAAATAAATTAATTTATAATTTAAGAAATTAATGTTTATGTAAATAAGGAATATAATTAGTATTTTATGGTAGTTATATTTTAATATAAAGTAAATTTCTTTGTAATTTAATATTTGAAAAAGATTCCTCGGATGCGGGTGTACGTAATCAGGTGTAATTCGCAGATGGGGAGGTGGCCGGGCACGTGGTTCACCACCACCGCCAGTCCTCTGCATTCAAAGCGAAAGCTCGTCACACAGGCCTCAACAGTTAATGCGGTTTCAATGCAATTCATTCCGCCTCGTTTTCTTGCCCTCCTCGGTGCTATGGAGCCCATTCCATTGATCCCGGGCGTTTTACCTCTGAGCTCTTGCTGTTCGCAGGTCGATTCAGAGCCCTGCCTGCGTACCAGCACAGGGAAACGGTGTTGTTTGAATTGCTGTCAACAGCTTTCTCCGGGTTTTCACGTCTCCTCTGGTCCGTTTTGCAATTACAGTGGCTCCTCCTTTGCCTGCAGTCACCCTCAGAACCCGTTCACTATCCCTCTTGTGTTTCTCCGCCCTGCCAAGTTCACTATGCCTCGACTGAGACCTAGGATGACTAGCAGGCGCGGCTCCTCTCGAGGGAATGTCATAAGACCGCCAGAGTCTCCTTCCTCTGCCTCTTCGTCGGACTTTTCTAATCCTGGTGATGGGCGCAATGTTGTTTACAGACGCGGCCATGGTCGTGGACGTGGGGCGCATATTCGCCTCTCCTCCAATGTTAACTCTCACTCCGACCGTTTCATCTACCCCTGCTCCCTCAATCATCATGAGTTTATTGCCTCTGTCTCCATCACTCTGAGGCCTAACCCCGTCGCTCAGTCTTTGCTCTCTGCCCCTAATACGACTGCTCATGCTCCGCCCTCTAGAATTGTCCCTGCTCCTAAGGATGAGGTTCTGTTTTGTCCACCCGACGTCAGTATGCCAAGTGCTCCGGAAGCTATCACCTCTCAGTTCGAGTTTCAGAAGGCAGAGCCCAGCGCTCCTTCAGGCAGCAGATTCTCTGACAAAGTTCCTCTTCCTCCAGATGACGAGGACTTCAACCCGTACGCTTGTCCAGTGGTGGAAGAAGCGCCCTCGCCTATCAATGAAGCTTAATGGATTCTGCTCGACAGTTTTGGACTACAGGTATCAAGAAGGGGTTAAACCTCCTTCTTCCTTTCAGTTTTTTGCAGGATTTTGACTGTCATTCTCCATCTAATTATCACTGGTCTCCCGGCTACAGGTTTCTTACTAGGATTATACATGTAACTGTCCTCAGGACAACATTCCATTGCCATACTAAAATTACTTGTAATTTTTGTTTTTGGATTTGTCTGTTGTGGTCTTATAAGTCGAAAATAGTCCTCCATTTCAGCAGACACAACAAACACAAGTATCAATGGTATAACAGTCGGACAAGGTCCTGGTCTTCAGTGTTTTTCATAGTCTGTAAACGGTCGTTGGTTTTAAGTGTCAATGTGCAGCAGTGTAATGCTAGAATGCCACATCATTGGGCTAGCCACTCGGAGGCCTCTGCCTCGTTGTAATCTTTTTTGTATCAATATAGAAGTAGACTTATTCAGAAAAAAAAAAAAATATTTGAAAAATATTATTTAAGTTTAATTTGATTTTGGTATTTTGAATTGTTTATTGGTTTTTTTGTAAGCTTGGGGATTTGGTGCCCCTAAGTTGTGTTGGTGTATGAGTTTATTATGGGTTTAAGTTTGAGCATTGATTGTGCATGGTTGGTGATTGGAGTGTTCTCCATAGTGTTGGTGGTAAGACTTTATTATGTATCTATCTAGAATGTTCTTGGCATTATGTTAGAATTTGGGTTTTTGGTTATTATTTTAGATGTTCCTCACAATGATTTGGTAGTGTTGCAAGTCTCCTAGTGTATGAGTATGTGGTGGGTCTATACCTAAGTATTGAATGACAATTGCATGATTAATTTTTCCTATGTATGGAGTGTTCTTTTTTCCTTAGTGTTGGTATCAGGGTTTCATTATGCTTTCACCTAGAGTGTTCTTTCCTTTTTAGTGTTTTAATGGGGTTTGGGGTTTTAATTGTTGTTTTGGATGTTCTTGAAAAAGGCTTGGTAATGTAAAAGCTATGGTAGTTGTTAGGGATTGTGATGGCATCAATCGTTAGGGATGTTTTGGATGTTGTGGTGGGATGTGGCCTTTCACCATCGAAGTGGTTGGTCTAGTTGTTGTAACTATGTGAATTTTTTTTCTGCATTTGTAGGTTTATTCCATGCAATGTTTATGCTAGGATTCCATTATATTATTTTCATTAGTCTGGTGGGTTGAGTCTTTCATTTTGGCATCGTCTTCTTGGTGTTTTGTTGGGGTTTCACCTTTAGGCTCTTATTTTGGATGTTCTTGGTAGTACTTTGGCACTATACAAGTTGTGGTAGTGGCTTGGCCTTTCATGTTCAAGAGACTTTGTGTGCTTTATGCATTGACTAATATTGTATTTTAGAGTATTCTTCTCAGTAGTTTTCTTGCTAAAGTTTCATTGTATAGTTTTTATTGGTCTTATTGGCAGTGGTTTGGTAGAGATTGTAGTGGTTTTTGCGGTGATGGTCGTTCTATGAGTTTTAGTGGCATTTTACATTTTTGTCATGGCTTTGTGTTCTACTATTTTGATGGGGTTTTATCTTTGAATTTTTTTGAAAATAATTGAGCTTATCCAAAATTTTCCTCTTCAAAGACTAGTTTGAGAAATTTCACTTGATTCTAAGGTATATTCATTTGTGTGCTTAGTATATTTTATTTCAAACCTTAAAATGGTTTCACTTAAGTCTATTTTCAATAAAGCATAGCAAGTTTTTGAAGATTACAACAATAATGAGGAATTAATCCCATGAACTACCTTGCTTAGTGGTATGATATACATTTTACTTTAATGTGAAACATTTTTTAAGATGCTCACATGAAAACACTTTTTTCATTTGATTTTAACACATTCTTCTTGATAGTATTGTTGCTAGGGTTCCATTCTATTCTCATTACTAGTGTTGTTGGATTTGGCCTTTCAGTAGGTAGTTTGTTCTAGGTTTTCTATTAGGGGTTGGCCTTTAGTCTCTTGCTATAAATGTTAAAATTTAAAATGGAATTTTAATATACATTGAAGAATTTTAAATTTGAGGATATTTGAGTGTAGAGCAATTGAATCCATGACTCGTCATGTCTAGTGGTTTGCTTGGTATTGAGTCACATTTTCTTTTAATGCAATAAGTTTGAGAATATATGCTTGAGAAAATATCTTTTTTTGTGTGAATTTATAAATGTGAAAATTTGGCTAACCCCAAACTCTATTGCAGCAACTGATGTTATTTCTTCTATTTGTTAAATTAATTAAACAAATTATTTGTTGTGTGCTACGACAAATATCAAAATAAATTCATTGCAACCTTCACAAAAAAAATATTGCGAAAGAAAAATAAATTCACACACAAAATATGACACCGTTATTTTTGGACTAAGTCTGCAGGAAAACCCAACTTGGGAAAATCGGTGCAGCAGCCGAGGGTTTTGATATTATACAGTAGTGAAATCTGAGTACAATATATGGATGCTTAATCTAACAATCCAAAATAGAGAAATGAATGGTAATAACAATAGTGAGAAAATTTCTCACTTCCACAGACGATTTTTCATTGACCTCAGCTTGAAATCAACTAGTCCTTGCTCCCTTTTCACAGTGATTATGCCAGCCTACACAGTTGCTGCATCCCACAAGTTTGGAAAATCGTCTCCTATTATTGTCTCCACAGCTGTTTTCTGGAAGACTGATGCTCTTTGCCTCTAGACCCTCTGCCCAAATTCCACCTCAGAATATCTCCTGCTCCCCAACAAATATGAAATCTCCTCACAAAGCTCTGAGTTGCCTCCGTGCTGCCTCTTTGTGGAAATCAACACCTCTTTGTAATGTACTCATCGGAATTGGAAAAGCTTCCCCCCACCTCAATATATTTGCCCCTCTGGAAACCAAATGCTTCTACTCTGGAGATCGATTTGCCAGAAAATCAAATACTCAACTGATTTGGTGTATTTTCTCCAAGTCCCATCGACTTCTTCTTATAATCCTCCATTGAGACTTCAATGACCATGATTAAATCTTAATTGATTGCTAGCATTAACTAGAAATTGATCCATGCACTTTTCTAGAAGATTCTCACCATGAATTAATTAATTCCTTTTAATTAATCATATTTCCTAATTTTGTACTTAGGAAATATAAAAAATTGACTAATTAATTTAATTAAGTCGTCTCTAGGTAGAATTTCCATAAACGATTTCTAGATATTGGAGAATACATGTATTCTATTCTCTTTGCCAAATCTCGTGGCTAGAACACATCTAATGCTACAAAAACTAACACTCCCTCTTAGCGAGGAAAGTGTTCTATTACTGCAACTGCAACTATTGCTACAATACACTGCCTCTACACCATCTCCTATCACAATGTTGATGTTGGGTTGTTGCTGGCCACAAAATACTGCGCAACTCTAATATGTGTTTTATTTGTGCTTCTGCTGACCCTGTTGAACTGCTTCCAACACTGAATCTGCACCGCAACTCTGTTTTTGCCTCTACCGAAAAATATACAACTTCTTCTCATCTATTGCTGCTACAATTGAGAATTATCCAAAATAATAAAACATTTGTGTTCAGTATGATGCATCTGTCACTTGAGTCATGACTGCTTCTAGTCTCTGCACTGCTGCTGACTCTGCACTATGCCAAATCTTCACTATGTTTCCCCTCATCTGACCGCTACTAGCACTAGTACATTTGGGGGAAATTCTGACACTTGGTTCCGACGCTTTTGACCAAATGTCGGAAATTTCCCCAAAATTTTTCAATATCGCCCGAAACCGTCGCTATACCGACGTTTAGAGAAAAGTGTCGCAATACCGACACTTAGACAAAGTGTCGCAATTGCGACGTTTGGAGGAAGATGTCGCAATTGTGACACTATGCCCCAAAGCGTTGCTATTGCGACGGCTGCCTCCAAACGTCGTAAATGTGACACAATGTCTAAGTGTTGCAATTGCGACGTTTGGAGGCATCCGTCGCAATAGCGACGCTTTATCCGCCGTCGGTATAACGACACTTATATGCACGCTACATAAAAATACGAAACTTATATGCACGCTACATAAAAATGAATTTATTAAAAACTACATTAACGTCTGATATCACGTGCGCATTCGCCCTCCGCTCGTGCAGAACAACATTCGCCCTCAGCATTCACCCTCAGCTCTTGTAGAACAACATTTTCCCTCAGCTCTTGCAGAACAGCATTCGCCCTCAGCATTCTCCCTGAGCTCTTGCAGAACAACATTCGCCCTCAGTGTTAGAGTCGGTCCTTACAGCCCTCCATCAGAGATCGTTTCGCTTTTGCATATTCATTCTTAGGTGTCTCGCTTGTTCCACTTCGTTGCATTTCGCTAGGAGCATGCCACTGACTAATGAGGGGGTCTGGTTGTCATGTGTTTCCTCATGCTTATACCTACAGGGCCATTTAAGAATTCCTCAAAAATCATTGAAGTTTATTGTCATTTCATTCATCGTCATTAAATGTCAGTTTCGTTAAAAAAAAAGGTCTTTAGTCCTAGAGTCTAGGGTTTTCGAGTCTTTTGCATACATGTCATAAAGCCCGCAGGCCATGAGGTTGGTTTCGCAAGTTTTGATTTCATATTTTTATTATCATAAGCATTTGAAAACATTTCTAGTCCAAA
The DNA here is from genome assembly GCA_034641835.2 of Pinus albicaulis. Taxonomy (NCBI): domain Eukaryota; kingdom Viridiplantae; phylum Streptophyta; class Pinopsida; order Pinales; family Pinaceae; genus Pinus; species Pinus albicaulis. Next base: position 549,392,710 of record CM076572.1, read on the forward strand.
ACTCTGTTTTTGAACTAGAAATTGTTTAATTTCATTTTTGTAACAATTGTATCCATTTCACCATGAGAAGCTTCAGTGCAAGCCTCTGATCTTTTCCTAAGCTAAAGTGCCGCATCCCTGCAAAAGACAACAAAGTTATCAGTCCAAAAATTCAGAAAAGCCAAAGGAGAAAGCATTGTAATAAGAGACCAAATGTCAAAATACCAAACATTATGAAAGTGGGTTCTCAAACACATTTGAAATCAAATTTGATTGCATGAGATATTTTATTCATGTATAAAACATGACAAACAAACTCATTTGTAAAAATCCGCAAGGCAGAAGTCAAATTCGTGTTTTTGGAGGCCGAAGACAAGTTGCATAATCGTTGACAGCGTTTGGAGGTGGGCGCTACCCACTTGAGGTGCGCGCTACCCACTTGAGGGGCACTACCCACTTGAGCGCCACGGCCAGTGCAAAATTACACGGGCGCTACCCACTTGAGGGGCGCTACCCACTTGAGCAGGCGCGCTACCCACTTAAAACAGAGCCCAGAAAATTCGTTTTTTGCGCCCAGATTCGATTCAAGTCGACTCCAAAAGCTTGCAAACAGGTTTTAATTGTTGCTCAATAGATTTTTAATATGGCTGTGATGTCAAACAAGCCATTCTTGGAGAGAAATATATGAATCCTTCATTCACATGAAAGTTAATTTCGTAAGGGTTTTGAAATTGTATGGGAAGTTTTATGAAAAATTTGAAAACCTTTGAATGGTAGATATGTTCACACCTTGGCACATTGTATATATGATCCTCACGCCCTCAATTATCATCTTATCACTGCTGTTCATACCCTTTCATATTTTTGCACAGTCTTATGTCGACTAGTCTATAGCCCTGATTACCATAATATCATCATTGCTGTTGTTATCATTCTATTACCACTGTGATAGTAATTTGTGTCACTATGGTTATTGTCGTGTTCTCCATATTCTCCAGTTCATAAACACAATCCTATACTTGTTTGCTTCTTTGACAAATTTTGCCCATCATTACCAAAAGCTTGCACCATACTTTGCAGTTGGCACTCATTTGTGAAACTCACTTATGGTCAAAACAGTGATAATTTTCATGCCACTAAAACAAAGCCATCCTCATTGTAATTTTGTTTTCCTGTGATACTTTGGCACGTGGGTGATATCTATTGGGTGTTGAACATACCTTATAACTTTTCTTTCACTGCATCTATATCAGTATCCATATTGCAAATATCTTGTTCAAAGCCATGTCAGAGACAGAGTCAATTTATGAGCGTGAGTCGGACAGTGATTCCACAACAGAGGGTAATGTGCCACGGAGGCCTCACAGAGGTGGAAAAGGTGGTAAACATCTCAGGGAGGAGCCTACTTCTTTGGCTCAATTGCAGGCATGTCCGCTTGCAATGGATTGTTTTCGGTTCAGTCATGTTTTCAATTCTGTGAAATGATCTCACAAACACAGCTTCATCGTGAACTAGCTCGTCTGTTTGTTCTTCATTTACGTAATGGCCATGTAAATCTCACTGGAGTAGATTTCTTTCTGTCACCAATGACTATTGCTCAGGCCACTGGTATACCAAATCTAGGAGAGGAATGGAACAAACGTCAGCATTTAGAGAAATCCCACTATGAGCCATACATCAAACCTGGGTATATGAGGCACTTGGGCAAAGTTTTTCCTTTCAGATTCCTGAGGGATGAGTTTGCACCGCTGATGAAACTCATCATTCGGTATTTCAGTTGCGAGGGCATATTCGCGCGTCTCTTTGCGTACCATGTTCGTTTGTTGATGCACTTCACAAGGGTACGTATGATGAACATTCCGTATTTCATGTATCGCAACATAGAGAGGATGATGATTTTTGTACAGAAGAAGAGCCCAGCACAGCAGCATAGAAGTATATATCATTACGCTTTGATCAAGATCATAGTGTTACATCAGTTGGCACAGCAGGGCATTGCTTGGGAGGATTTCATATCCCGTGACTTTTTCACAGCGTCACAGCCGCCTCGTGAGGTAGTTCATGATGCGGGAGAGCCTTCACACCAGCTGGGCATTCCTGAGATTGAGCACATTAGCACTCCATTGTTTATGACATATCAGCGAGGCCACAGGGCCTTATTTGCAGCTACACGACGAGTATTATCTTCACCCAGGGTGGAAGGGGTCTTGCCGACTTCATCAGCAGAGCGAGTATTATCTCCACATGATGTGGAAGGGGTCTCACCTTCTTCTTCAGCACAGGTACAAATCCAGGATAGGGGCAAGAAGCCCATGCATGATGAGGGTCCATCAGGAGGCCGGGACATGGATTTCACGATCATTGACGTTGATGCGAGCTCTCCTAGCTCGAAACTGAGGGAGATCATCCAAGAGCAGAGGGCCGAGAATGACACGCTGAAAGATCAGTTGCAGAAAGCTCAGTGGGTGATAAACTATCTGGAGCAGCGCAACAAACAGCTAGAGGATGAGCACACACTTTATGAGCTGCGTCGAATCCGTGAGGATCGACAGTTGGCCTGGAAGAGACCCGGTGACATGACACCAATTGATCGAGATTCTGTACTCACGCATGTAAAAATCCATCTGGAGAAGTTGCTGGCAAAGGCCAATAGAGAGAAGGACATGCTTCGTCACATGAAAGGCCATTATTGGGCTCGCATGCATGTTTGCAAAGCGAGAATGAAGATTCTAAAGAGGAGGTTGAGCGAAGCACTAAAACGGCGAAAAAGGCATGATCCACTCCGGATTTTGGCCGATGCTTCGTTGGCTGGGCAAGATACATGATGGAGGGTCTTCGCTCCGAATTTGAGCAAATTCGGAGAAAATTTTGTCATTTTGAAATATTTTAGTCTAAAAACAGGTTTTTCAGTTAAGCGGGTAGCGCGCCCATATGTTCACTTTTTTTTGGGACACTTGCTGAAGGAAATTTTTGCATTTTTGGATTTTTCATGGTAAGTTATGCATCCTCAGGCATTTCCGAAGCATTTCATCAGATTCTGGATGGCCAAAAAGCTCAAAAACACCATGAAAACCACCTTGCTGCCACCTTTTGCACCAGCAGGAAGTACTTCTAGGAGAATGAAGTTTTGGAGGGGCAAATGAGCTCCAAATTGAGAAATTCCACTTGGGTTGGATAGCCAACATCCAGGGCTTTCCAACGAGCTATCATGAGCTCAATTTGGATGCCGGGAAGTGCTTCAAAATCAGGTTGAAAGGCGCGCTACCCACTTGATTCAGGGGCGCTACCCACTTAAATTTTTCGCTGAATTTTCAACTTCCATCTCAGAATTTCGGCCAGTTGGGACCAGTTTTTCTTGTGGATGAAATTTTTGGGTTTTCATGATGTAAATTGATGGTTGACATGTAACTTTGGCTTATTTTTACCTATTCTAGAAGATTCACTCTCAAAAAAGTGAAAATCATGTAAATGAATCAGTTTCCACTCTTTTAGAGGCAAGTTGTTAGCTGCCTAGATTTTAGCTCCTTGATTAGAATTTGTTGAAACTACTCCTAGAAGGAGGATTTAGACCCCTAGAGGTGTGGGGAGGGGTTAGAGTGATCTATATATTGTAATTTCTGAGACATTCTACAGGTTGGACTCTTGGGAAACTTTTGGCACCATTGTACATATTTTTTCATATTTTGGCTAAGGAAAGATCAGAGGTTTTGCGGCACCTGTTGGGATTCTTGTGGTGTTCTATTCTTGATGGTGTTTCTTCTCTGTTTATTTTAAGTTATTCATGTTTAATGTATGCCATTCCTTTCATATGCTTCTGAAACTAAAATGAATGAGTAGATGAGGTTGAAACCATTGTTTACAGTGCTCTGCCTTTGAATTCATTTAGTTTTACATGTTTTCGACTATTTGGAGAGGATCCAAGTTCTTCTTTGCCCTCTTCAGCTCCTTATCATTCTAATCCGTCCATATATCCAATCAAAAGCATCAAGACAATCGCCTACCTCGCCCCAACTCGAATTCTGCAGAGATCTGACCTTATCCCCGGACCCAAAATTTGTTTTTCCCATTTCTCCAACGAAAACTCAAAAAATCAAAATCAAACATACCTATCTCTTTACTAGCCTAAAATCAGTATCAATTTTGAGTCATCGCAGCCCCTTTGAAGATCCTTTGCTGAGATAGACCCAGAGAGAGCTTGGTTTGATGTAGCCTTGAGTTTTACCTTAATTCAGCCTAAGGTAGATTTGAGCGCTAACAGAGTGGCGACCATACTGGGGAAAAATCTCAATGGTTTGCTTGTTGATGTGTTTGTATCGTAAGTCTTAGACGGAGTCTGAAGTCACGCCAGGTAGCTTTCGAAACGCTTTTGCTATGCATCAACGAAGTAGATAAACGCTGCTTCAGTCGATCTCCGGTAAGCTTGTGAATGCAACACTTGATTTGAAAATAACCCCAGTATACTTGTTCGTTCTAGACCTTTGGATGATTGAGTCTAGAAGTCGAAAGGCTGAAGATAATTGATTGTGTTCCTTGAAATTTATCCCGAGAAGATTAATACACTGGCTTCAAGAAGGAATACTAGGTCAAATCCTGACCCTGATCCACCAACAATATTTGAAAATCAAAATATGATTCCTAGGATACTTAGAAGACAAGGAAGTCAAGAAAGTTCTGAAAGAGAAAGTCAAGTGAGTTTTGGAAGTTCCAGATTGCTTTCTAGATCTGCATCTTGTCCTGTGAAAATTATATATGTTGACGAAATTCCTTTTGATGCACGATTTGAAACATCCTTATTCGTAAATTTTTCTGAAACTAAATTATCAAGATTAGTTCCGGATCCATTGTTTGCTAAAGATTTGCAATACAGATTTGTTTCATATCATTTGGATAGACAGTTGCAAAATTCCATTGTGGCTACCAACACTCCCGAATTCACTGAATCTGCTTCACAAACTCTTGGCCTACCATTCCCGTTCAGCCTGAGTTTTCTGATCAGAAATCCACAGTAGTTTCTCCTCCGTCTCCACCGCATACACCTCGTACTCCTACTGCTCCCAGTCCTCCTGTATCTCCGAGACAGCAGATTATAAATCCGCCAAGAGTCATGGCAGCCAGATTTGCACCTCTTGTTTTGCCAGCCAATTTAGATGCTATGCCTGCTGATTACCAGATCAAAATTCCTATATTTGATGGCACCCCACAAAGTACATCAGCTCATCAACATATTGTTCGAATGGCAGACTTTTTGGATCTGCATGAAATTGATGCAAAAAATGTTTCAATGAGATTGTTTGCCCAGACATTTGGAGGAGAGGTTCGCAAATGGTTCAGAGCTTTACCAGCCAGAAGTATCAATACATTGCAAGACCTTCAGACACAGTTCTTAGATCGATGGGAGATGAAAAAGGATCCACTACAGATCACTTCAGAGTATACAAACATCAAGCGTAATCCTGGTGAGTCCGTTCAGGATTATATCATTAGATTCAATACAGTGTACAATGCAATCCCATATGATTTAAGACCATCTAAAAAGTCAGCCCTATTTAAATTTCCGGATGGTTTTGATCCGGAGATGGCTTATTCGCTTCGTGATCGAGATCCGCCTACCTTAGAAGATATGCAGAAGATTGCCGTTAGTGTTGAGGCGAATCTGAATGATAAGAGAGCACGGTTGAAAGCAGAGAAAAGGGTGAATATAAAAGAAGAGCCTTCCACATCTACATCCGAACAACACTTGCTTCGTGAGATGGAAAAAATGTTCAAAAGGATGACACTTGACAAATCAGAAACGTAGATTCGGAATCCAAACTATCGTGGCCAGCAGCAACCACAGTTCAGAATAAAGCAACGTGAACAAAGACCACAAGAGCCGGCAGCGCAACAGCAGATTAAGACACCTCTTTTGCAGAATTTTGTGAGTCAAGATTCAGACGATGATGATGATGTAGCAGGTGAGAAAAATCATTTCTTCACTCCCGACGATTTGCCTATTTATATTACTGAGGATGAAGAATATGGAGAGAGTTCAGCTGCTCAGAAAGATGAAGATTTCATTTTAGCAAATGATGCAGATTTAGAGGAAGAGTCAGATGAATACCAAAGAGGATATTTGAATGCTTTGTCCGCTCAACAGAAGCAATACTCATTGAGAAACCGAGATGTGCCCATAAATCCAATTCAGAAACGAAAAGAAGCTTCAGCACCAAAGGTAGATTCACCAATACCACAGAAGAAAGGAAAAGAGACAATTGATCCTGCAGCTAGTAAAGTATCATCAGCAGAAAAGGTAAATCAGCCAAACATAGTGAAAGACAAGGCTGAAAAGAAGGAAGTTCCGGTCAAAGAGGTAGAGAAAGTTTCAGCATTTAGTTTGGAAAATGAAATTTCCAAATTAAAAATATCTATTCCCTTGACAGAGATCATGAAGAACAGTAGCTACCGCGGTCAAGTCTCCAAAATTCTGAACTTTGATCCAATGTTCGATACGGTAAATGTTGAGGATGATAAGCCAGAATTGATTTTTGGGCCTGCATTAGATGGTGAGTATCCTGACAGTGATGTTCCTCCATTTTATATCAGTTTGAGGTTGCATGAATATGTTTTGCACAATGCCATGTTCGATTCGGGTGCTTCGCACAATTTGATGCCCAAGGCGATCATGGAAAAGTTGGGGCTAGACATTACAAGAAAATATCATGATTTGTATTCATTTGATTCCAGCCGTGTGAGATGTATAGGACTCATCAAAGATTTGGTTGTAAGCTTAGATCAAATTCCAGCAAAGAATGTCTTAATGGACGTGGTGGTGGCGGACATTCCTCCGCGATTTGGAATGCTCCTCTCGAGATCTTGGGGGGAAAATTTGAAAGGTACACTTCAGTTAGATTTCTCTTATGCTACAATTCCAGTCTTTGGTCAAATGAGAAAGTTATATCGAGAGCAGAAGATGAAATACATGATAACTAGCAAAGAGAAGCCAATCAATCATCCTGTAAATTATGTACATACCGACTTAGAGTCGTTTATGTTGCTTGCTGATAGTTTTAATGATATAGATAGTCAATTAGTTCAGGCAGAAGATATACCAGAAATCACGGATAATTTTAGAGAAGTTCTGCAAAAAGAAAGAAGAGAAAAACAAGCTACTGTGGAGCAATTAGCTAAAGACAATGGGCAGCAAATAGAAAAAACAGAGCCGGTGCAATTTCAGCATTTAGAGGACGATGAAGATGGTCTTTGGACCATGGATTTTGATGGCGCAGTGGGCAGTGACGGTGTTGGAATTGGTGTTTGGATTCGTAGTCCATTTTCCGCTCCGGATAAGGTTCCAAGCAATGTCAGAGTGTGTTCCTACAAGCTTGCATTTGACTGTTCTAATAATGAAGCGAAATATGAGGCCCTAATTGCTGGCCTTAAGATTCTTAAGAAGCTGAAAGCGAAAAGGATTGCAGTGTATGGTGATTCAGAGTTGGTGATAAAGCAGGTTAAAGGTGAGTTTCAGGCCAAGCATCCTCGCATGAGGGCTTACCGTAATGCAGTTTTAGACATTCTGAAATTATTTTCTGATCGTACCTTGACATGTGTGCCTCGCATACAAAATGGTGTTGCTGATGGACTTGCTAAGGCAGCAAGCAATCTTAAAATTCCAATGAATTCCAGCAACAAATTTGAGATTCATGTGAAACACCGCCCCACCGTTCCAGACAATCAGCGATGTTGGCAAGTCTTTCAGGATGATGAGGAGATTAGTGAATTTCTGCAGAATAAGGGTAAGTTTAAAGACACCTCCATAGATACAGAACATGATGATGGTAGTGATGACATACAAATAAACCAAATGGAAGTGCTGCAACTTAAGGATAACATCATTCCTAAGGGATTTATTCCGTTGGAAGAATTGTTTGATCAAGACGATGTGGCCCGCAAACCGACATTGAGGCCGACTGAGAAAGGTGTTGAAGAGGTAAATATTGGGACAGCTGAGAATCCCAAGATGGTTAAGTTATCAAAGTCATTGTCACCAAAGGTAAAGGCAGAGTATGTGAAATTGTTGTCTTCATTTTCTGATGCTTTTGTGTGGGATTACTCAGATCTTAAAACATATGACACTAACATCATTCAACATACTATCCACATCAAACCAAATCAGAAGCCTTTTCGTCAAAAGTTGAGGAGAATCAATCCAAAGCTGCTACCATCGATTGAAAAAAAGGTAAACAGGTTGTATAAGTCAGGAATCATTGTGCCTATCCAATTTTCAGATTGGATATCAAATTTGGTGCCCGTGAGAAAGAAAATAGGTGAGATCCGTTTATGTATCGATTTCAGAAATTTGAACAAGGTATCATTAAAAGACAATTATCCGCTGCCAAAAATGGACCATATATTGCAGCAAGTAGTTGGAGCATCAAGGATGTCACTACTCGACGGATACTCAGGTTATAATAAGATTTTAGTGCATGAAGATGATCGTGATAAGACTGCGTTCACCACTCCTTGGGGAACGTTTCATTATGCAAAAATGCCGTTTGGTTTGAAGAATGCAGGTGCCACCTTTCAGCGTGCAATGGACATGGCTTTTGCCAACGAGAAAGATGTATTTTTGGTTGTTTACCTTGATGATTTAACTGTGTTTTCAAATTCTGATGAGGAACATTTATATCATTTGAAATTTTTTTTCCAGAAGTGCAGAAAATATGGCATTTCGCTGAATCCGAAAAAGAGTCTTTTTGCCATGGATGAAGGCAAGCTCCTTGGCCACATCATATCGAAAGATGGCATCCGTGTTGACCCTGCACGTGTTGAAGCCATACAACAGATTGAACAGCCCCGGAACAAGAAAAAAAAACAGTCATTTAATGGTAAAATGAATTTTCTGCGTCGTTTCATTCCAAATCTTGCAGAGCACCTTAGAGAAATCACGAACATGCTGAAAAAGGACAGTCAGGTAAAGTGGACAGAAGAGGCAGTGAAATCATTCAATTTGGTAAAGATAGCTCTTTCTTCAGCCCCTATCTTAATCAGCTCAGACTACACACAGGACTTCATTTTGTTTTCTTTTGCTTCTGAGCACACATTAACAACTGTTTTAATGCAAAAAAGGGATGGAGTTGAGAAGCCCATTGCTTTTTTCAGTCGGATTATAAGGGATGGAGCATTGAAGTACAATATTATTGAGAAACAAGCACTTGTGCTTGTAAAGGCCTTGAAATATTTCCGTGTGTATATACTGCATTCCCACATTATTGCATACGTCCCTAACGCAACAGTTAAAGATGTTTTGGTACAGGCAGATCCAGAGGGAAGACAGGGTAAGTGGATCACTGCGTTATTAGAATACGAGGTGGAGATTAAACTGACTAAGCTGATTAAAGGACAAGGACTCGCTAAGCTCATGGCTGAAACAAATCTACATGCTCTAGATATAAATTTGATTGCTGCCATGTCCGATGAAGATGAGGAAGGTACGTCAGTTCAGGTATCCGATATTTTTGTTTCTTCCCCTTGGTATGCTGACATTTTATACGTGCTTCAGAATTTGTCTCCACCTCCCTGGATGCCTAGAAATAAGAGTAGAGCATTGAAGTTGAGAGCTGCTAAATTCTGCATTCTGAATTCTGCATTGTATTGGAAAGACCCTCGAGGAGTGTTGTTGAATTGTTTGGTAGAGGAGGAAGCTCAAAGAGTTTTGGAGGACTTTCACAAAGGTGACTGCGGAGGCCATTTGTTTTGGAAGACCACCGCGAATAAGATTCTAAGGGCAGGGTATTATTGGCCTTCTTTGTTTTCTGATGTATTTAAGGCTGTTAAAAATTGTCATGAGTGTCAAATTTTCGAAGGGAAGCAGAAACTACAGCCTTTGCCTTTCAAACCAATCAAAGTTAGTGCACCATTCCAGCAGTGGGGATTGGATTTTATCAGGGAAATCCACCCAGCATCTTCCGGACAGCATAGATGGATATTGACAGCTACGGACTACTTCACAAAATGGATCGAAGCAATTCCCACTCGACAGGCCACGGATGCGGTAATTATCTCTTTTCTTGAAAACAATATTCTGTCACGTTTTGGGTGTCCTAGTAAAATAATCACAGATAATGCAGCAACCTTCAAGTCTAAAAGGATGGTTGAATTTTGCTATAAGTACAATATCAGTTTGGGACATTCGACTTCCTACCATCCACAAGGGAATGGCCTGGCGGAATCTTCAAATAAATCCTTGGTGAATATCATTAAGAAATTGCTGGAAATCAACAAGAAGGGCTGGCACAAGAAGTTAGTGAATGCACTGTGGGCTGATAGGGTAAGTCAGAAAAAGTCTATTGGCATGTCTCCTTTCGAGCTGGTTTACGGAACAGACATGGTTTTTCCTACTTCACTTGCTGTCCCGGTGGTCAAATTGCTTCAGGAAGCTGGTAGTGAGGAAGATCCCATGCAGCGGAGAATTAATCAGATGATTCATTTACAGTAGACACGGGAGAAGGTATTTCAAAATACTTTCAAGTTGCAGGAGTGCATAAAGAAGATCTACGACAGAAAGGCAAAAGCGGATAAGTTTCAGTTGGATGAGGCAGTTTTGAAATGGGATGCTCGAAATGAAGATAAGGGAAAGCACGAAAAATTTGAAAACCTATGGAAGGGTCCTTTTAAGATCGCAGCGTATCGGGGTCAAAATGCCTTTCTTCTCAAAGAAATGAATGGAGATGATTGTCCTGGAGGACCGATCAATGGTCGGTTGCTGAAGCGATACCACTTCTGAGTATTTTCTGCTGATTTCATCACCATTGTATATATCATTTTACTTCTGTTATATTGAAAGTGTGTACTGATCTCTCATCTTCAGTCTGGGGCCCGGAGCGAAGGCTATAATTCTGGAGGCGGAGGTTGGTTGGTTTGAAATTGTCAAGTCAGTTTTATCAGTCTTTCAATTTTAAAGTCATGTCAGTTTTGGTCAAATTTCAGTCAGTCTTTAGTCAAATCTGCAGTCAATAAATATTTCCAAAGTTTTTGTTTTATCAGTTGAAATAATGACTCCATCGCCCAATGGATGAAGGCACTGTCTGACTCCCCCAGAGATCTGCCGTTCTTGGCATCTCCATGGAGCCACCATCCCCATTGGAGCCAATGTTAGAGTCGGTCCTTACAGCCCTCCATCAGAGATCGTTTTTCTTTTGCATATTCATTCTTAGGTGTCTCGCTTGTTCCACTTCGTTGCATTTCGCTAGGAGCATGCCACTGACTGATGAGGGGGTCTGGTTGTCATGTGTTTCCTCATGCTTATACCTACAGGGCTATTTAAGAATTCCTCAAAAATAATTGAAGTTTATTGTCATTTCATTCATCGTCATTAAATGTCAGTTTCGTTAAAAAAAAAGGTCTTTAGTCCTAGAGTCTAGGGTTTTCGAGTCTTTTGCATACATGTCATAAAGCCCGCAGGCCATGAGGTTGGTTTCGCAAGTTTTGATTTCATATTTTTATTATCATAAGCATTTGAAAACATTTCTAGTCCAAAACTCTGTTTTTGAACTAGAAATTGTTTAATTTCATTTTTGTAACAATTGTATCCATTTCACCATGAGAAGCTTCAGTGCAAGCCTATGATCTTTTCCTAAGCTAAAGTGCCACATCCCTGCAAAAGACAACAAAGTTATCAGTCCAAAAATTCAGAAAAGCCAAAGGAGAAAGCATTGTAATAAGAGACCAAATGTCAAAATACCAAACATTATGAAAGTGGGTTCTCAAACACATTTGAAATCAAATTTGATTGCATGAGATATTTTATTCATGTATAAAACATGACAAACAAACTCATTTGTAAAAATCCGCAAGGCAAAAGTCAAATTCGTGTTTTTCGAGGCCGAAGACAAGTTGCAGAATCGTTGACAACGTTTGGAGGTGGGCGCTACCCACTTGAGGTGCGCGCTACCCACTTGAGGGGCGCTACCCACTTGAGCGCCACGGCCAGTGCAAAATTACACGGGCGCTACCCACTTGAGGGGCGCTACCCACTTGAGCAGGCGCGCTACCCACTTAAAACAGAGCCCAGAAAATTCGTTTTTTGCGCCCAGATTCGATTCAAGTCGACTCCAAAAGCTTGCAAACAGGTTTTAATTGTTGCTCAGTAGATTTTTAATATGGTTGTGATGTCAAACAAGCCATGCTTGGAGAGAAATATATGAATCCTTCATTCACATGAAAGTTAATTTCGTAAGGGTTTTGAAATTGTATGGGCAGTTTTATGAAAAATTTGAAAACCTTTGAATGGTAGATATGTTCACACCTTGGCACATTGTATAGATGATCCTCACGCCCTCAGTTATCATCTTATCACTGCTGTTCATACCCTTTCATATTTTTTCACAGCCTTATGTCGACTAGTCTATAGCCCTCATTACCATAATATCATCATTGCTGTTGTTATCATTCTATTACCACTGTGATAGTAATTTGTGTCACTATGGTTATTGTCATGTTCTCCCTATTCTCCAGTTCATAAACACAGTCCTATACTTGTTTGCTTCTTTGACAAATTTTGCCCATCATTACCAAAAGCTTGCACCATACTTTGCAGTTGGCACTCATTTGTGAAACTCACTTATGGTCAAAACAGTGATAATTTTCATGCCACTAAAACAGAGCCATCCTCATTGTAATTTTGTTTTCCTGTGATACTTTGGCACGTGGGTGATATCTATTGGGTGTTGAACATACCTTATAACTTTGCTTTCACTGCATCTATATCAGTATCCATATTGGAAATATCTTGTTCAAAGCCATGTCAGAGACAGAGTCAATTTATGAGCGTGAGTCAGACAGTGATTCCACAACAGAGGGTAATGTGCCATGGAGGCCTCACAGAGGTGGCAAAGGTGGTAAACATCTCAGGGAGGAGCCTACTTCTTTGGCTCAATTGCAGGCATGTCCGCTTGCAATGGATTGTTTTCGGGTTCAGTCATGTTTTCAATTCTGTGAAATGATTTCACAAACCCAGCTTCATCGTGAACTAGCTCGTCTGTTTGTTCTTCATTTACGTAATGGCCATGTAAATCTCGCTGGAGTAGATTTCTTTCTGTCACCAATGACTATTGCTCAGGCCACTGGTATACCAAATCTAGGAGAGGAATGGAACAAACGTCAGCATTTAGAGAAATCCCACTATGAGCCATACATCAAACCTGGGTATATGAGGCACTTGGGCAGAGTTTTTCCTTTCAGATTTCTGAGGGATGAGTTTGCACCGCTGATGAAACTCATCATTCGGTATTTCAGTTGCGAGGGCAGATTCGCGCGTCTCTTTGCTTACCATGTTCGTTTGTTGATGCACTTCACAAGGGTACGTATGATGAACATTCTGTATTTCATGTATCGCAACATAGAGAGGATGATGATTTTTGTACAGAAGAAGAGCCCAGCACAGCAGCATAGAAGTATATATCATTACGCTTTGATCAAGATCATAGTGTTACATCAGTTGGCACAGCAAGGCATCGCTTGGGAGGATTTCATCTCCCGTGACTTTTTCACAGCGTCACAACCGCCTCCTGAGGTAGTTCATGATGCGGGAGAGCCTTCACACCAGCCGGGCATTCCTGATATTGAGCACATCAGCACTCCATTGTTTATGACATATCAGCGAGGCCACAGGGCCTTATTTGCAGCTACACGGCGAGTATTATCTCCACCCAGGGTGGAAGGGGTCTTGCCGACTTCATCAGCAGAGCGAGTATTATCTCCACATGATGTGGAAGGGGTCTCGCCTTCTTCTTCAGCACAGGTACAGATACAGGACAGGGGCAAGAAGCCCATGCATGATGAGGGTCCATCAGGAGGCCGGGACACGGATTTCACGATCATTGATGTTGATGCAAGCTCTCCTAGCTCGAAACTGAGGGAGATCATCCAGGAGCAGAGGGACGAGAATGACACGCTGAAATATCAATTGCAGAAATCTCAGTGGGTGATAAACTATCTGGAGCAGCGTAAAAAATAGCTTGAGAATGAGCACACACTTTATGAGCTGCGTCGAATCCGTGAGGATCGACAGTTGGCCCGGAAAAGACCCGGCGACATGACACCAATTGATCGAGATTCTGTACTCACGCATGTAAACATCCATCTGGAGAAGTTGCTGGCAAAGGCAAATAGAGAGAAGGACATGCTTCGTCACATGAAAGGCCATTATTGGGCTCGCATGCATGTTTGCAAAGCGAGAATGAAGATTCTGAAGAGGAGATTGAGCGAAGCACTAAAACGGCGAAAAAGGCCTGATCCACTCCGGATTTTGGCCGATGCTTCGTTGGCTAGGCAAGATACATGATGGAGGGTCTTCGATCCGAATTTGAGCAAATTCGGAGAAAATTTTGTCATTTTGAAATATTTTGGTCTAAAAACAGGTTTTTCAGTTAAGCGGGTAGCGCGCCCATATGCTCACTTTTTTTTGGGACACTTGCTGAAGGAAATCTTTGCATTTTTGGATTTTTCATGGTAAGTTATGCATCCTCAGGCATTGCCGAAGCATTTCATCAGATTCTGGATGGTCAAAAAGCTCAAAAACACCATGAAAACCACCTTGCTGCCACCTTTTGCACCAGCAGGAAGTACTTCTGGGAGAATGAAGTTTTGGAGGGTCAAATGAGCTCCAAATTGAGAAATTCCACTTGGGTTGGATAGCCAACATCCATGGATTTCCAACGAGTTATCATGAGCTCAATGTGGATGCCGGGAAGTGCCTCAAAATAAGGATGAAAGGCGCGCTACCCACATAGATTTTTGGCTGAATTTTCAACTTCCAGCTCAGAATTTCGGCCAGTTGGGACCAGTTTTTCTTGTGGATGAAATTTTTGGGTTTTCATGATGTAAATTGATGGTTGGCATGTAAATTTGGCTCATTTTTACCTATTATAGAAGATTCACTCTCAAAAAAGTGAAAATCATGTAAATGAATCAGTTTCCACTCTTTTAGAGGCAAGTTGTTAGCTGCCTAGATTTTAGCTCCTTGATTAGAATTTGTTGGAACTGCTCCTAGAAGGAGGATTTAGACCCCTAGAGGTGTGGGAAGGGGTTAGAGTGATCTATATATTGTAATTTCTGAGACATTCTACAGGTTGGACTCTTGGGAAACTTTGGCACACATTGTACATATTTTTCATATTTTGGCTAAGGAAAGATCAGAGGTTTTGCGGCACCTGTTGGGATTCTTGTGGTGTTCTGTTCTTGATGGTGTTTCTTCTTTGTTTATTGTAAGTTCTTCATGTTTAATGTATGCCATTCCTTTCATATGCTTCTGAAACTAAAATGAATGAGTAGATGAGGTTGAAACCATTGTTTACAGTGCTCTGCCTTTGAATTCATTTAGTTTTACATTTTTTCGACTGTTTGGAGAGGATCCAAGTTCTTCTTTGCCCTCTTCAGCTCCTTATCATTCTAATCCATCCATATATCCAATCAAAAGCATCAAGACAATCTCCTACCTCGCCCCAACTCAAATTCTGCAGAGATCTGACCTTATCCCCGGACCCAAAATTTGTTTTTCCCATTTCTCCAACAAAAACTCAAAAAATCAAAATCAAACATACCTATCTCTTTACTAGCCTAAAATAAGTATCAATTTTGAGTCATCGCAACCCCTTTGAAGATCCTTTGCTGAGATAGACCCGGAGAGAGCCCTCTCCTGTCCTCGTAGGGCTAGCTACGAGGCTGAGCTTGGTTTGATGTAGCCTTGAGTTTTACCTTAATTCAGCCTAAGGTAGATTTGAGCGCTAACACTCAGCATTCGCCCTGAGCTCTTATAGAACAACATTCGCCCTCAGCATTCGCCCTGAGCTCTTGCAGAACAACATTTTCCCTGCATTCACCCTCAATGTTCGCCCTGAGCTCTTGCAGAACAACATTCGCCCTCGGCATTTGCCCTGAGCTCTTGCAGAATAGCATTCGCCCTCAGCATTCACCCTGAGCTCTTGCAGAACAACATTCGCCCTCAGCATTTGCCCTGAGCTCTTGCAGAACAATATTCGCCCTGCATTCGCCCTCAGCATTTGCCCTCAGCTCTTGCAGAACAACATTCACCCTCAGCTCTTGCAAAATGGTAAGTTCTTACTGCAGGCCCTTCCTTTTTATAGTAGGGTTGACTCTATTTGGGCTTTTTTTGGTCAATTCCATTGGATTGTGTTAGGCTTTAGGGTTCTCTCTAGATGTCTTCCAATGTTCTTTCAGATGAGTTTCAAAGAGGATGTGTAAGATGTGTTTGTGCTTGCATGAATTTGACTCCACCAGTTTCATGAAGTTTAAGCTATGGATTTTAGTTCGAAAAACTCATCCATCTCAACACCCAGTAACGAATTTCCCTTGGTCTGATCTATATTGAAGGTGAAGTGCAAAGTGGTAGAGAATGGGAGATCGAAAGTCATCAACTTTATCACAAGGGCAGTACTCCAGATCGAAAGTGATGAGCTTTAGTTCTCCAGATTTGGGGATTTTCTGATATTTGGGGATTTTCTGATGACATACCAAAGGTCACATCCATACAACCATATCAAGGTCAATGTTGAGATCATTGTCATATATATATAGTTCACTGATATATCGGGTTAATATCATCATCACTATCCATGGAAATCGAATGGTTACAAAATCTGTGATTGTGGTGGCTGATTTATAATTATTACCCATTTATAGTAGAGCACAGAAACACTAAATATGGCCCAAGCAGAGCCTTTACAATAGGCAATGGAATTGCAACTGCTTCACCAATAACCAATAGCTCCACTTGAGAAAAAATTTCATAATCTTGGGGTTGGATATACTGCAGAGCAAAAAATTGTAGTTATCATTCGTGCTCCAATATATTAATATACTTTTTACATTGAACTGAAGAAAGGGAAACAAGAAAATGCTAGCCATCATACAATGCTTTGACATAAGAGTTTTGAGTAACATACTTGAAAAAAAAAACTCATCCACTGATATTTATAATCATTTGAGTTATTCAAGTTAAACATAATGTCAAGAATCAAGATTCAATACCCTCTATTATCTTCATCACCCAATACAAGATTTAAATTTTTCCCAAAGAAACACTTATTAATTTGGCAGCCATTATTTCTCCCTGCTTTAAAAACCCTAAATTTAAATGAAAACAAGCATTGCATTTCAACTACAAAAATATATTAGTGTTCAAATGTACATGTGTGCATCTCTTGTGTAGGGTATTCCTTTTCCACTTTCACATTATCCAAGAATGTGTGCAGTATAGTTCATATTTTTTGTGATTTAGATTATCTTGAAAAAGGAAAGGTAAATTATTTACCATGGAAAAAGAAGGTTTTCCCTTTTTACTACTGGAAATGGTACAACAAAGTTCCATTTCTACCCGAAACTCCTATGAAACAGGAACCAAATAAAGGCCATGTCCTCAATGGACATCATTTGGCTTTGAAAATGGCCATTGCACCGTGTTGTTTCTTATATTACATCACGATAGTTTCTTAGGTCATTTTTTGTTTCTTGAGATGAAAAACAACCAAAGAAATTGTGAAGATCCTTTCAAGAAATAAATGACCATTTCTCAATCATATCTCAACTATTTTTTATTTTATTCAGTGGTTGCTTACTTTGAGAGAAATTTGACACTTTTATAAGGAATATAACATAAAAACACAAATGGGAAGGAATTGATGAGGTAGATGACCTTTAGTTGTTGTCAATTAAGAATTGATAATACACGATGCATGTTCTGTACTACAAACTAGATTCCTTCCTAGAGTTAGGACACAAAGTATTGAATCAAAGTTGTAGTTTCTAACTTCTTGTATTGGTTCATAAATCTTGAAATTCAGACATTGCATGTCTTCATTGCTTCATGTTTGAATAATTTGCATCATATCGTATAATAGGAAATTAGGAATTATGATTATTATTACTTTATGGATCTGTTAAGTTACTTTTAAGTTTGCATGATTTAGTGTGAAATTACTCTAGTGTGCCCCTAGGCCCAGGTGAAGGAATGCCAAGGACTGAGAACCCTAGTTTTTAAATGATATTGTTTCTTATACCCAAAAACCCCTCAACATCACTTCTTATTAGTTCTTAACAATAGTGTTGTAAACAATTTGAGAATTGATACAACGAAATCTCGCACTTCTCAAGATAAAGTCCTAAAGCTAAAGTGTGATACCATGTGTAATTCAATAGCCCCATTGTCACCTCACCAACCTCTTTTCACTTCGAGCTAGCTCTCCTCCAACTCAAGGGGGGTTCTCCCTAGTAGATGTTAGGGATCTAATGGCCCAACCAAACCAAGTCAAGAGCCCCCTAACTCTCTATGTTTACTACTATCAATCAAAATATTGAACAATAGGGTCGGACATGCATCCGAAGATAAAATTGCTAGGGTATTTTTGGGTAATTTCAAAGGGAAAGTCCCCAAACACATATAATCAAGGAATTATAACGTGATTTCAAACATTAAATATCAACAAAATCGCTTAAAGGATATTGAAAGGAAAAAGGTGATGGAAGATAGAAAGTGCCTTACTTAAATGCTCTAAGGATTTTTCAATAGTTGCTCCAAAAGCTTCACTTCAAGGCCCTTCAAGATTGTCTCCAACAATGCTATACCATTAGCTTCAACAATGTTGCTCCAAAAATGTCCTCAAGGTCTTCACAACAAGTTTACTAGAAGTTGCTCCAACAATATATTCAATAAGGTCTTCATTGTCAACTCGTCTCTTGTTTGGGTGTCTTAATGTGCAATGACATGTTTCCAGGACTGAATTCAATGCAAGGCATATTTGAAACTCTAACTCTGTCTTCCGGTGTCTTATTAGAAATTATTTCAGTTTTCATTTTGTGTTTTCAATTTAGATATTGTTTTCAAGTTTTTACATTTATAATTTTATTGCAATGTGGCAGACTGATCAGGGCAGTACAGGAACAACCCCGAAACGGGATGATCGTGGAAAGAGGCTAGTGGAAGAACATGTAAGTGCCAACATTGCTCTATCTTTAGGTATTTTAGTTATTTACATAATTGAAATAATATTAATTTTGTTCAAATATGCAGACACCTAGCCATGGTACGCCTGATGATTCCCTCTTTGAGGAAGAACTTTCTTCATCCCTATCTCCAGTGTTCTTGTTGCGAAAAAAGGCATGAGATGCAAGGTCGGAATTTAATACTTTGATAGACGCGCCTCAAACACCTGAAACAGAAGAGAGGATAAAACAACTTATGAGCCAGCTAGAAAGATATCAGGTAATAATAAAAAGTCAAAAGGATATTTTTTTTGTTCTGCATGAGATGAATTGTGATATTTTGATTTTTAATTTTTACATTGACTAAACTAACAAAAAGTTCTTTTGTATGTAGCGTTTTCTGGCATTTGCTGAACCCGGTGTTGGTGGTAGTGGGACACAAGGGCAAGAGATTGCCCAAGAACCCTCTCGTACACCTTCTACTCCTTTAGGTGCTAGCCAAGAAACACACCCTGCCCAAGCAGACACCCAGCCAACCGCTGAACGTGTTGGCAATGATGAGGCCGATATGGCCAACTACATTATTGCGTTTCCTGGAGCTACACGTGTCAGCTCCACAGGGACCATTAATGGCACGTTGTTGGTGAACGATGAGGGTGTCCCTATAAAGCATGTACAACTCCCAGGTAAATTTTAATATTTTAACTATTTCATGTACTTTACCTAAAACATATTTATCATGATTTTTATTTTTAAATTAATGATAATATCTTTTTTTTTTTTTTTTTGGTTTTATTCTGTGTAGGAAACAATGAGTTCTACAGGATTCTGGAGAGCCATGCGTTGGTAATTTTTGGCCCAACCATACGTACAGGGTGGAATTCCCATAATTCCAACCTGAAAAAAGAACTTTTAGATTATCTAGAAGCCCTTTTTGGGGTCGGCACATTTGACAGAAAAGCGGTGGCTCAGGTAGCCGGCAAATATTTGAAATATACCAGGGACACCTATAGGATGCAATTTCAATTTAACCCTATATATGAGCGTCCTCTCGCAGTTTCAGAGAGTGAGTGGAGAGCACTCATCCATGACGGAAAAGAGAAAAGGGCAAAGAAAGAAGGAAAAATGCCAACTAGACCCGCAAGGTAAATTACAACTTTAATTCAATAGCTTTAATTTTCTCTATGTCTAAAATAAAAGTGTGCTACGTCATATCTGACTTCAATATTTTGATGCTAGGTTGCCTGACACCTCAAAGGCAACCAAAGCTAGGATTGAAGAGAAGGGCCATCACAAGCTAGGCCAGGGCGGCTACTTGAAATTAGCCGCAAGAATTGTAATTAAGTAGCTAAAAATTTTATAATTAATTGTATTGCCTTCCAACGTTTTTGTAATCCTATCAAATATGATTAAAAATACACAATCATATGTAATGTAGGGTGATGAATTCAGAACAGAAACTACAGAGGAGGATAAAAATATCACTTTCCATTTCGGCTATCAAGCCGTAGTTGAACGTCACAAAAGCTTGGGGTAGGTCCCAAGATCCAGAATGCCTGATAAGGTAAAACATTAACCTTTCAATATGTTTGTTTTCGTCCATAAATTTAATTTCTAACAACTTTGTTTAAATAAGGGGAGCAGCACTACCGACGAAGCAAATAACCCAGTTTTAGAGCTAGATGTAGATGATCCTCACGTGCAACCTGATCATTGTGGTGGGGACCAGGCCGACAATGCTACTATCAGTGAGGGCCGTGACGGTAACTAATTTCCACTTATAATTTTTTCTAATTATACCTTGATGGTTGTCCTTATAACGCTTTTTTGTTTAAATGAAAGAGAATGTTTCCCTTGAGGATCTTACCACCAGAGAGGAAGACAGGGCAACAGTCCCAACGACGACAACTGGTGCACTAGGTAAATAATCTCATTGCAATTTTTTTTATCAATATTACCGAACTAGTTCAATGATATTTAAAAACTGACAATTAAAATTTAATATTATTTGTTTTTGTAGGCGATGCCCCATCACTGGATGAGACCAGACATCGTGACTACGCAACTAGGTCGGCAGTGCGGGTCAAAAGGCATGAAACAAGAGTAGAGCACGATGATATTGATGATGTAATTAGGAGCTTTAAAAATAGGAAGAAGAAAAAGAAAATTTGATAATGTAAAATATTGTATTATTATAAGACAAACGTTACCATACTTGGAACGTTTTTTGCGTTATATAAAAAACTCATTTATCATACTATTTTATGTCAAGCATTAATTGCAATGTTTCCTTGCATACTTTTTGTTGAATTATTTTTTTATTAGTTATTGAATATTTTTTTTTATGCTCATGAAAGTAAAAAATGAAATATAGATTGGGTATTGGGGAATTGAGAGTGATGTGAGGGGGGGGGGGAGGGGCCATAAGAGCTTCCACCTTCACGTGGTTGGCCCTATTTAGTAGAGAATAATTCATTGGAGCGATTTAATCTTGGAGCAAACCTCCCTCGATCCAGCGTAGCAACAAAAAAGTCACTGTTGACTTAGTTGCTATTCTTTCAGATCGTGGGAGGCTTGTTCCAAGTTCATGTGACTCCAATAAATTGTTCTTGAAACGAAGAGGAGCTTATTCAGGTATGTTTTGACATTTTCAACATATGTTCTAACATTATCATAAGAATTCATCCTAGAGTAAAAACTACTACATCAATTACTTGTATTTATTGTATAGATAATGATGGATTTTGATTGACTTGGCAGTGCAGGTACAAATCCTCTTGCATCATGAGCAATACAACTTGTCAACCAGGGTCATGTCCAGGATATTTTTTCTTGTGCACTTGACCAGGTTCGTAATGTCACATTTTGTAGGTTCCTTTACAGTTCATAATTCAATATTAAGCTTGTTCATGATTATTATCTAGGTTTTTTGTATGCGTTTTTTCATCTATTTGATTATAAGCAACTCTGCATGTTTCCTGTTGTTCACTATGATTTCTCCCATTACCACTCCCAAGATGAATCCGAATTTATTGTTACATAGGTTACTTTATTGTTACTATGATTTCTCCATTTACAATTTCATAGGTTACATCATTTAAAGTTGTCAATCTCAGGTTGGTGATGAGATTTAGTTCTCCAGATTTGGGGCTTTTCTGATATTTTCTCCCTCATGTCATTCCTGCATCACCTCGTTGTTTGAGCATGCCAATTTTCTACCACTTGTACCAATTGGCACATGTAAATCTTTGAGTGGTGCCACATTTCACCTATTTTCAGTGAGAGTTTAGGGTTTCTCTAACATAGCTTTAGAAATATGATTCAGTGCCTGTTTGAATATCGTCACATAATACTCATGGTTTGGATTGATGAGCATGTTTTGAATGGTTGGTTGATTCATAATAACCACCCATATATTCATGTTGAGATATTTCAGAAGTTTTCTCGGGTTTCCTTTTTCACCGTTTCTAGTGGGTGGGATGGTGTGGGGTGATCCATCAATACTGGTGCTCTTGTAGTAGGGAATTTGTTTTTGGGGATATAAAGGAGAATTTGATGTATATATCCCATTGGATGCATTCATAGATGGGCACGAGAGGTCAAGAATTTAAATTAAAAATATGCAACCTCTAGCATGGCAACCTGAAGGCCGCGAGAGACACTGGTTAAATATGGTTTTGTGCTGGCCTTAATATAGTCGTGATTTCTTTCTATTATCTTAATGCAAATATAGTGTTCGGTCTCATTAAAATGAGGATTGTGGTTGTATTTCTCTTTGGTTTTTTCTCTCTTAATGCTCTAGAAGTTGCCAAAAGTTGCGATAGTTGTTTAGTTTGCCCGTTACAACTTAAAAGTGGTTTTTAGCAATGGGAGTCATGTTTTTTAAGGTTCATAGTAATATGAAGATCTTGTAATTCTATATTTAGCATAAGAGAAGATGGCCTCTGCTTTGGGCAGTATGAGAACAATTGCCACATCTACCTCATTGGGTAACAATGGAAAGGGGAAGAAGTTGGGTGAAATGTTTGATAATTATGGCAGACAATTGTCTTCTCTTTCAGTTTTTTCACCCATTTCCTTTAATCGCTCAAGCAGAAGAGGGACTCTGAGATTACGCGACAGAGAGAAGGTAGTTAATACAAGAACTATGGAAAAGGAGTTGTACTTCAAAAAGGATGGCTCAGTGACAAAAAAATTGCAGGTCAGAGACAAAATTTTGTTTAAAGGAAGGTCACCTGCACGTGAAACTTCACTGCGGTGGATATTTCCTTGTCCACTTATATTCGATTTTAATGTGTTATTTTAATTTTTCATGGAGGGATGTTTTGGCATATGGTCTGGCATTCAATTGCACACTTACTGAAAGCATTTTCAATTTGTCTTGCAGGCGGTGTGAACAAACTTGCTGATCTTGTTGGAGTCACCCTTGGGGCAAAGGGAAAAATGTTGTCTTGGAGAGCAAGCATGGTTCTCCAAAAATAGTTAATGATGGTGTGACAATAGCTAAGGAGGTAATTTGTAGATGTGTGCTCTAGTTTTATTTTTAACGTTGTATTAGTTCCCCCTCTTAATGTCTTATATTTGGTAGGCATAATTTGAAAACTCAAAGGTGAAAGGAAATATATTTGTTACCCAGTGGTCTACTTGGCCTATGGACTAGCCACATTAGAGTAATGCATAAATATTTTCACAACAATAAAAGGAAAGGGTTATGGCTGAGTCAAATTTTATTGTTATTGATAGTGTAATGAAATGTATCTCAATGATATGGTTTTGGCCTTTTTATTGGTTGAATTAGAGGACCCAGTTGAAAATATTGGGGCCAAGTTGGTAAGGCAAGCTGCGGCAAAGACAAATGATTTAGCTGGGGATGGAATCACAACATTTGTTGTTCTTGCACATGTTGGAATATTGAAAAATTCTAGAACAATGAATGGAGAATAAATCTCCCTTCCTCTAACACAGAGAAAATAAAAATTTCTTTGACAGGAGACAGAGTTTCAATACTTTGAAAACAAACTTCTATTCCATTCAATAACTCAAAAAAAAACTATTACACTTCTTCCTCACTGAGAGGGATTACAAAATTATGACTGCTACAAAACGCAGTGCATAAAACCAACTCACCGTCTGTTCAAAACAAACATACTCTGTCTCTAAAACACTCTGCTGTGTTTTTCACTTTCGCACTGCTGTGCATACACACTTAAAAAGTTACACTCAGTCTTTCACTTTTTACACACTGCTGTGTAATAAAAATTTTACGTACTGTCTATAAAAAAAACTACTGAGCTTTTTTGTCCTTTTTATTTTTATATGCTGTAACATATAAAACATATTATAATAAACCCTCTTTTAAAAAAAATAAATTAAAACTAAATTCTATGGCCCACCTTTCATTGCGCATATGATATATATATAACATATGTTTAAAACATATGTATATATTAAAGCATACATAAAATTAAACTATCAAAACATTGAAGAACCCTTTCCGTCGGACTTCAAAAGTCTGAATAGATTGAATTTAAAACCAAATTTGCATTCCAAAATGGGATGCTGACGTCTGCCTAATTTGTAACGCGAATTCTCAATCCAGTGTGCCTTATAAAAAATTCGGGTCCGGTTTTCAGGTTTTCAGATTCCCTTCAATTTCATGCAATCCAATATTAATGCTCCACGTGTCCTCCTTTTTAATTTACAAAACTGGGGGGTAAATTTCTGGTTGGTGAATTACGTTAATGCTGGTTGTTGTGTTTAAATACAACCCCATACAGAAATATGGCTGCGACTGTCTACAAAAAAAACTTGCAGGAATTCTAAATGCTGAATTAAATTTCTGGATGGCGTGCAAGAAACCTCCAAAAAAAAATGTTGCTGCTGCAGCAGTTGAAGTTAAAATTCAACAGCACAGGGTTTAATAAGTGAGGGTGTAAAGGTAACTTTTTTTCGATAGTACTGGATTAATATCATCTATTCATTTTTGTAGGGTCTTATGGTGTTTGGTTTTTTAGTTTTGGGTTGGGCTTATTGAGTCTAAGATAGTTTTTGAGTGAAAAAA
The DNA here is from genome assembly GCA_034641835.2 of Pinus albicaulis. Lineage (NCBI taxonomy): Eukaryota > Viridiplantae > Streptophyta > Pinopsida > Pinales > Pinaceae > Pinus > Pinus albicaulis. Next base: position 549,417,725 of record CM076572.1, read on the forward strand.
TTGCTATCAAGTTCTGGTTGGTGAATTGCGTTAATGCTGGCTGTTGTGTTTAAATACAATCCTGTACAGAAATATGGCTGTGGTCGTCTACAAAAAAAACTTGCAGGAATTTTAAATGCTGAATTAAATTTCTGGATGGCATGCAAGCAACCTCCAAAAAAAAATGTTGCTGATGCATCCGTCCTTCTGCTGCAGCAGTTGAAGTTAAAATTCAACAGCACAGGGTTTAATAAGTGAGGGTGTAAAGGTAAATTTTTGTCGATGGTACTGGATTAATATCATCTATTCATTTTTGTAGGGTCTTATGGTGTTTGGTTTTTTAGTTTTGGGTTGGGTTTATTGAGTCTAAGATAGTTTTTGAGTGAAAAAATTGCTATCAGGTATTAAAAAATTTTGGTTCTTTTGTCAAAATTTATGAGCTTGTTAGGAAATACAAAACTGACAAAGGTTGTATCTTAAATTTGTGGAAAATAATTTGAAATGAAACCTTTTTGTTTAGGTTGTTGCAGCAGGTGCAAACCCCATTCAAATTACTAGGCGCATTGACAAGACAATAAAGGCCCTTGTTTCGGAACTCAAAATTTTGTCAAAGGAGGTAAACGCTTGCCTTTTGAGTAGGCTGGTTTTCCTTTTTGCTGATGGTTTGGTGTATCTAATTGAATTAGTTGCCTAAGGTATTTTTGGTTGCAAACTCTTTTCATTTTTCATACAGTATTGGCCTTGTGGAATACATTTGATTGTGTGGTCTTGTTAGATCTACAACATTTGTAGTTGTTTAGTCTTATGGCCGAGGTGCACTTTTATTATGGAAATAGGTGATGCAATATTGTCATTTAATCCTTACTGCAGGATAGCATGTTGAGAAGTTTCTTGTGAAACATTTGGTATTCAAAATGACACTTGATCGTATACATCATCATGCACTTGAATTCAAAATTCATATTCAAAGTGTGCCAGACAATTCTTGCAAAATTTCAAATATTTATGTTGTTTTAAACCATTATCTTTTTCAAGTATTGGATGCTGAAAATGAGAAAAAGACTTTGGTATGAAACCAACTGGTGAATGATTTCCAGCAAAACAACCACTTCCAAGACATGATTTAGAAGTAGAACATATGTACTTATGAAGCATAGAAAGATATCCTTGATGCATTGTCAATGTTTGGCTAGGGTTATTTTTGGAGAAAATAACTTCTTATTCCTAGAATAGTGATCTTCAATACAAGTAAATGCCAGAGAAGAGAGATCATCGTGTGACATAAACCTATTAAAAAAAGTGAACATGGAATGATTATTAATTATGGCATACTAAGTTGTCAGTGATTTTGACTATTTGTCTTTAACATGTAAAAATGTTAAATTCCAAACTTACATCATCATGGTTTGGCATCATGAGCTTGACTAATTGTCCACCATGCTCATAATTTCATTGTTGTATTCATATCTATAAACAACGTTTCAAATAATAATAAAAAATTTCTATAAGAAAAATCCAGATCTCCATGCTACTGCTCCTTGTGAGACAAAGTCAAAATTGCATTAAACAATCTGACACATAAGAATCTCCTATATCCCGGTGGTATGTATCAAAATTCTTATAATTCAAGACTTATGTTGACATTGCCAATGAGATATTTAAGCAATGAAAGATGGAGCCTTCTTCATTGTTGTATATGTAACAGTATTTTATTAATATAAATATTGATGGTTTTGTCTTTCTGAAAATGAAATGTAAAAATAATTTATTGTGGTCAATTGAAAAGTTTTTTTTTTAAAGCTTTTCATTATGGAAGGGCGACATAGATATATGCCCTTCTAATTGAAATTCAGACCTGCCCTTCAAATTTGATCACTGTGTGGGACCTTAACAAACAATAAAACTATTCCGCCGCGCGTTATATAAAACATATATCAAAACCTTTGTCAAAACTTCAAACGAACCCTTTAGCCGTGGGTATTTCATCACGAATTGATCATTTTACCATGTACCTTCTTCTAGAGGAATATTCTTCCACTTGATTAGGTACTTCATAATGGTTATATGTCAAAGAGATACAAAATTTTTATCTATAAATTTTTGTGGTTCAAGAATCAACTTTCATTCTTCATCTAATTTTGGAAGTTCTATTTACATTGGCATATTTTTTCCCAAAACCTTTTTTAGGCAAGATACATGAAAAACCTTATGAATACAAGAAGAAGGAAAATATAAATTTTATACCACTTGTGCAATCCTATGAATAATTATTTAGGGCCATAACAGTTTTCAATTTTGAGCTAATTCTTTATTCTTTTTTTTCTTGAATGAAGATTGCTTATAATGCTATAATCTAAAAAATACCCAATTACCCTCCTCAAATTATCTTTCACTTCAATGTTGTTCCCCTTGTTGTTTTATCATGTTTCATGTCATTTGAAGGTTTTCCATAATAATTTTCAAGTTTCTTTAGTATTTTCCATATGTGACTTTGTTTCCTATACTTTGGACTTATCTTGCAAAAAGTATGAGATACTAGGAGTTGGATATCCATAAAGGGCCTTAAATGGGGAAATTTTAGTAGATGTGTGATAGGTAGTATCATATTACCATTCTTCCTTGACGAACCCACTTCATCCATTAAGATTGATTTTATAAAGAGTAACATTGTAGATAACCTTAAAAACATTTGTTAACTATTTTTGTTTTCAACCATTTGATTGTGTTTGATATGTAGAACTCATGGCAGCTAGTGTTTCTCCACTCATATTAAATAATTATTTCCAAAAGTTTCTTGTTACTATTACTTTAGGAAAAATATCAGATATAATTCTTCCACGTTCCCTCCCCTCCTTGGCTTGTCTGTTCTGCACCTGGGGATAAAAAAAAATCTACAAAAATTTGTCTTATACTCAATGACCCATAAAAAATATAATACTTATACTTATATTTGATAATACATAATAAAAATCTATTTTCTCTGGCCTTTGAATATGTTGTGATGGATGATATTAGAGATTTTCTCTTTTATTATGCAAACTGACCTTCTCTTAAATTTTAGTATCTTTCCTGTTCCTTTAAAATTAGTGACTCTTGGTCACTGTGAGATGTTTCTCGGAACCTTTCCATTCTCTGCATGGAGAGAGACATGGGACTCCCTTAATATTTGTTTATTCAAATATGCTTGCATGCATAAAAATATTCTACATTTGCACCAAAGCATGTCTCTCTTTCACTACCAATGCTCCATAGAGTTCATCCCATCCTTTATAAATTTTAGTTTTTGTTTAGTACTATTGTCATTTTTCCATTATGGCAAGCTTCTTCTAGCCACCTAGGAATAGAAAATGTAATTGGATATAAATTTTAGGCCTCTTCTATTTTAGAAAGAGCATCATAATTCAAACCAAATTCGCGTTCCAAAATAGCCTGCCGACGTCGACCAATTTTGTGACGCGAAAACCAATTGAATTCCGCCCTAATCTTTTTCGGGTCTGAAGTTGGGCTGGTGTACGGAGGGAGAGTTGTGACGCGAATTTCTTATCAAATTCGCCCTAATATTTTTTGGGTCCGGATTTCCACTGCGCGAGCGGCATAAACAAAGATCCGCTCCAATCAATTTCTGCCATGTGTCCTCAATCAAATGTTTCCTTGTTCCCGGATGTGGGTGCATTCGATGGCATTTAAGGCGATGGGACATGGATGTGGCGATTTCATATCAATCGCTAAGTTTTAACGCTGTTCAATTAAGTTCCAAGGTTTTCACATCAAATCGCATTAAGTTTTAACACTGTTCAAGATCGGACCTCCACTCCTGTTAGTGATTCCACATGCTCCAATATGATCCGGCCTTCGGCTCTGATTAATGATCAGAGATTAATTATGACGAGCATCCTTCGATTGCATTGCAGTCGGGTCGATAAAATGGCGTTTCGCTATGGTTTTTTAGACGAGTCGGTTGCTGGGTTACACTGCCTGCTCACTGTGACGAGAAGGAGAAGTGGCCAACTGAGCTGCTGCTTAGACCTTGCTGCATATCTGCATTTCTCTTGGTCTGGTCCTTGTCTATCTTCCTCTGTTTCTTGGAATTCTGCTTCTCCGTCTCCTCTTGTGCCCACTGCTGAGACTGCACCCATGCCTCGCTTGCGTCAAAGAATGTGTTGCCGTAGGGGGAGCACTAGAGGTCAACCCCTGCGCACTCCCTCCATCCCCTCAACCAAGTCGTCTTCCCAATCCAGTGATTATCACACAGGTCGCTATCCAGATACTAGAAGTGGGCAGGGTCGGGTTCTAGGATCTAGCCACCATATGGGCTCCCCTGCTCCTCATTTCCCCACCGTTTCACCTTCTCCCACAACGCGCACTGTGATTTTTTCCTTTAATTTCTCTCTGAACCGCCCACGAATCACAACTTCAATTATTGTGGTTTTCCGTGAGGAGGCCCAAATGGAAGAACAATGCACCCGTCCGGCGGGTCTGAGCTCAGAAAAAGCCGGCCAGTATTCGGGCCTTCAGGACACTACTACATTTGGCGGAAATTCCGACACTTGGTTCCGACGCTTTTGACCAAATGTTGGAAATTTCCCCAAATTTTTTCCATCCCGCCCGAAACCGTCGCTATACCGACGTTTATAGAAAAGTGTCGTGATACCGACACTTAGAAAAGTGTCTCAATTGTGACGTTTGGAGGAAGACGTCGGAATTGTGACACTATGGCCCAAAGTGTCGCTATTGTGACGACTCCAATCGTCACAAGTGTGACACAATGTCTAGGTGTCGCCATTGCGATGTTTGGAGGCACCCGTCGCAATAGCGACACTTTTTCCGCCGTTGGTATAACGACACTTATATGCACGCTACATAAAAATAGGAAACTTATATGCGCGCTACATAAAAATTTGAAACTTATATGCGCGCTACATAAAAATTCGAAACTTATATGTTCGCTACATAAAAATGATTTTATTGTTTCGTATTCGTCGCAATAGCTACATTAACGTCTGATATCACGCGCGCATTCGCCCTCTGCTATTGCAGAACAACATTCGTCCTCAGCTCTTGCAGAACAACATTTTCCCTCAACATTCGCCCTCAGCGTTCACCCTCAGCTCTTGCAGAACAACATTCGCCCTCAGCTCTTGGAAAATGGTAAGTTCTTACTGCAGACCCTTCCTCCTATAGTAGGGTTGACTCTATTTGGGTTTTTTTGGTCAATTCCATTGGATTGTGTTAGGCTATAGGGTTCTCTCTAGATGTCAAGAATCAAGATTCAATACCCTCTATTATCTTCATCACCTAATAAAAGATTTAAATTTTTCCCAAAGAAACGCTTATTAATTTGGCAGCCATTATTTCTCCCTGCTTTAAAAACCCTACATTTAAATGAAAACAAGCATTGCATTTCAACTACAAAAATCTATTAGTGTTCAAATGTACATGTGTGCTACATTAACATTTGATATCACGCACGCATTCAACCTCCGCTCTTTGAGCAACGACACTGCCTTTCTGACGTGCGCCTTGGCTCTTGCGGAAGCAGCTTCATTTTGCCCCTCGCGGCATTACGCTGAAAGCTCTTGCGGAGCAAGCATTCGCCTACGGCATTCGCCCACGAGCTCTTCTGAGTGCATCATTTTCCCTCGACGTTCGCCCTCGGCGTTCGCCCTCAGCTCTTGCAGAACAACATTCGCCCTCAACTCTTGCAAAATGGTAAGTTCTTACTGCAGGCCCTTCCTCCTATAGTAGGGTTGACTCTGTTTGGGTTTTTTTGGTCAATTCCATTGGATTGTGTTAGGCTGTAGGGTTCTCTCTAGATGTCAAGAATCAAGATTCAATACCCTCTATTATCTTCATCACCCAATACAAGATTTAAATTTTTCCCAAAGAAACGCTTATTAATTTGGCAACCATTATTTCTCCCTGCTTTAAAAATCCTACATTTAAATGAAAACAAGCATTGCATTTTAACTACAAAAATATATTAGTGTTCAAATGTACATGTGTGCATCACTTGTGTAGGGTATTCCTTTTCCACTTTCACATTATCCAAGAATGTGTGCAGTATAGTTCATATTTTTTGTGATTTAGATTATCTTGAAAAAAGGAAAGGTAAATTATTTCCCATGGAAAAAGAAGGTTTTCCCTTTTTATGGGTTGTTTGGACTTACGTGGAAAAATTTATGGTATGCCTTTCATATTATGTAGTTTAAATTTGAATTAACAGATTATTCTACATGAAAATATAATTACCTATGTGATGTCCTTCATCACTAATTAAAATTATAGGGTTTCAATTTCCTAGACTCTAACTCATTTGATGCTAAATTCTAGGTTCTCATTGGTGGATCACTCTTCCATTGATTTCCTTTCCCTTTGGATCTTGTCATACTTTAAAAGTCATCAATGATACATATATTATTTCAGGTATCCCAAAAGGCTTTATAGTAGAACATATTGTGAAGTTTTTTTTGACACTTGAGGATTCTTTTTAGAACTGCAACGTGGTCTATGCTATCGAGTTATATATTAAGCAACTTGTCCTTAATAACCACACTATGAGGTAGGTTCAACCAGTTTGAACTTGTTGGGACATAGCATATGAAGTTGTGTGATGAGTCCATATCATAGGTCTATTATGGTGACAAAAGTGAAGACACTTAATGATAGTTATTATGTTAACATTACTAGAAACATTTTCGAAATTATCCATGCTATAAAGATGTCAAAATTCCAGGCATTAGGTGTCAATACTCGTAGCTAATAGATAATAATAATAATATAAAAAAATCACAACTTTATTCTTGAAATATGATTGTTACACATTGGTAACCTAGTTCATGAGTTACTATCACCCCAAGATTGCAAAACAAACTTAAAATATAAATTAAACCAACATGAGAATCCAACTAAGGGTTTCTCGACAAAATCATGCCATAACCTGGCATTTTGAAACCCAAATTTGAATCCATAATAAGTAATACAATGCAAACTCAGATGGATTTTCAATGCATGTTTGCATGCTACACTTATTCTCTTTCTAGATATCATTTTTTAAATGGAACCATTAGTCAAGCCCACAGTCCTTTTTATGTGAAAAATTTCAGCTCTATTTGAGCTCTTTTTTGCTCCACCACCTCCATAAAGTTTAAACATATGCAAAAATATATCATGATCTTGGAATTCCATTACATATGTATGTGCCAATGTTCCATAATCATGCCCCATCATCAATTTAAGAAATTTCCATTGAATATCAAATTATGGAGGGGGGGGACTTTTTGTTGCAACATTTGGCTCAAAATCAGGGACCATCTCCGTATGAGGTGAATGAGAACTATAGATATTTGAAGAAGTAGATTAGTGCCTTTTCCTCTGGCCATGGAGTCATATACGGTCATCCATCACAAAAATTTGTCTTTGTTCATTCTCACCTTGAAAGTTGCAAAAATTCATGCCCTAATTGAAACGACACTAAATTTGAAAGATATAATAAAAATGCAAGCTAGAAGTGCCCTATTAATACAAAGAGAAAACCTTCCTACCTACCCTAACTGAGATAAATTTTGATTGAATAGGAAACATGATATTTCCTATGGAGTTGATCCAACAACTTGTTAAATGTATGGGACTAAATCATGCATTTGATTTCCAGGGAAACATGCGCATGAAGAGAAAAAATGCAGAATTAATGGAAAATCCATACATGCCACTTATAAAAACTACACCGAAAGGTCAAAAAATACTTAAGGCCTTAACTTAATTTGAATCCAAAAATGACAAAACAGGATTAGTGAAAACACGAGAGTGGTGTGGGTGAACAACATAAATAAAAGTGAAGATACCTTTCCCCAAGATGCCTTTGTCACCGTTGTATGAAAACATGTTTTCCTTTCCCTTTATACATGCAAGTGAATGCATTATAGGTATGGTGTTTTCCCCGAATAGGAGAAGCCTACTTAAATATATCATTTGTGGATTGAATGTTTGGGTGCCTTAATGTGCAATGACATGTTTCCAGGACTGAATTCAATGCAAGGCATATTTGAAACTCTAACTCTGTCTTTCGGTGTCTTATTAGAAATTATTTTAGTTTTCATTTTGTGTTTTCAAGTTAGATATTGTTTTCAAGTTTTTACATTTATAATTTTATTGCAATGTGGCAGACTGATCAGAGCAGTGCACGAACAACCCCGAGACAGGATGATCGCGGAAAGAGGCCGGCGGAAGAACATGTAAAGTGCCAGCATTGCTCTATCTTTAGGTATTTTAGTTATTTACATAATTGAAATAATATTAATTTTGTTCAAATATGCAGACACCTAGCCATGGTACGCATGATGATTCCCTCTTTGAGGAAGAGCTTTCTTCATCCCTATCTCCAGTGTTCTTGTTGCAAAAAAAGGCACGAGATGCAAGGTCGGAATTTAATACTTTGATAGACGTGCCTCAAACACCTGAAATAGAAGAGAGGATACAACATCTTATGAGGCAGCTAGAAAGATATCAGGTAATAATAAAAAGTCAAAAGGATATTTTTTTTGTTTTGCATGAGATGAATTGTGATAGTTTGATTTTTAATTTTTACATTGACTAAACTAACAAAAAGTTCTTTTGTATGTAGCATTTTCTGGAATTTGCTGAACCCAGTGTTGGTGGTAGTGGGACACAAGGGCAAGAGATTGCCCAACAACCCTCTCATACACCTTCTACTCCTTTAGGTTCCATCCAAGAAACACACCCTGCCCAAGAAGACACCCAGCCAATCGCTGAACGTGTTGGCAATTATGAGGCTCATGTGGCCAACTACATTATTGCGTTTCCTGGAGCTACACGTGTCAGCTCCACAGGGACCATTAATGGCATGTTGTTGGTGAACGATGAGGGTGTCCCTATAAAGCATGTACAACTCCCAGGTAAATTTTAATATTTTAACTATTTCATGTACTTTATCTAAAACATATTTATCATGATTTTTATTTTTAAATTAATGATAATATCTTTTTTTTTTTTGGTTTTATTCTGTGTAGGAAAAAATGAGTTCTACAGGATTCTGGAAAGCCATGCGTTGGTGATTTTTGGCCCAACCATACGTACAGGGTGGAATTCCCAGAATTCCAACCTGAAAAAAGAACTTCTAGATTATCTAGAAGCCCTTTTTGGGGTCGACACATTTGACAAGACAACGATGGCTCGGGTAGCCAGCAAATATTTGAAATATACCAGGGACACCTATAGGATGCAATTGCAATTTAACCCTATATATGAGCATCCTCTCGTAGTTTCAGAGAGTGAGTGGAAAGCACTCATCTATGACGGAAAAGAGAAAAGGGCAAAGAAAGAAGGAAAAATGCCAACTGGACCCACAAGGTAAATTAAAACTTTAATTCAATAGCTTTAATTTTCTTTATGTCTAAAATAAAAGTGTGCTACGTCATATCTGACTTCAATATTTTGATGCTAGGTTGCCTGACACCTCAAAGGCAACCAAAGTTAGGATTGAGAAAAAGGGCCATCACAAGCTAGGCTAGGGTGGCTACTTGAAATTAGCTGCAAGAATTGTAATTAAGTAGCTAAACATATTATAATTAATTGTATCGCCTTCCAACGTTTTTGTAATCCTATCAAATATGATTAAATATACACAATCATATGTAATGTAGGGTGATGACTTCGAAACAGAAACTACAGAGGAAGATAAAAATATCGCTTTCCGTTTCTACTACCAAGCTATAGTTGAACGTCGCAGAAGCTTGGGGCAGGTCCCAAGATCCAGAATGCCTGATAAGGTAAAACATTAACCTTTCAGTATTTTTGTTTTCGTCCATAAATTTAATGTCTAACAACTTTGTTTAAATCAGGGGAGCAACACTACCGACGAGGAAAATAACCCAGTTTTAGAGCCAGATGTAGATGATCCTCTCGTGCAACCTGATCATTGTAGTGGGGACCATGCCGACAATGCTGCTATCAGTGAGGGTCGTGACGGTAATTAATTTACACTTATAATTTTTTCTAATTATACCTTGATGGTTGTCCTTATAAATTTTTTTGTTTAAATGACAGAGAATTTTTCCCTTGAGGATCTTACCACCAGAGAGGAAGACAGGGCAACAGTCTCAACGGCGACAACTGGTGCACCAGGTAAATAATCTCATTGCATTTTTTTTATTAATGTTACCGAACTAGTTCAATGATATTTAAAAACTGAAAATTAAAATTTAATATTATCTGTTTTTGTAGGCGATGCCCCGTCACTGGATGAGACCACACATCGTGACAACACAACTAGGTCAGCGACGACAACTGGTGCACCAGGTAAATAATCTCATTGCAATTTTTTTTATTAATATTACCGAACTAGTTCAATGATATTTAAAAACTGACTATTAAAATTTAAAATTATCTGTTTTTGTAGGCAATGCCCCGTCACTGGATGAGACCAGACATCGTGACAACGCAACTAGGTCAGCGGCGACAACTGGTGCACCAGGTAAATAATCTCATTGCAATTTTTTTTATTAATATTACCGAACTAGTTCAATGATATTTAAAAGCTGACAATTAAAATTTAATATTATCTGTTTTTGTAGGCGATGCCCCGTCACTGGATGAGCCCAGACATCGTGAATACGCAACTAGGTCAGCAGTGCGGGTCGAAAGGCACGAAATAGGAGCAAAGCACGATGATATTGATGATGTAATTAGGAGCTTTAGAAATAGGAAGAAGAAAAAGAAAATTTGATAATGTAAAATATTGTATTATTATAAGACAAACATTACCATACTTGGAACGTTTTTTGCGTTATATAAAAAAATCATTTATCATACTATTTTTATGTCAAGCATTAATTGCAATGTTTCCTTGCGTACTTTTTGTTGAATTGTTTTTTATTAGTTATTGAATATTTTTTTTTATGCTCATGAAAGTAAAAAATGAAATATAGATTGGGTATTGGGGAATTGAGAGTGATGTGAGGGGGAGGGGCCATAAGAGCTTCCACCTTCACGTGGTTGGCCCTGTTTAGTAGAGAATAATTTATTGGAGCAATTTAATCTTGGAGCAAACCTCCCTCGATCCAGTGTAGCAACAAAAAAGTCACTGTTGACTTAGTTGCTACTCTTTCAGATCGTGGGAGGCTTGTTCTAAGTTCATGCGACTCCAATAAATTGTTCTTGAAACGAAGAGGAGCTTATTCGGGTATGTTTTGACATTTTCAACATATGTTCTAACATTATCATAAGAATGCATCTTAGAGTAAAAAATACTACATCAATTACTTGTATTTATTGTATAGATAATGATGGATTTTGAATGACTTGGCAGTGCAGGTACAAATCCTCTTGCATCATGAGCAATACAACTTGTCAACCAGGGTCATGTCCAGGATATTTTTTCTTGTGCGCTTGACCAGGTTCGTAATGTCACATTTTGTAAGTTCCTTTACAATTCATAATTCAATATTAAGCTTGTTCATGATCATTATCTAGGTTTTTTGTATGTGTTTTTTCATCTATTTGATTGTAAGAAACTCTGCATGTTTCCTGTTGTTCACTATGATTTCTCCCATTACCACTCCCAGGATGAATCCGACTTTATTGTTACATAGGTTACTTTATTGTTACTATTATTTCTCCATTTACGATTTCATAGGTTACATCATGTAAAGTTGTCAATCTCAGGTTGGTGATGAGCTTTAGTTCTCCAGATTTGGGGATTTTCTGATATTTTCTCCCTCATGTCATTCTTGCATCACCTCGTTGTTTGAGCATGCCAATTTTCTACCACTTGTACCAATTGGCACATGTCAATCTCTGAGTGGTGCCACATTTCACCTATTTTCGGTGAGAGTTTAGGGTTTCTCTAACATAGCTTCAGAAATCCGATTCAGTGCCTGCTTGAATATTGTCACATAATACTCATGGTTTGGATTGATGAGCATGTTCTGAATGGTTGGTTGATTCATAATAACCACCCATATAGTCATCTTGAGATATTTCAGAAGTTTTCTCGGGTTTCCTTTTTCACCGTTTTTAGTGGGTGGGATGGTGTGGGGTGATCCATCAATACTGGTGCTCTTGTAGTAGGGAATTTGTTTTTGGGGATATAAAGGAGCATTTGATGTAGATATCCCATTGGATGCATTCATATATGGTCACGAGAGGTCAAGAATTTAAATTAAAAATATGCAACCTCTAGCATGGCAACATGAAGGCCGCGAGAGACACTGGTTAAAGATTTTTTTGTGCTGGCCTTAATATAGTCGTGATTTCTTTCTATTATCTTAATGCAAATATATAGTCCAGTCTCATTAAAATGAGGATTGTGGTTGTATTTCTCTTTGGTTATTTCTCTCTTAATGCTCCAGAAGTTTCCAAAAGTTGCGATAGTTGTTTAGTTTGCCTATTACAACTTAAAAGTGGTTTTTAGCAATGGGAGTCATGTTTTTTAAGGTTCATACTAATATGAAGATCTTGTAATTCTATATTCAACATAAGAGAAGATGGCCTCTGCTTTGGGCGGTATGACAACAATTGCCACATCTACCTCATTGGGTAACAATGGAAAGGGGAAGAAGTTGGGTGCAATGTTTGATAATTATGGCAGACAATTGTCTTCTCTTTCAGTTTTTTCACCCATTTCCTTTAATCGATCAAGCAGAAGAGGGACTCTGAGATTACACGACAGAGAGAAGGTAGTTAATACAAGAGCTATGGAAAAGGAGTTGTACTTGTTATTTTAATTTTTCATGGAGGGTTGTTTTGGCATATGGTCTGGCATTCAATTGCACACTTACTGAAAGCATTATCAATTTGTCTTGTAGGCAGTGTGAACAAACTTGCTGATCTTGTTGGAGTCACCCTTGGGGCGAAGGGAAAAATGTTGTCTTGGAGAGCAAGCATGGTTCTCCGAAAATAGTTAATGATGGCGTGACAGTAACTAAGGAGGTAATTTGTAGATGTGTGCTCTGGTTTTCTTTTTAACGTTGTATTAGTTCCCCCTCTTAAATGTCTTAGATTTGGTAGGCATAATTTGAAAAATCAAAGGTGAAAGGAAACATATTTGTTACCCAGTGGTCTACTTGGCCTATGGACTAGCCACATTAGAGTAATGCATAAATCTTTTCACAATAATAAAAGGAAAGGGTTATGGCTGAGTCAAATTTTATTGTTATTGGCAGTGTAATGAAATGTATCTCAATGCTATGGTTTTGGCCTTTTTATTGGTTGAATTAGAGGACCCAGTTGAAAATATTGGGGCCAAGTTGGTAAGGCAAGCTACGGCAAAGACAAATGATTTAGCTGGGGATGGAACCACAACATCTGTTGTTCTTGCACATGTTGGAATATTGAAAAATTCGAGAACAATGAATGGAGAATAAATCTCCCTTCCTCTAACACAGAGAAAATAAAAATTTCTTTGACAGGAGACAGAGTTTCAATACTTTGAAAACAAAATTCTATTCCCTTCAATAACTCAAAAAAAAACTATTACACTTCTTCCTCACTGAGAGGGATTACAAAATTATGACTGCTACAAAACGCAGTGCATAAAACCAACTCACTGTCTGTTCAAAACAAACATACTCTGTCTCTAAAACACTCTGCTATTTTTTTCCCTTTCGCACTGCTGTGCATACACACTTAAAAAGTTACACTCAGTCTTTCACTCTTTACACACTGCTGTGTAATAAAAAATTTACGTACTGTTTATAAAAAAAACTACCAAGCTTTTTCATCCTTTTTATTTTTATATGCCGTAACATATAAAACATATTATAATAAACCCTCTTTTAAAAAAAATAAAATTAAAACTAAATTCTATGGCCCACCTTTCATTTCGCATATGATATATATATAACATATGTGTATATTAAACTATCAAAACATTAAATAACCCTTTCCGTCGGACTTCAAAAGTCTGAATAGATTGAATTTCAAACGAAATTCGCGTTCCAAAATGGGATGCTGACGTCTGCCTAATTTTAACTCAAATTCTCAATCCAATGTGCCTTATAAAAAATTCGGGTCCGGTTTTTAGGTTTTCAGATTCCCTTCAATTTCATGCGATCCAATATTAATGGTCCACGTGTCCTCCTTTTGAATTTACAAAATTGTCGGGTAAATTTCTGGTTGGTGAATTGCATTAATGCCGGTTGTTGTGTTTAAATACAATCCTGTACAGAAATATGGCTGTGGCCGTCTACAAAAAAACTTGCAGGAATTTTAAATGCTGAATTAAATTTCTGGATGGCATGCAAGCAACCTCCAAAAAAAAATGTTGCTGCTGCATCCGTCCTTCTGCTGCAGTAGTTGAAGTTAAAATTCAACAGCACAGGGTTTAATAAGTGAGGGTGTAAAGGTAAATTTTTGTCGATAGTACTGGATTAAGATCATCTATTCATTTTTGTAGGGTCTTATGGTGTTTGGTTTTTTAGTTTTGGGTTGGGCTTATTGAGTCTAAGATAGCTTTTGAGTGAAAAAATTGCTATCAGGTATTAAAAAAATTTGGTTCTTTTGTCAAAATTTATGAGCTTGTTAGGAAATACAAAACTGACAATGGTTGTATCTTAAATTTGTGGAAAATAATTTGAAATGGAACCTTTTTGTTTAGGTTGTTGCAGCAGGTGCAAACCCCATTCAAATTACTAGGGGCATTGACAAGACAATAAAGGCCCTTGTTTCGGAACTCAAAATTTTGTCAAAGGAGGTAAACGCTTGCCTTTTGAGTAGGTTGGTTTTCCTTTTTGCTGATGGTTTGGTGTATCTAATTGAATTATTTGCCTAAGGTATTTTTGGTTGCAAAATCCTTTTCATTTTTCATACAGTATTGGCCTTGTGGAATACATTTGATTGTGTGGTCTTGTTAGATCTACAACATTTGTAGTTGTTTAGTCTTATGGCCGAAGTGCACTTTTATTATGGAAATAGTTGATGCAATATTATCATTTAATCGTTACTGCAGGGTAGCATGTTGAGAAGTTTCTTGTGAAACATTTGGTATTCAAAATGACACTTGATCTTATACAACATCATGCACTTGACTTCAAAATTCATATTCAAAGTGTGCCAGAAAATTCTTGCAAAATTTCAAATATTTATGTTGTTTTAAACCATTATCTTTTTCATGTATTGGATGCTGAAAATGTGAAAAAGACTTTGGTATGAAACCAACTCGTGAATAATTTCCAGCAAAACAACCACTTCCAAGACATGATTTAGAAGTAGAACAAATGTGCTTATGTAGCATAGAAAGATATCCTTGATGCATTGTCAATGTTTGGCTAGGGTTATTTTTGGAGAAAATAACTCCTTATTCCTAGAATAGTGATCTTCAATACAAGTAAATGCCAGAGAAGAGAGATCATCGTGTGACGCAACAAAACTGAAATTGGACCCCCAAGGAGAGCTGGTGTGTCTACAATCGCTCTGTCAGCATTTTCCCTTGGTGTACCCCGTTCTTTTCCTCCAGCTTGAGTCTTAATTGACTTCTTCTTTCTTCGGGTTTATTTATCAAATTCGTAGAATTTGATAAATAAATACTATCCACAATGGTTGGAATTTAATTTATATTCCTGACTTTATATTATCTCCAAGCCTTATAACCAATGTTTAACTTTCAACACTTTGTATTTATACTCCATGTTTCTTTTTAAATAAATAACTTGTAATGAACTTTCGGCTCCATATTTCACCACCCAGCCTTACAACAATCACGCTCCAGACTTATGCTAATTATATGCCAATCGTTTAATTAAACAATTTCATTATACTCTGGCCCCACCTATATATATCAATAACCAATCAAACACTCGTATCATACCTGGCTATCCTCCGCACACCTTAGTTAACCTCCAGGCAAGTTCAATGTGCAACCACCGTCCGATGGCCCTTCTCCAAATCAACGACACTTGGCAATTTCGCTCGGCTTCCAACGTCGGGATTTAACGTGCAATGGCGCGGGTTAAACGGTGGTTTTCCGGGGGTCACTTCGCCACGTGTCGCATTCCCTATGGAATCGCTCACGAATAGGAAATACCGCCTACTCTGAAAAAGCGGTGCGATATGGGCAACCCGATTTTGTGATTCTGCTCGTGGTTTTGGTAGGGGTGCAAGTCTGGTTCCGCTATCCTTTTGTTTGTTAAATCATGTCCAATCCTCAGGCCAGGTTCCGAAAGCACAACAATTTTGTCTCTTTATTAAGCGGGATTTTTATATTTGAACAGTTTTCACGACCCCGGTTCTCTACACAGACCTCGCCTTGGATATTTTTACATAAAAATGATTGTTCTCAATAATTATTTATATAACTTTTCTACATGTTTAGTGTGGTATTCCCATGATTTATTATAAATATGTGTATTATCAAAGAAAACCAACACAAATTTTATAAGATGGGATCAAACAAAATTGTTCTTAAGTTGAGTCCGCCGGACTTCAAATGGAAATAAACCGTAATTCAAACCAAATTCACATTCCAAAATAGCCCACTGACGCCGGCCAATTTTGTGACGCGAAAACCAAATTAATTCCGCCCTAATCTTTTTCGGGTCCGAAGTTGGGCTGGCGTACGGAGGGAGAGTTGTGATGCGAATTTCTTATCAAATTCGCCCTAATATTTTTCGGGTCTGGATTTCCACTGCGCGAGCGGCCCAAACAAAGATCCGCTCCAATCAATTTCTGCCACGTGTCCTCAATAAAAACTTGCCCTACTCCCAGTTGCGGGTGCATTCAATGGCGTTTAAGGCGATGAGACATGGATATGGCAATTTCATATCAATCACATTAACATTTAACACTGTTCACTTAAGTTTTCACATCAAATCCGCATTAATTAATTTTTAACACTGTTCAAGATCAGACCTCACTCCTCTTAGCGATTCCGCACGCTCCAATATGATCCGGCCTTCGGCTCTCATTATTAATGATCAGAGATTAATTATGACAGGCATCCTTTGATTGCATTGCAGTTGAGTCGACAAAATGGCGTTTAGCTATGGTTTTTCAGACGAGCCGGTTGCTGGATTACACTGCCTGTTAACTGTGACGATAAGGAGAAGTGGCCAGCTGAACTGCTACCTAGACCTTGCATCATATCTGCATTTCTCTCGGTTCTGTCTCTGTCTGTCTTCCTCTGTTAATTGGAATTCTGCTTCTCCATCTCCTCTTGTGCCCACTGCGCCTGAGACTGCACCCATGCCTCTCGTGCGTCATAGGATGCGTTTCCGCAGGGGGAGCACTAGAGGTCAACCCCTGCACGCTCCCTCCAGCCCCTCAACAGAGTCGACTTCCGGCCAGTCCAGTGATTATTACGCAGGTCGATATCCAAATACTAGGAGTGGGCGAGGTCGGGTTGTAGGATTTGGCCACCGTATGGATTCCCCTACTCCTCGCTTCCCCACCGCTAGTTCATCTTCTCCCACGACGTGCACTGCGCAATTTTCCTTTAATTGCTCTCTCAACCGCCCGCGAATCACGACTTTAGTCATTGTGGTCTTCCGCGAGGAGGCCCAAACGGAGGAAGAATGCACCCGTCCTATGGGTCTGAGCTCGGAAAAAGCCAGCCAACATTCGGGCCTTCAGGAGGGGAGGCGTGGCATGCATGTGGAGGTAGCACCTAGCGATCCTGGACCTTCCGAAGGATGGTGCCGAATCGTGGAGGAACCACCGGAGGAGTAGTTTGGTTAATTTGTTTTTCTTGCTTAACGGTACTTGAATGAGGCACCGCTTTTTAGATACCACATGTAACTTGTCTTTGGACCTTTGTAATATTTTTTGGTCTGTCGTTAAACGTTCAAGGCGGTTTCCCGATGTGAGGGCGAGTCTTCTTAATTTTTTGATTTTTTGATGTTAAATTTTCTTAGTGCGGCCGAAATGATGTTCACTGACCGATTATAATTTTCGACCATGATGTTTATAGATTAACTGCCAGAATTCTCATCTAATTAAGCGTTTTTCTTGATACTACGTTCAAGGATTTTGGGTACTTTAATTTGTATTTGGAACAATGGACGATGGGTACTCTATTTTTTCTTTACTATTCTATCTTGCTATTTCACTTTCTTATAGATGCCTCGGGCATATTTGGATGCTTTCTTAGATTGTCGATAATCTCCATGTGGTAGATTCTTGGATTTTATATCAAGTCCCTGTATGTGACATGGGGGTATTTTTCTATCACTGTCTGGGGTGGGACTTCCACATTTCTGGATGGATATTTGGGTTCCAATCTTCAGATGTGAAAATGTAATGACTTCATGGACTGTTTTACTTCATATAATATATTCAAAACAACGTTTTTTCTCTTGTGAAAAAAAAATTATTAATGTTTATCACTCTGCCTTCAAAACTAGTGATGCTGGTCTATGTTGCTGGTTTATTGATATGGTCTGATGGTCTTTTTATATTTTGGACATATCTCACTCCTCACATGATTAGCGTTTTTCTCTGTTCAAGGATTTTGGGTACTTTAATTTGTATTTGGAACAATGGACGTCGGTACTCTATCTGTTGCTTTACTATTCTACATACTGCTATTTCACTTTCTTATAGATGCCTCGGTCATATTTGGATGCTTTCTCAGATTGTCGATAATCTCCATGTGGACCGTTACTGGGTTTTATATCAAGTCCCTGTATGTGACATGGGATATTTTTCTATCATTGTCTGGGGTGGGACTTCCACTTTTCTGGATGGATATTTGGGTTCCAATCTTCAGATGTGAAAATGTAATGACTTCATGGACTGTTTTACTTCATATAATATATTCAAAATAGCATTTTTTCTCTTGTGAAAAAAAAAATGATTAATGTTTATCACTCTGCCTTCAAAACTAGCAATGCTGGTCTATGTTGCTGGTTTATTGATATGGTCAAATGGTATTTTTATATTTTGGACATATCACACTCCTCACATGATTAGCGTTTTTCTCTGTTGCAGGATTTTAGGTACTTTAATTTGTATTTGGAACAATGGATGTCGGTACTCTATCTGTTGCTTTACTGTTTTACATACTGCTATTTCACTTTCTTATAGATGCCTTGGGCATATTTGGATGCTTTCTCAGATTGTCGATAATCTCCATTTGGATCGTTACTGGGTTTTATATCAAGTCCCTGTATGTGACATGGGGTATTTTTCTATCATTGTTTGGGGTGGGACTTCCACTTTTCTAGATGGATATTTGGGTTCCAATCTTCAGATGTGAAAATGTAATCACTTCATGGACTGTTTTACTTCATATAATATATTCAAAACATCATTTTTTCTCTTGTGAAAAAAAATGATTAATGTTTATCACTCTGCCTTCAAAACTAGCGATGCTGGTCTATGTTGCTAGTTTATTGATATGGTCTGATGGTATTTTTATATTTTGGACATATCACACTCCTCACATGATTAACGTTTTTCTCTGTTCAAGGATTTTGGGTACTTTAATTTGTATTTGGAACAATGGACGTTGGTACTCTATCTGTTGCTTTACTATTCTACATACTGCTATTTCACTTTCTTATAGATGCCTCGGGCATATTTGGATGCTTTCTCGGATTTGTAGATAATCTCCATGTGGACCGTTACTGGGTTTTATATCATGTCCCTGTATGTGACATGGGGTATTTTTCTATCATTGTCTGGGGTGGGACTTCCACTTTTCTGGATGGATATTTGGGTTCCAATCTTCAGATGTGAAAATGTAATGACTTCATGGACTATTTTACTTCATATAATATATTCAAAACAACGTTTTTTCTCTTGTGAAAAAAAAATGATTAATGTTTATCACTCTGCCTTCAAAACTAGCTATGTTGGTCTATGTTGCTGGTTTATTGATATGGTCTGATGGTATTTTTATATTTTGGACATATCACACTCCTCACATGATTAGCGTTTTTCTCTGTTGCAGGGTTTTGGGTACTTTAATTTGTATTTGGAACAATGGACATCGGCACTCTATCTGTTGCTTTACTATTCTACATACTGCTATTTCACTTTCTTATAGATGCCTCGAGCATATTTGGATGCTTTCTTAGATTTGTAGATAATCTCCATGTGGACCGTTACTGGGTTTTATAGGGTGAAATTGCGAAGTTGGGAAACACTTTTTGGCGGACGGCTAGAATTTGGGAGAAATTTTTAATTTCTCGTCCGAGAAAATAGTCAACTCTATTTCTCGACCGAGAGTTTTAAAAACTCTCGTCCGAGAGTTTTATTGGGTTTAACCGGAGTTAAAAATCTCTCGAACGAGAGTTATGCATTTTCTCGTCCGAGAGTTTTATTGACGGAAACTCTCGGGAAGACTTTCATACGAGAGTTTAAAAAACTCTCGGCCGAGAGTTTAGAAAACTCTCGGCCGAGAGTTTAGAAAACTCTCGTATGAGAGTTTTGAAAACTCTCGTATGAGAGTTTTGAAAACTCTCATCCTAGAGTTTTTTCAACTCTCATTCGAGAGTTTTATTCCTATAATAAAACACAACAATTAATTATTAAGTTTTTAGAATTGGTACTTTATATAATTTAAATAGTACTTTATTAAAATTAAAAAATGATAAAAAATAATAAAATTATAATTTTATTTTAAATTATTTTATTATTATTAATGATAAAAAAATACATGAAGATTTAATTAAATAAAATTTGTTACAATATTTTGTAATATCAATGTTATATAAAAAACTAAAAATATTTTATATAAAACTAATTGATATATTAATATAAATAAAATAAAATTCTAAAACATAAATCAAAATAAAAAAAACTATATATAATTTATATAATATTTTTTTTGAAATTAATGAATAAATTTAAATTTAAAAAACAATTGACTAAATGCAATGAGGTGATAAAGGAGACAATGCATAGCACCTTAATATTGTTATAAATTCCTGGAAATCTTGAGAAATTTTTGAAGTGAGATGAGCTTCTTGGAATGGGTCACTTTATCTTCCACTTCAGTTTCACACGATTAACTTGAAAGGAAGTCTATTTTCCTAGGTATGGATGTAAGGGAATGAACAATATTATTTGAACATTCAGTGAGATGCCCTTCTTGGAATGGGTCCTCCTATATTCCACTTTAGTTTCACAAGATTAAATTGAAATGAAGTTTATTTTCCTAGGTATGGATGTAAGGGGATAAAGAATATTATCCGAAAAGGAAATGAATGTTAAGTGTAACATTCCAAGAAGAAGTGTATGGTATTGGAGAATTATGTTATTGTAGAAAACTAAACCTTGACCCCTTAACTCTTGACCCCTTAAACCCTAATTCCTAACCCCTAACCCCTAAACCCTTAACCCCCTAAACCTTAAACCTCTAAACCCTTAACCCCTAACCCATTTACCCCCACTAAACCTCTAAATCCCTAACCCATTTACCCCCACTAAACCTCTAAATCCCTAACCCATTTAACCCCTAAACCCTTAACCCCTACCCCTAACACGTTAACCCCTAACCCATTTAAGCACCTAAACCCCAAAACCCCTAACTCCTAACCCCTAAAATCCTTAACTGCTAAATCCCCTAACCCCCTAAACCTCTAAACCAATCCTAACCCATTTAACCCCCTAAACCTCAAAACCCCTAACCCCTTAAACCCTAATTCTCAACCCATAACCCTTGACCCCTTAAACCCTATTTCCTAAACTCTAAACCCTTAACCCCTAACCCCTTAAACCCTAATTCCCAACCCCTAACCAATTCAACACCCTAAACCCCTAAAAACCTAACCCATTTAAGTGTTTATTCCATTTAACCCCTAACCCCTAAAATCCTTCACTGCTAAATCCCCTAACCCCCTAAACCTCTAAACCTATAACCCATTTAACCCCCTAAACCCTAAACCTCTAAACCATTAACCCTTAACCCCTTAAACCCTAATTCCCAACCCCTAACCAATTCAACACCCTAAACCCCAAAAAAACTAACCCATTTAACCCCATTAACCCCTAACTTCTAACCCCTAAAATTCTTAACTGCTAAATCCCCTAACCCCCTAAACCTCTAAACCAACGATAACCCATTTAACCCCCTAAACCCTAAACTTGTAACCCCTTAAACCCTAATTCCCAACCCATAACGCATTCAACCCCTTAAACACCTAAACCTCTAACCCATTAACCCTTGACCCCTTAAACACTAATTCCTAACCCCTAACCCATTTAACCCCCTAAACCCTAAACCTCTAAACCCTTAACCCCTAACCCATTTACCCCCACTAAACCTCTAAACCCCTAACCCATTTAACCCCTAAACGCTAAACCTCTAAACCCCTAACCCATTTAGCCCCTAAACGATAAACCTCTAAACCCTTAACCCCTACCCCTAACTCGTTAACCCCTAACCCATTTAAGCCATGAAACCCAAAAAACCCTAACCCCTTAAACCCTAAATCCCAACCCCTAACCAATTCAACACCGTAAACCCCTAAAAACCTAACCCATTTAAGTGTGGATTCCATTTAACCCCCAAAACCCTAACCCCTAACCCTTAAAATCCTTCACTGCTAAATCCCCTAACCCCCTAAACCTCTAAACCTGTAACCCATTTATCCCCCTAAACCCTAAATCTCTAAACCCTTAACCCCTAACCCCTAAAACCCTAATTCCCAATGCCTAACCAATTAGACACTCTAAACCCCTAAAAACCTAACCCATTTAACCCCATTAACCACTAACTTCTAACCCCTAAAATCCTTAACTGCTAAATCCCCTAACCCCCTAAATCTCTAAACCAAACCTAACCCATTTAAACCCCTAAACCCAAAACCTATAACCCCTTAAACCCTAATTCCCAACCCATAACCCATTCAACCCCTTAAACACCTAAACCTCTAACCCCTTAACCCTTGACCCCTTCAACCCTAATTCCTAACCGGGCTAACCCATTTAACCCCCTAAACCCTAAACCTCTAATCCTTTAACCCCTAACCCATTTACCCCCACTAAACCTCTAAACCTCTAAACCCCTAACCCATTTAACCCCTAAACCATAAACCTCTAAACCCTTAACCCATACCCCTAACCCATTTAAGCCCCTAAACCCCAAAACTCCTAGCCACTTCAACACCCTAAACCCCTAAAAACCTAACCCATTTAAGAGTGGCTCCATTTAACCCCCAAAACCCTAACCCCCAACCCCTAAAATCCTTCACTGCTAAATCCCCTAACCCCCTAAACCTCTAAACCTGTAACCCATATAACCCCCTAAAACCTAAACGTATAAACCCTTAACCCCTAACCCCTTAAACCTTAATTCCCAACCCATAACTCTTGACACCTTAAACCCTAATTCATAACCCCTAAACCCTTAACCCCCTAAACCCTAAACCTCTAAACCCCTAACCCATTTAACCCCTAAACCCTAAACCTCTAAACCCTTAACCCCTACCCCTAACCCGTTAATGCCTAACCCATTTAAGCCCCTAAACCCCCAAAACCCTAACCAATTCAACACCCTAAACCCCTAAAAACCTAACCCATTTGAGTATGGATTCCATTTAACCTCCAAAACCCTAACCCCTAACCCCTAAAATACCTCACTGCTAAATCCCCTAACCCCCTAAACCTCTAAACCTGTAACCCATTTAAGCCCCTAAACCCAAAAACCCCTAACCAATTCAACACCCTAAACCCCTAAAAACCTAACCCATTTAAGTGTGGATTCCATTTAGCCCCCAAAACCCTAACCCCTAACCCCTAAAATCCTTCGCTGCTAAATCCTGTAACCCCCTAAACCTCTAAACCTATACCCCATTTAACCCCCTAAACCCTAAACTTCTAAACCCTTAACCCCTAACCCCTTAAACCATAATTCCCAACCCATAACCCTTGACCCCTTAAACCCTAATTCCTAACCCCTAAACCCTTAACCCTCTAAACCCTAAACCTCTAAACCCTTAACC
This sequence comes from Pinus albicaulis, assembly GCA_034641835.2. Lineage (NCBI taxonomy): Eukaryota > Viridiplantae > Streptophyta > Pinopsida > Pinales > Pinaceae > Pinus > Pinus albicaulis. Next base: position 549,441,601 of record CM076572.1, read on the forward strand.
CCCAAACCATTTACCCCTACTAAACCTCTAAACCCCTAACCCATTTAACCCCTAAACCCTAAACCTCTAAACCCTTAACCCCTACCCCTAACCCGTTAACCCTTAACCCATTTAAGCCCCTAAACCCCAAAACCCCTAACCCCTTAAACCCTAATTTCCAACCCATAACCCTTGACCCCTTAAACCCTAATTCCTTACCCCTCAACCCTTAACCCCTAATCCCTTAAACCCTAATTCCCAACCCCTAACCAATTCAACACCCTTAACCCCTAAAAACCTAACCCATTTAATTGTGGATTCAATTTAACCCCCAAAACCCTAACCCCTAACCCCTAAAATCCTTCATTGCTAAATCCCCTAACCCCCTAAACCTATAAACCTGTAACCCATTTAACCCCCTAAACCCTAAACCTCTAAAACCTTAACCCCTAACCCCTTAAACCCTAATTCCCAACCCCTAACCAATTCAACACCCTAAACCCCTAAAAACCTAACCCATTTAAGTGTGGATTCCATTTAACCCCTAAAACCCTAACCCATAACCCCTAAATCCTTCATTGCTAAATCCCCTAACCCCCTAAACCTCTAAACCTGTAACCCATTAACCTCTAAACCTATAACCCCTTGGAAGGATTGTCTGTAAGTGGAGGGCCCGGTTATTGAGCCGGCCATCCTTTTCCGTCTCGGAGCGGGTAAAACCATCCCTCCTTCAATAGAAAAAATTAGCTCTTCCCAGCTGGTTTGCTGCTGGGCGAGGCTGTAACTTACTATTAGCCGAATCAAGCAATGGTGGCTGACCACCATGTCTGCATGCTGTGCTTTTCTAATTCCATGAGAAATATCATGCAATAAAGAGTTTAAGAATGCAGGTAAATTGATAGTGCATTTTTGTTTTAGCACAGCTAACAGCTTAAGATGGCGAGGTCTTACCACGTCTTTTCTACCGTCGCATGTTATGTAAGCCTGCACGATCCTGGCTAATTCTGTCCATGGTTCGCCTAGCGACGCCGGGTGTACTCCTCTCCCTTTGACTATTAGCCTCTGTCCTTCATCTTGAAAGATTTGCATGGCCTCCCGAATCTGATTTTCTTCTGAGTCCAGACAGTTCCTTGTGCGGGGATGCCGGATACTTCTGCAATTATCTCATCGGTCACTGCTATCTACCTTCCTCTCACTGTGGAGGAACCTTCCTGCAGATTTAACAAGAATTCAGTAGCCACTGCTTCATGGGGTTGCTGCATTCTCATAAAGTATGTAATCCATCCCAGTTTGTCTAATATTTCCCGTGCAGCATCAGAGACAACCAAAGTCTGAGGTTCGCTGCAAATTGGACGTCCTCCCATTTCTGTTCTTCGTTAATTGTTCTCAACACACAGTAACCTTAATGGAACAGCACAGCACAGTTCGCTAAAATTCTTTATTTTCTGAAAATGCAAGGGTTTTAATTCATAAAAATCTATTGCAGAGATACAGGTGAAGAAATTTTGGGTATCTGATCTGCATGCAGATATTTCCGGCCCCCAAATGAATGAAAGGTCGACCTCGACCATCGATTAAGGTGGCATGTGTGGAACAACAATAGGACGACAGTGAAAAAACAGGCGCAATCATGATAAAGTCAATCAAATTAAGTAATTACTGAAATCGATGCGTAAGATAAATCGGTAATAATGAGGGAATCACGTTGTAATAATTCAAGTATGAGGTGAAGGGACAACAAAAGATTAATGTAATTGCGCTATTTACCACATTAAAGTAATATGACCGATTTATAATATTTTTCATGTGTGATGGTTCGGGGATATAACTTAAGGAATTTTATGCATTTCTTTTGATATTCAATAAAAATTATAGGAAAGAGGGTTAAATAACTATTGATTTGTATAAATATGACTTCAATACCATTAACAGAGCTCTGCTGCCCACAGGTGTCCATTAAAAAAAAAATGCTCACAAATTCAAAATACAAACTTAAAACAATCGTTCAAAAGTGTTGTTCCTTTAAAAGGAACAACAAAGATAATCTGCGAAACTGCTATTCCTTTTAAAAGGAACAACAAAGAAATGCTCTGCAGACATGCTGTTCCGTTTGAAAGGAACAGCAAAAAAACTACGCGAAACTGCTGTTCCATTCGAAAGGAACGACAGAAAAATATCCTACGAAAGTGTTGTTCCTTTGGAAAGGAACAACAAAAACACTCTGCGAAACTGCTGTTCCTTTCAAAAGGAACATCAGAAGTGCTGTTCCGTTAGAAAGGAACAACAACGCGAAAAAAACACAAATTTTTTATTATTTTTCGTTTTTAAAGAAACTAAATTCAAACGAAATAAAGAAGTATTAACTAAACATCCATACCTAGGAAAATAAACTTCATTTCAATTTAATCTTGTGAAACTAAAGTGGAATATAGGAGGACCCATTCCAAGAAGGGCATCTCACTCAATGTTCAAATAATATTGTTCATTCCCTTACATCCATACCTAGGAAAATAGACTTCCTTTCAAGTTAATCGTGTGAAACCGAAGTGGAAGATAAAGTGACCCATTCCAAGAAGCTCATCTCACTTCAAAAATTTCTCGAGATTTCCAAGAATTTATAACGATATTAAGGTGCTATGCATTGTCTCCTTTATCACCTCATTGCATTTAGTCAATTGTTTTTTAAATTTAAATTTATTCATTGATTTCAAAAAAAATATTATATAAATTATATATAGTTGTTTTTATTTTGATTTATGTTTTAGAATTTTATTTTATTTATATTAATATATCAATTAGTGTTATATAAAATATTTTTATTTTTTTATATAACATTGATATTACAAAATATTGTAACAAATTTTATTTAATTAAATCTTCATGTATTTTTTATCATTAATAATAATAAAATAATTTAAAATAAAATTATAATTTTATTATTTTTTATAATTTTTTAATTTTAATAAAGTACTATTTAAATTATATAAAGTACCAATTCTAAAAACTTAATAATTGTTGTGTTTTATTATAGGAATAAAACTTGAGTTGAAAAAACTCTAGGATGAGAGTGTAGTTTTCTTTAAAACTTATACGAGAGTTTTCAAAACTCTCATACGAGAGTTTTCAAAACTCTCATACGAGAGTTTTCAAAACTCTCATACGAGAGTTTTCAAAACTCTCATACGAGAGTTTCATTGGGTAAACTCTCGGGCGCAAACTCTCGTCCGAGAGTTTTTAAAACTTTCGGCCGAGAGTTTGGCCATGCGTTTAAATGTAACTCTAGGCAGGTTAAACTCTCGGTAGAGAGTTTTATAAATTTCTCGTCCGAGACATAATCTCGGCCGAGAGTTTATGGTCAACCAAAAACACAGAAAATTCTGCAGTTTTCAGGAACCTGCAACTTTGGAGGGGCAGAACACCTACAAAAACAAAATGTTATATGTCGGACCAAGTACCATTAGATTCATCTCTGAATCTAGTTTATGATGATATGAGATTTGTGGAGTTTCATTAAAAAATTCAAATTTTTATTAATTTTTTACTAAATTGTGTCACTATGGAATTTCATTTTTCGAAAAATTGCACTGAATGAAAATTCAATAACTTGCTAATGAGGACACCAAAAAATTCAAAAAAATCATGCTGCACTTCCTCTCCCTGTCTACTTCAAAAGGGTACTCTCATTTTTCTTATTGACGGTCACATTGAAAAGAAAATCAAAGGATTATAAAATGTACTGAAACATCACTCTTTTTTTTCTTCGTCCATTTCAAAAAATAATAAAAAATAGTGATTTAATCCGAAAATTACCGAAAAATAGTCTGTGCACTAGTGCAATATATGCAGATTATGATGCTATGGTTTTTTTCCAAAAAATGAATAACCTTCCCTAAAAAAAGTAAAGGATTATAAAGTAACTATTTATGTTGCCTGAAAATTTCAAGTATATGCAGTTAGTAAACAAGAAATTTACCCCTCTATTTGTCAATATTTATTTTTAAAAAAAATATGGGTATGAAGGTAAGACAATTCTCTACAATTCTTGTTTTTATGTCAAAGCATAATTTGCAATAAAAATATGATTTTAGTGGAGTTGAAGTTGAAAAACATAGAAAATTACAATTTTCAACATCAAAAAAGGGCAAAAAGTGTTTCCCAACTTCACATATCATGTCCCTGTATGTGACATGGGGTATTTTTCTATCATTGTCTGGGGTGGGACTTCCACTTTTATGGATGGATATTTGGGTTCCAATCTTCAGATGTGAAAATGTAATGACTTCATGGACTGTTTTACTTCATATAATATATTCAAAACAGTGTTTCTCGTCTTCTAAAGTTTCATTTTTTTTTTAAATTGAACCCGCCGTCGGTATACTGATGCCTTGTAGACGTCGGAATTGCGACAACTCAGAAACGTCGGAAGAGCGACAGCATAAAAACGTCGGACCACATTTCGTCGGAATTGCGACAGATTACAAACGTTGGACAGTCGACGTTCAAAACGTCGGACCACATTTTGTCGGAATTGCGACATCTTACAAACGTCGGAAGAGCGACGTCCAAAACGTCGGATCACACTGCGTTGGAATTGCAACCGTTTACAAACGTCGGAAGAGCGACGTTCAAAACGTTGGACCACATTTCGTCGAAAGTGCGACCGTTTACAAACGTCGGAAGCACGACAGTTCATGAGACGTCGGAAGAGTGACACTTGTTAGGAAGCGACGGAAGAAGTGTCGATAGTGGGACACTTTTTAGGTGCGTTGGAACTGCGACGACATGACAAACCACATTTTGTCCGCCCTCGAACTGTCGCTCTTGCGACGACTATGTGTCGGAATAGCGACGAATTGGCCGTCGGAATTTCCGCCAAATTTTCTAGTGGGAGGGGAGCGGTGGCATGAATGTGGAGGTAGCACCTAGCGATCCCGGACCTTCCGAAGGATGGTGCCGAATTGTCGAGGAGCCAGAGGAGTAGTTTGGTTAAATTTTTTTTCTTGCTTCGCGGCCCACTTAATTGGGCTGCTTCTAGATTATATTACTATGCTGGACCTCTGTAATATTTTTGAATTCTGTAAACGTTCAAGACTGGTTTCCCTGTATGAGGGCAGTCTTCTTAATTTTTTGATTTTTTGATGACAAATTTGCCATGAGTCTGGGCAATGTTTTTGATTTCGGTGTAATTTTATTCCCACTGTTAATAGATTAACTTTACTTAGAAAAAAAAAGTTGCCCTGTTTCTATTTTAAACCTATTTTTTGAAATACAGAGCCATGTTTATATGATTGTTTATAGTCGAAGCGCTACGGGGTGGTTTATTATATTAATATTTCATGGTCGAATTATGTTCATAACAATTGGAAAAAAAAATGTTACCCTGTTTCTATTTTAAACCTGTTTTTTGAAATACAGAGCCATGTTCATATGGTCTACGTATTATAATCTTTCTCTGTATATCTACAGGAACCTTTTTGCTATGAACAGGGTGGATGCTATAGCAGGCTACTAATGGAAACAAGTAAGCTTGAACCTTTCATCTCGGATGCAACAGATGGTTACCAATTTTGGAATCAAGCGAGCTTGGGTTTCTGCAGATGGTTTTTATTTCCGGGAACAAGTGAGCCAGAACATACAATAGACCCTGGGTTTATACATATTTTTTCTCTATCATGGATGCTTTTTGTGTGAGGCGTATATCAACAGTACATGTCTCTGCACATTTCCTGTATCCGCTTTATGATACTATTTTATGTGTTGACAGGTTATCACTCTACCTTCAAAACTAGCGATGCTGGTTTATTGAAATGGTCTGATGGTCTTTTTATATTTTGGACATATCACACTCCTCACATGATTAGTATTTTTCTCTGTTCAAGGATTTTGGGTACTTTAATTTGTATTTGGAACAATGGATGTCGGTACTCGATCTGTTGCTTTACTATTCTACATACTGCTATTTCACTTTCTTATAGATGCCTCAGGCATATTTGGATGCTTTCTCAGATTGTCGATAATCTCCATGTGGACCGTTACTGGGTTTTATATCATGTCCTTGTATGTGACATGGGGTATTTTTCTATCATTGTCTGGGGTGGGACTTCCACTTTTCTGGATGGATATTTGGGTTCCAACCTTGAGATGTGAAAATGTAATGACTTCATGGACTGTTTTACTTCATATAATATATTCAAAACAATGTTTTTTCTCTTGTGAAAAAAAATGATTAATATTTATCAGTCTGCCTTCAAAACTAGCGATGCTGGTTTATTGATATGGTCTGATGGTATTTTTATATTTTGGACATATCACACTCCTCACATGATTAGCGTTTTTCTCTGTTCAAGGATTTTGGGTACTTTAATTTGTATTTGGAACAATGGGCATCGGTACTCTATCTGTTGCTTTACTATTCTACATACTGCTATTTCACTTTCTTATAGATGCCTCGGGCATATTTGGATGCTTTCTCAGATTGTCGATAATCTCCATGTGGACCGTTATTGGGTTTTATATCAAGTCCTTGTATGTGACATGGGGTATTTTTCTATCACTGTCTGGGGTGGGACTTCCACTTTTCTGGATGGATATTTGGGTTCCAATCTTCAGATGTGAAAATGTAATGACTTTATGGACTGTTTTACTTCATATAATATATTCAAAACAACGTTTTTTCTCTTGTGAAAAAAAAATGATTAATGTTTATCACTCTGCCTTCAAAACTAGCGATACTGGTCTATGTTGCTGGTTTATTGATATGGTCTGATGGTCTTTTTATATTTTGGACATATCACACTCCTCACATGATTAGCGTTTTTCTCTGTTCAAGGATTTTGGGTACTTTAATTTGTATTTGGAACAATGGACGTCGGTACTCTATGTGTTGCTTTACTATTCTACATACTGCTATTTCACTTTCTTATAGATGCCTCGGGCATATTTGGATGCTTTCTCAGATTGTCGATAATCTCCATGTGGACCGTTATTGGGTTTTATATCATGTCCCTGTATGTGACATGGGGTATTTTTCTATCATTGTTTGGGGTGGGACTTCCACTTTTCTGGATGGATATTTGGGTTCCAATATTTAGATGTGAAAATGTAATGACTTCATGGACTGTTTTACTTCATATAATATATTCAAAACAACGTTTTTTCTCTTGTGAAAAAAAAATGATTGTTTACAGTCGAAGCGCTGCGGGGTGGTTTATTATATTAATATTTCACGGTCATTGGAATGCCCACAATTCATAACAAATATTGGAGATTTACTGTCCTGTTTTAAAGTTTCATTTTTTTTTTTAAATTGAACCCGCTGTCGGTATACCGATGCCTTGTAAGCGTCGGAATTGTGACAACTTAAAAATGTTGTAAGAGCGACAGTATAAAAACGTTGGACAATCGACGTTGAAAACGTCGGACCACATTTCGTCGGAATTGCGACAGTTTACAAATGTCGGAAGAGCGACGTTCAAAACGTCGGACCACATTTCGTCGGAATTGCGACAATTTACAAACGTTGGAAGAGTGACGTCCAAAACGTCGGACCACATTGCGTCGGAATTGTGACAGTTTACAAACGTCGGAAGAGTGACGTTCAAAACGTCGGACCACATTTCGTCAGAAGTGTGACAATTTACAAACGCCGAAAGCGCAACGGTTTGGGAAACGTCGGAAGAGCGACGCTTGTTTGGAAGTGATGGAAAAAGCGTCGATAGTGCGACACTTTTTAAATGGGTCGGAATTGCGACAGGATGGAAAACCACATTTTTCCCATCCTCGAACTGTCGCTCTTGCGATGACTATGTGTCGGAATAGCGACGAATTGGCCGTCGGAAATTCCGCCAAATTTTCTAGTGTAGCCACTACATCTGTCACTCTGGCATCTGATTGCACCAACTGCCACTGGTCCATTTTTCTACCACATAATATGGCCCCGTAGCCAGATATTGATTCAAGTGGTGGAACTCCTCAAGAATCATGCCCAACTTGTAGCACTCTGTGGCTACAAAACCAAGTCACCCCACCTTACTCCTAGAGGGATGTCTGCTATCATGGAAAATTATTCCTCCAACCTAGAGTCTATCGATCTCCGCGGAAGAAGTTTGTTGGTCCTGCTTCTCCTCCTTGTCCTTCTTTCTAAGAGGAAATTGAGTGTTGTAATGACCTATCTTGCCACACTTGAAGCACTTGACTTTAGAAAGGTCCTTATTCTTCCTTTCTACAACTTAAATTTGCGGCTTTCTATCTATGCTCTGATACCATGTGAAAATTTGGCTAACCATGAATCCTATTGTAACAATTGATCTTATTTCTTCTATTTGTTAAATTAATTAAAAAAATTATTTTTTGTCTGCTATGAAAAATATTGAAATAAATTCATTGCAACCTCCATAAAACAAAGATTGCGGAAGTAAAATAAATGATGGAAAAATAGATGCACACACACAATATGACACTGCTATTTTTGGACTAAGTCCTCGGAAAAACCAAACTCGGGAAAATTGGTGCAATAGTTGAGGGAATTGATATTATGTGTTAGTGAAATATAAGTACAGTCTATGTATTCTTAACCTTGCAATCCAAAACAGAGAAATGACTGGAAATAAAACTAGTGAGAAAATTTCTCACTTCCACAGGCGACCCGTCACTAACCTCAACTCGAAATGACCTGCTCCTTGCTCCCTTTGCGCAGTCACTGCGTCAGCCTATGCAGTTGCCATGTCCCATAAGTTTCGAACAATGTCTCCTCTTGTTATCTCTGCAACTACTGTTTGGAAGACTGATGCTCTTTTCCTTTGGACCCTTTTCCCAACATCCAACATAGAATATCTCATGCTCCCCATAAAATACCGAATCTCCTCACAAAGCTCTTCGCTGCCTCTCTGTGGAAATCATTGTTTCTCTACAATGTAATCATCGAAACTGGAAAAGCTTCCTCCATACTCAGTATATCTACCCCTCTCTCGTTGCTTCGACTTACTGAATCACCTTCGGCAACTGGATGCTGCTTCTCTGGAGATCAATTTCCCAGCAAATTGAATAATCAACTGATTTTCTGTATCTTCTCCAAGCCCCATCGACTTCTTAGTATAATCCTATGTTGAGACTTAATTAGAAATCGATGCATGCAATTTTCTAGAATATTCTCAGCATGAATTATTCCTTTTAATTAATCATATTTTCCATGTTTATACTTGGGAATATTAAAATTTGACTAATTAATTTAATTAAGTCGTCTCTAGGTAGAATTTTCAGAAATGATTTCTAGGTATTTGAGAATATGTGTATTCTAGTCACTCTGCAGAATCGTGTGGCTAGAACACATACGATGCTACAAAAACTAACAAGAAAAAGACAATTTATCTTATGGTCATAAAATCCAGTTCTTTTTATGTTGTTTAAAGGTTTGTGCAAGAATTATTCTTTATGTCATTTCATTGTTGGCTGAGATTTCTATTTCCTTAATAGTCATAGTGAAATTGAGACCTTCTTTAGTATTTTACCAAGCTAAAGTATTTTTTAGCCCAAGTATTGATGAGAAGTTGGTTGGTGATGCATTGAATAAGATTATGTTTATTATTGTTTAATATTTTTATTGGCTTCATGGCCATTATAGCCTCAGTTTTTCATCCTTCAACATTTGATTGACCCAATGGATGGAAAGTTTATTGGTTATTAATTGAATCACATTAGGGTGTGAAAATAATGGTTCAATGATCATTTATAGATGCACATATTCGTCTGATTTTTTTTTGATATTGTCTTGAAACATGTGAAATTGTGCCTATTAAAACATTGTGTCATTTGATTTTGGAAATGGATATTGCATCCTATGGCCATAGATTTCTTAGTTGTCCATGTTGTTTAAATATTGGTGCAAGGATTAATTTAGTGTGAATTATTTTTGGTTGAGATATATATTGGTTTAATGACCATAGTAGAATTTTATCTCCTATAGTGTTTGGTTCAAATATGCTTGTTTCTAATGCAAACATTGAATCTAATGGTTGGTGATGTATTGAATATGTAGAAAATTCGTGTAGATTCAACTAATAATTTTAATATGCTAAAAAACTATACATGAATCTACTCTATCAATTGCGGAAACCAATTTAGATCTTGAAATCACAAAACATGAAAGAAAAAGAATTTCAATCACATAACACAAAGATTTTCCTAGGGAAAGCCTTAGCTAAAAACCCCACTATCTATATATTGAATAAGCCAAAGAATATGAGAATATTACAATGCTTTTCTCCAAGATGAGAAACCTTTGCACTATCTCTATCTATCTCAATGATTCCTAGACAAGCATGGTTCAATACTTAACCAATTTTCTGCCCTCCAGGATCCCTATTTCCTTGCGTTGTTTCCTTGGGTAATTAGGCACTGTTGATTAGGGAAATTCCCAATCCATTAGTGGCCTTCCTATGACTGCATGCACCACCTGTATGATTTTGATAATTATACAACTTATAGTACACTTCCCTTGAACTCCAATCTCAACCAGGTCTTTCTCAGGATTGACATGCATGAGTTATTTACGAGTAAATTATCAGTTAAATGGTTGAACACATGAAGTGACACCCCAATATTTTTCCTCCTACTAGTTCTTTCATAAATTAGAATTATTTTAACTAAATATAACTCAAATAATTTGAGTTAATTAATTACAACTCAAAATAAACTCAAACAGAGCTCCTATAATGTAGGAGACACTCTACATGCCTCTAGTTTAACCCTCAACTCGAATTATCCGAACCAACTAAGTCATATTAACTTAGTTAACTCATACAAGATGTCATGTGATGTGGAATTACAATTTTATTCTAATTTAATCAAGGTGAAATTAAATCAGAATCCTTTCCTGGTGTCATTTTCAGCACTCCCTCTCAGCAAGAAATGGATTTTCTAATACCCCAATCCTGCCTCTATGGAATTCGAATTTTCCTCTTGATAATGTCTTCATCAAGATGTTTGTATCCTGCTCCTCTGTATGAATGTACTCTAATAACATAATCCACCTCTATTTAAAGAATATTCGAGATGGTGATATCGAATGTTGATATGCTTGGACTTATCATGAAAAAATGGATTAACTGAGAGTTTAATGCAACTTTGGTTATCAAAATAAATCACCATAGGATCCAATTGTTGACCAAGCAAACCAAAAAGGACCTTCCTCATCCATATAGCCTCACAAGATGCTTGACTAGCAGGCATTTACTCTGCTTCTATTGAACTAAGTACAACTAATATCTGCTTCCTACTGTCCCAGGAAACTGCTCTTGACCCAATACTAAAGATGCCCCCTAATTTTCTCTTCATGTTGGATAGAATCCATACCCAATCCGCATCTGCGAAGCCTTGAAGATTCACTCCCTCTGTCTGCCTGTACCAAAGACCAAATTCAGTGGTGCCTCTGAGGTATCTCAACACATGCTTGGCTTCCTTCTAGTAGAGCTTGGTTTCCTTAACCATAGGTTGACTAAGTTGGTTAACCACATAACACATGTTCGGTCATGTGTTCGCCAAGTACATGAGAGAACCCAGAAGCTGCCTGAAAATGTTAGCTTCTACCAATTCACCTAAAGTAACATCTTCCTTGCTCCAATTCCCTGCTAGAGGAGTCTCCATGGGTTTTCTAATATCCATGTGAAACTTGTTCAGTATGTCATTGACATATTTTCCTTGAGAGAAAAAACGTTCCTCATCTCTTTGCCAAATTTCCAAACCAAGGAAATAATGCAAGAGCCCCATGTCCTTCATCTCAAATTTTCTTGCAAGATCCTCTTTGCAAAAATAGATCAAGTTATTATCACTTTTTAGAATCAAATCATCGACATATAGTACTATAATCAATAATTTACCTTCAACCATAATATGGTAAAGGTTTTCATTTACTTCACTTTTGGTGAAGACAAACTCGATGAAATAGTTGTCGATCCAAGTGTGCCAAGCATGTGGTACTTGTTTTAGTCCATACAAGGCTCACTTGATTATGCGCACATGTGACTTACTGTCAAAGGTATCAAATCCTTCCGACTTCTCTATGTAAACCTATTCCTCGATCACTTCGTTGAGGAAGGTTGTATTTACATCCATCTAATGTATTTTCCATCCCATCTACACTGAAAGTGTAAGAATATATCTTATTGAAGCATACCTTGCTACTAGAGAAAAGGTCTCCTCGTAATCCATTCCCTCCAACTAAGAGAACCCCTTGGCCACAAATTTGGCCTTGTGTTTCTCCACACTCCCATCTGTTGCTTTCTTCACCTTGTAGATCCACCTAGATTCTACAAATGACTTGTCCTTCAGTATTGGGACAAATTCCCATGTACTATTTCTGATAATGGAGTCATAATCCTCTACCGTATCATCAATCCATACTAGTTTTTACACTGCTTCCTTGAATGAGGATGGTTCAGTCTCTGCACTCTCACTCATAAGAGCCATGTATCTAGTGTACTGATCTGGGGACATTCTCTGTGTGCCTTGTGATGTGGGTGCTCCCACATTCTCTCTAGCATCATGCATCAACCTGCCAGCCTCTATGGTGCACTTCCTTCCATCTCTGGATGTATCTACATGGGTGGGTGCTTCTACTCGCTGTTCATATGCTTGTGGTTGCTCCACATCCTAAGGTTCTTCTTTTGGAGCTAAGAGCTCCTCATCTACATGCATCTGAATCTCCCTCTGAAGGGAAATTCGCATGGCCTTTCCTTCATCGAATTTCATATCTCTACAAACCACTATCATCCTATGAGATGGAAAGTACACTTGATAGTTGTGAGGCATATTATTTTACTCCACAAATATGCCCAACTCAGCTATTGGTTCTAGATTTTTTCATGCATATTTGGTAACATGATAGTGAACTAATGATCCAAAAATTATAAAGTGCACCACATCTAGCATGAAAAATTAGAGTGATCACAGAATGCTAAAAAAATATGTTATACATTCCAATATTAATTGATCTCATATTTCTATTATTTGTTGGTTTCATGTCTCCATTATTGCTGATATCGTGCATTTCAATATTATTGATTATACATTTTTCACGTTCACAATAAAATGTGATCATTCTTTTCTTTTATATGTTTTCTTAAAAAATAATCAAAATGTATCATTAAATTAGATAGGTTTAAAATTGATATATATGCGTACTGAGTAATAAGTAATAGTGCAGTGTGTTTTGATAAGACATTTTGTGTTTTATTGTGAAAAAGTTGAAATTTTGTGGGTAAAATTTTAGTCATGCTAAGTGCTGGTGTGGCGTACGCCAGGTAGAATTCTGGGTAATTTTGATGACTTGGATATCCTTGAGTTGGAGTTACTCAAGCCGTGCCTTTTATATCAAGACTCACATTAAGCATTGTTTAACTATTTTACATTTTGGAAATTTTGGTTGGAAATTTGCAAAACAATTTTTTAGACTTGGATTAATCAAAATTAGCTAGGCTAGGTGGAATTTTGGGTAATTTTGATGACTTGGATATCCTTGAGTTGCAGTTACTCAAGCCGCGCCAATTATATCAAGACTCACATTAAGCATTGTTTAACTATTTTACATTTTGGAAATTTTGGTTGGAAATTTGCAAAACAATTGTTTAGACTTGGATTAATCAAAATTAGCTAGTTCAGACTATCCTGTCTCTAAATCAGCTTGGTTTGGTGTGAGAAATGGCTTTGGAATTATGATGGTTGTCTCAAATTTTAGGAGAGTGTAGAACTAGTGGAACATAATAAATCCAAGATTAAATATATCCAATATTAAATATACACTATTTAAAGAAAAGCCTTGGTATGAGTAAAAATAAAAACCATTATCATATCTATAACATTTGGCATTTGGTTGCTTATTTAATTTCTACCTTGTAATAAAGTTAGAATTATCTTTTTTTTTCTTAAATAATTTTTATATAATATTTATTTTCTTAGAAATAAAAGTTTTTAAATTTAGTTATTTAGTGTTTCAAAATAATCTTAAAAAATCTTTTATTCCTTTTCTATTCTTTGTATCTGTCTTTGCACCTAATTGTTAATATCAATTAATATTACATTGATTATTTCACATTATTCAATACAAAAGATATCACTAATTCATAAAATAGAAAATGATCATTAATTCATATAAGTTTGAAATAGCAATATGATTTGTTTAAGGTAGTTTTTGTTTATCCTTTTAACAATAATGAATTAGGCTCCAGAAAAGTTTAGAGTGCCTGTTTATTTGTTTTATTTAATGATGTATCGATTGACTTCTAATTTGAGTTTAAATGATGTGTATTGATTTTTTAAGATTGATTTATATTTATTATTTTTTTATGCTAAGAGTACAGTAAGAATTAGTTTGTATTTAAATGGATTTGATTTTTTATAATCAAAAAATTTTTATTGTAAAATTTGGAGTATTAAATAAATTATTTTATAATTTAAGAAATTAATGTTTATGCAAATAAGGATTATGTAACATATCGACTAACCATATTATAAAAATGACAAAAGTAAAAGTAATAAAAAAAAAAAAAAAAAATTCTACTTACTGTCTACCTATGTGACTAATGATATTCTTGCCTAAGTATCATCATAGTTTGCTTAATCATTAAATTCCAAGTCAGACCGTATTCACGTCATCGTTATAACATTGTTTTAAGTACTATACACATAATTTTTAATGTTATGGAGTTATAATACATAGTTGAGCTCACATTTGAACTTTGGGCCTAGCTTATATGTATATAAATTATTATTTGACATTATAGCCGAAGCCATATGTCTTTGTTAACAATCATATAACACACATTTAATCCAAAAACATTATACCATGTCATATTATTCAATTCGACAACATCATGGCATTCAATGCAAATAAATCTTGGTGTACGAAGGTATTAAAACATATCTATCCCAATCCTTCTACAGCTGGCTTGCACTTGACCCATACTGGTTGGCATCTGGCGGTCTATCCACCGTCGATCTAGAGCTAAATCAGATGGTGTAAGTTCATTAGGGTTGGCTAATGGCTTTAGCCCCGTAACTCTTTTTCCATTGGCATTCTTTCGTTCAATGGTCGTGGAGGTCTCCTCTGCGGTTCTAGGATTTTCTTCCTCCTGGCTTGAGTTCTATGGCCATTCCACTCCAATTGTAGCACGACGCTTTGGAGATTACTCAGCCATTCCGAATGATTGGTAAATTTCCTCCAACGCCACTTGGCTCGAGTGGTTTTGACATTACCTGCACTGTTTCTAAGTTTTAATATGTAGACAAATTTTATGTTTTCCATTTGTTTGCATCTGGTTTGAGTGTGAACACTATGCTTATATTTGTTGGCAATATGAGTATGCTTATTGAATCGAAGGTATTCTCTAGCTCGACTTGGGCTCACTTCAACCCACTCAAATTCCTCAGGTAAATTATTAATACGCTTGCATAATTTATTTTTAACTAGAGTACATTATTACGGCAAATAATTAGGGTTCGTCTCTGTCTTCTCATTACTAAACGCCTCAGTTTCTTGTTTAACAGGTATAGGTTTATTTTCTTCTCCAATCTATAGAGTTTTCTGACTGGAATACAAGCATTAGCACCAGGATTCAGGGTTCTAATCAATTGCATGCTCGTGCTAACAGGTACCCATATCAATTTTTGGGTTCAAACCCTAGGTCTGAAATGCCACAGGTTTATAGTTTGACGACCTTGATGTAATATCATTTTATTAGTGTTTCTAACTGCGTTGCTTAAGTCTTTACCTCTGGGCCAGTTACTACCCTCTGCAGTTAATTTTCATTCTTGAGTTTCTAAAGACTCTGGCTCTCAGACCAAGAGGGTTTCACCTTTAATTCGGCCACAGGCCTCTTACTGTATAAGATAGATAATCTATTACACTTTTTTAAAAGAACAGTGCCTATGATATTTTTCTTTGTATCGGTATATTGTTACAGTTTACAAGTTTGTGGGTTTTTACACCCATGCCATTAACTTATGTATACATCTATTATGCTGAATATAATCATGGTATTTACATGGGGTTTCTATCTATATTACATGTATACAATTTCGATAGTCAATGATTTTCTTCTGGGAGTATTCGTGAAGTTATCTATAGATTTCTTTCAACATAGAAAATGATATCATTTGAGTTTTCTATTGTCATTTCTTATTGTTTAGATTTCTACATTTAATACTTACGTTATTTCACTTACCTGCATGCGCTTATGCTTATCACCGATAATGTACATGGTTTATGGTTTTCTTTGCATGTTTCTTTCGGGGTGTTTAGCTTCTATCCTTGATATAATAAGAAAGGTTATCTTATTTCTTTCTGTGGAAGAGTTTATATTACCCTATAGGTTGTTTTATATATTATTTTTTTTCCACAACGTATTCCTTGTTATCTATCATAATTCTTTTAACTGGTATGTTAATTTCTTCTCGATATTTCAAGGTGTACTATGAATAACAGTCCTTATAAGTGACCCAGACCACTATTAGTCCATGTATTATCATAGGTACGAAGGACGGCCTACCCAGAATCTTGTCACAGAATCTTGGTTAACAGTCCTTCGCTAGACATAGTTTATTCCATTTAAACAAGAAGGAAAACTAATAATTTGCACAGAGAGAATTTAAAATAAATTTTTTTATTTTACCTACTCAACAGTCCTTTCTCAGACTTTCTTTCCTGTCTGTATAGTCTCCTAATGTAAATTTTAAACATTTAGCAAACATTAAAAATATTGTATTTCCATTTTTCTCATTTATAATTTAAAAGTAACAAGTAAAGTCTACTAACAGAAAGAACAAAACATAATTCCACTCATCTGTACACAATTCTGACTGATAAATGTTTTCCTCCCTTCCTTGAGTGAGTCGATTATGTCCTCTAACTCTCCCTCGTGCTCCAAGTTTGAGTCTTCGTTGAAGACAGAAAACTGGAAGAGAATCTCGGGACAGTCTGGTCCAATTCTCCAATTCCAGTGGAAAAAATCCCCTCTGTAAGTTATTCCCTTCAAGGATCGCTCCTCAGGATAACTATTGTTTCCTCAGTTTTCCAACAGAACCCCCAAAACTCCCTGAAATCCCTTATTTATTCCAAAGTTTCTTTGGATAACTGTTGAATTGTTTTTCTGTTCAACTGACTCCATATCTTGAATTTACTTTTACCATCAATCTTTACTTATGAAACTAATTTCACAAGTAATCTTTTTATTCAAATACCAAAATTAATTTATGTTCAAAATATTTTGTTTGTAAAAAATAAAAATAATGATTAACAACTCTTAACAACAGCCTAACATTTAGTCAATAATTAAGGCAGTGGATACAGCTTTCCCCCTTTGAAAGAGAACATCGTCCCCGGTGTTCTTACTCCATATCAGCAAAAAGTTCAGGATATGATTCTTGCACAAAACTTTCATCCTCCCAGGTGGTCTCTTCCAGGCCAAAGTTCTTCCATTGCACTTTAACCTGGGTGATGGCTCATTTCCGGAGCATGATTTCCCTCTGGTCGATGATACTGTGAGGCTTGACTAGAAATTCTCCATCCAGTTCTACCTGCACACAATAGAATTTGTATTAGTTCACATAAGTCTTTAACATATAATATTTTTAACTATTGTGCTTACCCACTACCTGAATGTTCTGCGAATGGATTATATGTCTCGAATCATGAATATATCGCTTTAATAACAATACATGGAAAAAATTATGTACTTGGATATGGCTGGGAAGGGTCAACCGATATGCCACTGGTCCTACCCTTTCCAGTATTTGGAAAGGACCATAAAACCTGGGAGCTAGCTTTGCACAAGATGCCCATCTTAACATGCTCTTCTTTGGTTTAATTCTCACATACACATGATCCCCCACTTCATATTCATGATATGATCTCTTTTTATCTACATACACATTTTTCCTGTCTTGAGCTGTTTTTAAATTCTGTTTGATTTTATTCACTTCTAACTCCATTTCTGCTATCATGTCTAGTCCTAACATGAGCTTGGTCTCGCGACTACTCCAATTGATAGGATTTTTGCACTGTCGCATGTATAGGGCTTCAAATGAACTCATTTTTAACGATTTTTTATAATCGTTATTATATGTGAATTCTACTAAGTGTAAATATTCTTCCCACTTAGTTGGTTGCTGCAAAACATACATTCTCAACATGTCTTCCAACACTTGATTTACTCGTTATGTTTTCCCGTCCGTTTGTGGATGGTACGCAGTACTGAAATTAATTTGAGTCCCTAAACCCGTAAACAGTGCTTTCCGAAAAGCTTATGTAAGTTTTACATACCTATCTGAAATAACAGTCTTAGGAATGCCATGCAGTCTACAAATCTCTTGCATAAATAAATCTGCTATCTGTACTGTCTTATATGTGGGCTGAACTGGTATGAAGTGAGAGTTGAAGACAATACTAAATCGGTCTATTACTACCATTATTGAGTCATTATCTCGTCTTGATCTTGGTAGTCCAGTGACGAAATATAACGAAATCACTTCCCATTTCCATTCAGGAATTGGTATAAGCTGCATTAACCCAGCTAGATGTCGGTGTTCTACTTTCACCTGCTGGCACTCTAAACACTTGTTTACATAGGTTGTTATATATTTTCTCATACCCAGCCAATAGTAGTCCTTTCATATTGTTGTCAACATCTTTTGGTATCCAGGATGCCCTGCATAATTGCTTCTATGATATTCATCCAATATTAGAGTCTTCAACTCCATTATATTTGGGATGACTATTATTTTCTTGAAAATCAGCAATCGATCCTGGTTGATTTCATAATCTCCCAACCTTCCTTGTTTGTTAGATTCATGTGCTTGTTGCAAAAAAAATTCATATTCAGGATCTTTTCCTGCTTCTTTTCTGATTTGATCTAGGAATCTACATTCAACTTGGTTAACATATAATTCATAGATGTTATGCAACTTTCTGCTCAATGCATCCATAACCATTTTTTCCTTTCCTTTTACATGCTGCATGTCAATGTGAAACTCACTCAAGAAGGCATTCCACCTTTCTTTTCGGGAGTTAAAATTAGCTTGTTTGAAATAGCTGGTTAAACTGCTATGATCTGTCTTCAACACAAATATTTTCCCAAGTAAGTAGTGTCTCCACACCCAAAGGGTGCGCACAACTGTAGTCAGCTCTAAATCATAGGATGGATATCGTTGCTTGTGATATTTTAGCTTACGAGATTCATATGCAATTACTTTTCCTTTTTGTGATAAAATTGCCCCAACACCCTCCTTACATGCATCCGTGCAAACCTCGAATTATTTATTCGGATCAGCTACACTTAACACTGGTGCTGATGTTAATAATTTCTTCAGCTTTTCAAATCTATCCTGACATTCTTTTGTCCATCTAAAAAATTTTCCCTTCCTTTTCAGAGAGGTAATAGGAAAGGAAATCTTTGAAAATACTTTAATAAATAGCCAGTAATAGCCAGTGAGTCCCATAAATGATTGTATATCTGCCACATTTTGTGGCACCTTCCATTCCATGATAGTTCTGATTTTCTCCGGGTCCACTTCTATACGTTTTGAAGATATCACATGTCCAAGATATTGTATTTATTCCTTGAAGAAATCACATTTACTAAATTTCGCATATAACTGATGCTTTCTTAACATCTCCAGTACCATTTACAAATGCTCCTTGCGTTCTTCCGCATTCTTAAAGTAGACTAGAATGTCGTCAATGAAAATTAGCACAAAGTTATCCAAATAAGGGATAAAGATACTATGCATCAGTCTCATAAAAGTGGTTGGTGCATTAGTCAGCCCGAAAGGTAGCACCACGAATTCATAGTGACCATACCTTGTGCGAAAGGCAGTTTTATGTATATCTTCATCTTTGATCTGGATTTGGTGATAACCTGATCTCAAATCAATTTTTGAGAATACATTAGCTCCTATTACTTCGTTAAACAGATCATCAATTCGTGGTAAGGGATATTTGTTCTTGATAGTAAATTTGTTTAAGTGACGACAATCCATGGACATACGCATGGTTCTGTCCTTCTTTATAATGAATAATATAGGTGCTCCCCAGGGAGATACACTTAGTTTTATATATCCCTTGTCTAATAATTCCTGAAGCTGTATTTTTAACTCAGTTAATTCTGGCACACTCATTTGATAGGGTACTTTTGAAATCAGTGATGCTCCTGGTAGAAATTCAATTGTAAAGTCTATATCCCTTCTAGGTGGAAATCTTGGTATTTCTTCCAAAAATACATCCTTGAATTCCTGCACTATAGTTATATTTTCCAGCATAGGAGATTTTTCTTTAGAAGCAGAAAAACCCACTTGTATAGCATACAGTTGACATCCCTTCCTCATGCGTTTACCCATTTTGGAAGCTGTAATTGGGCACAACTGTACTAGTTTCTTTATTCCTTGAATTTCCTGACAGGTGCCATCCTGATTTCTGTAGTAGATAATTTTATCTTTGTAATCTACTAGATACCAATGCTTCTCCAACCAATCCATACCAAGCAGCACATCATAGGATCCCAAGGGAAAAATATTCAAATCCACAGTTATTTGTTTTCCATAAATTTGTAGTGCACAATTTGGTATTTTGGTGCTAACTTTTCTCTTGGCTCCAGTAGCCAACTGGAATAACCATGATTTCCTAAATTTTTGACTTTGTAATTTACAGATCTCTACTAATGTAGGACTTATATAGCTTAAAATTTCTCCCAGATCTACCAAAACAGAGATAACAATTTACCTTCTAGTTCAATCATGGGAGGTTGGTAATCAGCTTGTCGATCCTCCAATGACGCATTAATTCTGGGTATGCTTCGAGTAACATCTCCCACTGTTGAGGCTTCCTGTAGATTGGTTACTACTTCATTTCTACCTCGCTATGGGTAGTTTCGATAATAGTGTGCCTCTCCACAACCCCAACACTATAAAGGTGGCTTCTGGTTTTGAGGTTTCTCTGGTTTACTAGAAGCTTCAACAGTTTTATCTTCTACAGGCCACCTTACCCTCTGATTGTTCTTACCAAACTGCCTATTGACCGAGCTCTTTGTTGTGATTTTAAAATTACTGGCTTTACCTCTTTTAAAACTAGCACTACTCTTATTTTCTTTCCTTGGCTGCCATCCTTTTCCTTGATCTATCTTGGCTTTAGCTTGTTGAGAGCACATTCTGGCCTCTCTAATGGCCTCATCCATTGTTTTGGGATTTACAAATTCTATGCATTCCTTCATGTGAGTGAGTAAGCTGCTCAGAAACCTTTGTACTTTAGCTTTCTCATCCCTTATGTAAGGTACATAATGCAGTAATGAAGTAAAATTAGTGATAAACTCATCCATAGTTAGTTGTCCGAGTTTCAAATCATGGAATTATCGAGATTTTTCATCATAAAAGTGCTCTGTTAGGTACTTATCTTTAAAATACTGTTGAAACATATCCCACGTTAAATATTTATTTTCTATTCCACGAACGTTCTTCACTTCTTCCCACCACAAGGTGGCTTTCTCTCTTAACTGGTAAATAGCTAACCGAGCCTTAAGATTACTGTTATAGCCATATACTTCAAAATACTTGTTCATATTAATCAACCATGCCTCAGCTACCTCTTCTCCCACTCCATCAGATGTGGGTGGCTTTATCTTTCTGAATTCACCTTGCAGCTCTATTTTCTGCTTTTTACTTTCCTTCTGTTCTGTTTCATTATCAGATTCGACTTCATTAAAAATTTTATTTTGATTACTTCACCGAGACAAACTTCTTTCTTTTCAGCCTATATCATGATCTCTTGTTTGTTGTTCATTTCCTTCCTGAAATTCTCTATCAGTACTAGGCTTCTCGATTCTTTGGTTTTGTTTATCTGAGAGACTCTTCAAAATTCTCTTCTACTCCTTCATCAACCTTGCAGTATCATTTCGTACTCTTTCCATTTCTTCTTGCAACTTTTGCACCGTTGTTAACAAAATGCTAGTTTGATGCTCTCGTTATTCTAATAGCCTGCTAGCCTGTTGATGTTGTTCCACCCCCAACTGAACCCACATTTCGGGATTCCTTTCCTGTTGGGTTTGGGTCTCCTCAGCATTTCGAGGTGGCTGCTGTAAGGGTGTCCTTCTCGTTTGTCCTATTAATATTTCCATCTGAGTGCATTAGTAACACACAGTTTAATGTTAGTTGACCCATAGGGTCCCAGCATTGTAAGGCTGCTCTGATACCACTTGTAACATATTGACTAACCATATTATAAAAATGACAAAAGTAAAAGTAATAAAAATAAATAAATAAAATCTACTTACTGTCTACCTATGTGACTAATCATATTCTTGCCTAAGTATCATCATATTTTTCTTAATCATTAAATCCCAAGTCAAACCATATACACATCATTGTTATAACATTGTTTTAAGTACTATACACATAATTTTTAATGTTCTAGAGATATAATATATAGCTAAGATCGCATTTGAACTTTGAGCCTAACTTATATGTATATAAATTGTTATTTGACATTATAGCTGAAGCCATATGTCTTTGTTAAAAATCATATAACACACATTTAATCCAACAAAATTATACCATGTCATATTATTCACTTCGACAACATCATGGCATTGAATACAAATGAATCTTTGTGTACGAAGGTATTACAACATATTTATCTCGATCCTTTTATAGCTTGCTTGCACTTGACCCATACTGGTTGGCATCTGGTGGTCTATCCACCATCGATCTAGAGCCAAATCGGATGGTGTAATTTCACTAGGGTTGGCTAATGACTTTAGTCCTGTAACTATTTTTCCATTGACATTCTTTCGTTCGATGGTCCTGGAGGTCTACTCTGCGGTTCCAGGATTTTCTTCCTCCAGGCTTGAGTTCTATGGCCATTCCACTCCAGTTGCAGCACGACGCTTTGGAAATTACTCATCCATTCTGAATGACTCATAAATTTCCTCCAACACCGCTTGGCTTGAGTGGTTTTGACCTTACCTGCACTGTTTCTAAGTTTTAATATGTAGAAAATTTTCATGTTTTCCATTTGTTTGCATCTGGTTTGAGTGTGAACACTATGCTTATATTTGTTTGCAATATGTTTATGCTTATTGAATCGAAGTTATTCTCCAGCTCGGCTTGGGCTCACTTCAACCCACTCAAATTCCTCAGGTAAATTCTTAATATGCTTGCATAATTTATTTTTAACTAGAGTACATTATCAGGGCAAAGAATTAGGGTTCATCTATGTCTTCTCGTTACTAAATGCCTTTGTTTCTTGTTTAGCAGTTATAGGTTTATTTTCTTCTGCAATCTATAGAGATTTCTAACTGGAATATAAGCATTAGCCCCAGGATTCAGGGTTCTAATCAATTTCATGGTCATGCTAACAGGCACCCATATCAATTTTTGGGTTCAAACCCTCGGTCTAAAATGCGACAGGGTTTGAAAACCTTGATATAATATGGTTTTCTTAGGGTTTCTAACTACGGCCCTTGAGTATTTATCTCTGGGCCAGTTACTACCCTCTGCAGTTAATTTTCATTCTTGAGTTTTTAAAGACTCTGGCTCTCAGAGCAAGAGGGTTTCACCTTCAATTCAGCCACGGGCCTCTTACTATATAAGAGAGATAATCTATTACACTTTTTTTAAAAAGAACAGTGCCTATGATATTTTTTTGTATCAGTATATTGTTACAGTTTACAAGTTAGTCAGGGTTTTTACACCCACGCCATTGACTTATGTATACATCTCTTTTGTTGAATAGAATCATGGTACGTACATGGGGTTTCTATCTGTATTACATGTATACAATTTAAATAGTGAATTCTTTTATTTTGGGAGTATTCGTGAAGTTATCTGTAGATTTCTTTCAACACAAAAAATGATTCATTCAAGTTTTCTGTTGTCATTTCTTATTGTTTAGATTTCTAAATTTAGTAGTTATGTTATTTCACTTACCTGCATGCGCTTATGCTTATCACTGATAATGTACATGGTTTATGGTTTTCTTTGCATGTTTCTTCTAGGGTGTTTAGCTTCTATCCTTGATATAATAAGAAAGGTTATCTTATTTATTTCTGTGGAAGAGTTTACATTACACTGTAGCTTGTTTTCTATATTGTTTTTTTTTCCACAACATATTCTCTGTAATCTATCATAATTCTTTGAACTGGTATGTTAACTTCTTCTTGATAGTTCAAGGTGTACTAGGAATAACAGTCCTTGTAAGTGACCCAGACCACTATTAGTCCATGTATTATCATAGGTACGAAGGACGACCGACCTAGAATCTGGTCACAAAATCTCGGTTAACAGCCCTTCGCTAGACATAGTTTATTCCATTCAATCAAGAAAGAAAAATAATAATTTGCACAAAGAGAATTTAAAATAAAATGTTTTATTTTACCTACTCAATATTCCTTTCTTAGACTTTCTTTCCTGTCTGTATATTCTCCTAATGTAAATTTTAAAAACATAGCAAACATTCAACATATTGTATTTCCAGTTTGCTCATTTATAATTTAAAAGTAACCAGTAAAGTTTACTAATAGAAAGAACAAAAAAGAATTCCACTCATCTGTACACAATTCTGACTGATATATGATTGCCTCCCTTTCGCGAGTGAGGTGATTACATCTTCTAACTCACCCCATGCTCCAAGTCTGATTCTTCATTGAATACAGAAAACTGGAAGAGAATCTTCGGAAAGTCTGGTCCAATTCTCCATTTCCAGTGGAAACAATCTCCTCTGTAAGTTATTTTCTCCAGGGATCACTCCTCCAGATAACTATTGTTTCCTCAGTTTTCCAATAGAACCCCCAAAACACACTGAAATCCCTTATTTATTCCAGAGTTTCTTTGGATAACTGTTGAACTGTTTTTCTGTTCAACTAACTCCAGATCTTGAATTTACTTTTACCATCAGTCTTTACTTATGAAACTAATTTCACAAGTAATCTTTTATTCAAATACCAAAATTAATTTCTTTTCAAAATATTCTGTTTGTAACAAATAGCAATAATGTTTAACAAATCTTAACATCAACCTAACAAT
Source organism: Pinus albicaulis (assembly GCA_034641835.2). Classification (NCBI taxonomy): domain Eukaryota; kingdom Viridiplantae; phylum Streptophyta; class Pinopsida; order Pinales; family Pinaceae; genus Pinus; species Pinus albicaulis. The sequence continues at coordinate 549,466,636 of CM076572.1, forward strand.
TAGTCAATAATTAAGGCAGTGGTTACAAATTATAATTAATATTTTATGGTGATTGTCTTTTAATATAAATTAATTTTTTTTGTAATATAATGTTTGAAAAATATTATTTATGTTTAATTTGATTTTGGTATTTTAAATTGTTTTTTTTTTTTTGTAAGTTAGTTGATTTGGTGCCCCTAAGTTGTGTGGGTGTATGAGTTTATTATGGGTTTAAGTTTGGGCATTGATTGTGAATGGTTGATGGTGGGAATGTTCTGGATAGTGTTGGTGGTAAGGTTTTATTATGTATCTATCTAGAATGTTCTTGGTATTATCTTAGACTTTGGGTTTTTGGTTATTATTCTAGATGTTCCTCACAATGGTTTGGTAGTGTTCCAAGTCTCCTAGTGTATGAGTATGTCATGGGTCTATGCCTAAGTATTGAATGACAATTGCATGATTAATTTTTCCTATGTATGGAGTGTTCTTTTTTCCTTAGTGTTGGTGTTAGGGTTTCATTGTGCTTTCATCTAGAGTGTTCTTGCCTTTTTAGTGTTTTAATGGGGTTTGGGGTTTTAATTGTTGTTTTGGATGTTCTCGAAAAAGGTTTGGTAATGTAAAAGATATGGTAGTTGTTAGGGATTGTGATGACATCAATGGTTAGGGGTGTTCTAGTTGTTGTGGTGGGATGTGGCCTTTCACCATCTAAGTGGTTGGTCTAGTTGTTGTAACTATATTAATTTTGTGTCTGCATTTGTAGGTTGATTCCATGCAATGTTTATGCTAGGATTCCATTATAATATTTTCGCTAGTTTGGTGGGTTGAGTCTTTCATTTTGGCATTGTCTTCTTGGTGTTTTGTTGGGGTTTCACATTTATGCTCTTATTTTGGATGTTATTGGTAGTGCTTTGGCACTATACAAGTTGTGGTAGTGGCTTGGCATTTCATGTTCAAGAGACTTGGTGTGCTTTATGCATTGAATAATCTTGTATTTTAGATATTCTTCTTTGTAGTGTTCTTGCTAAAGTTTCATAATATAGTTTTTATTGGTCTTATTGGCAGTGGTTTGGTAGAGATTGTAGTGAATTTTGTGGTGATGGTTGTTTTATGAGTTTTAGTTGAATTTATATGATGATTTTGGTCATGGATTTTTGTTCTACTATTTTGATGGGGTTTGATCTTTTGACTCTTGTTGAAAAGAATAGAGCTTATCCAAAACTTTCCTCTTCAAAGACTAGTTTGAGAAATTGCACATGATTCTAAGGTATATTCATTTGTGTGTTTTTTATATTTTATTTCAAATATTAAAATGGTTTCACTTAAGTATATTTTCAATAAAGCATAGCAAGTTTGTTGAAGACTAGAATAATGATGAATTAATCCCATGACCTACCTTGTTTAGTGGTATGCTCTCCATTTTACTTTTATGTGATACATTTTTTAATATGGTCACATGAAAACACTTTTTTCATTTGATTTTGGGAGTATTCTTCTTGATAGAGTTGTTTCTAAGGTTCCATTCTATTCTCATTCCTACTATTGTGGTATTTTACCTTTTAGTAGGAAATTTGTTCTAGGTTTTCTATTAGGGTTTCGCCTTTTGGTTCTTGCTCTAAATGTTATAATGGAAAACGAAAAATTAATACATTGAAACATGTTAAATTTTAGAATATTTGAGTGCAAATAAATTGAATACATGACTCGTCATGTCTAGTAGTTTGCTTGGCATTGAGTCACATTTTTTTTAATGCAATATGTTTGCGAATATATGTTTCAGAAAATATTTATTTTGTTTGATTTTGGAAAAAGACAATTTATCTTATGGTCATAAAATCCAATGCTGTTTATGTTGTTTAAAGGCTTCTGCAGTAATTATTCTTTATGTCATTTCGTTGTTGGTTGAGATTTATGTTGGCTTGATCGTCATAGTGCAAGTTGGACTTTATTTAGTATTTTATGAATCTAAAGCTATTTTTAACCCAAGTATTGAAGAGAATTTGTTTGGTGATGCATTGAATATTATTATGTTTTTTATCACTCATATTGAACCTCAGGCTGAGAGAGGCAATCCCAAGGTAACCTCAAACCACACTTAGCCAAGTAGCTAGCCCTACTAGGGGAGGAGAGGGCTCTCTCCGTATAGATCACTATCTAGATGACTAAGGAATAAATATTTTAGGCTAGGTATAGTAGCTCAGGTTTGATTTTGTTTTTGTAGGGTTTGCTAGATCAGGAGGAGTCAAACAGCTAGGGCAAGGAAATTAAGTCAAAATTTGTAGGGGTTCTGAGGGGAAAGGTAGGTATAAAGGATTGAAATAAAAATATGATTATGGTGAGGTGAAGAGAATGGTGAGGAGTTAGGAAGATCATCTGAAACGAATTCTCCCTATACTGAAGAAAATAAACAAACTATGCAAAATTTCCCAAAACAGAGCATGAAACATGAATTTTGACTTTCAACTTGAAATTAAACATATCATAGACATGAAAATGGTTTATGAGCTTACAATACATTCATAAAAATGATAAAAAAGAAGAAACTATTTCAAACACTACATACCACATGGATCCCAAAAAAGTAGCTGTAAATTTCTATTAATGTCCGAGCCAAACTGATACAAAAATGTCCCTTGAGATGCCAAAGCTCCAAGTGAGTCCAACCATTACAATGACTGTGAGAATACATCAAATAGACCTGAAAACCAGTCGCCCTAGCCTCAGGGAGTCAAATCCATGAGATAGGGATTAGTTTCACCTACTCCCAAACAAAATTTGAAGACTAGGAAAACATAACAATTTGCCTCCAAAAGAGAGGAAATTGATTCATTTGACCTTTAGAAGACTTATATGATGCATCTACCCTAGGTAAAAGTCAAAACATGATATTTACATTCACCATGACCATTTAAATAAGTGATTTTCTCATTTTCCCAAGTAAAAAGTCAAAAAGTCAAAATTTTGTTGATGCTGATGAAAACTGCATTTTCTTGTTAAACGCACAACGCCATGACATAAAAAATGACTTGTTTTGCAGACAACTTTTGGAGGCCTTCTCGATGTCCAAATCAGCTCCATGATAGCTCATTGGAAATATATCTAAGTCTAGTTTCCAAATATGTCTCTAGTTTGCAAAATGGTGTCCATTTTCCCTGTCTAAAACCTGTTCTCCCAAGACTGGTAAATGTGCAGTGCCAAGGCAAGAATAAGCGCAGAAACATGTTTTTTTGGTGGTTTGTTGACTTTTTGAGGGACCAGTTATCCTCCAAATCTTCTAAAAATTGCTAGAGTTAATGTCCTCATCATTATGAACATGATGGTGGTGGCCATTTTTCAATTGGATGCCCCAAAAAATAGCACAATGCTAGTGGTGATGCAAGTTTAGCAAAATTTCAGTTTGTCAAAATTTCCCAAAAACTAAAAAATGCACCATAGTGCTAAATATGCCAAAATTTGTCAAAATTGTGAGTTTAATTGCTGATCAAGGATTAGAGGTATGAAGAGACACCTCAAAATGTATGTCTAACTTCCCCTTCTCCTTTTTCTCGGTCAAGGCTTGAATCTTTGCATGGGTTCGTTTGAGCTTAGCCCTTGCAATCTTGTTTCTCATGGCATAGTGCTTTGCCATTTTCCGTTGAATATCATTGTCCCTTTTTGCCTTCTCCAGCAAGCCTTCCAAATGAAAATTGGCTCTATCAAGCCATGATTCTCTATCTCTACTAATCTCAAGGGCCAAAAACTCACTTGGAGTGAGCTACTCTGCAAACTCAACCTCTTTCTGTCTCTCACGGGCTAGAGCTCTGTTAAGCCCTATTGTCTTGATCTCTGTCTTGGAGGTTGATCCTCCTCACCATCAAGATCACCAAATCTATCCAAGGTTTCCTATAACAAAGCCTTAGCCTTCCCTGCCTCTTTTTGAGCTTTGATGGTCCTGACCTCACCGATGTTCTGCTTGGTCTTCAGCTGCTGATTTTCCTGCTCAAGGAAGTCAATCACATACTGTGCTCTGTCAAGATTAGCTTGAAGCTCACTAATATTTTCCTCTTTGATTCTGATCAATGCATTGGTGATTCTAACCTCATCCTCATCATCAAGGTCAATCAGCTGAAACTGCTGCTCAGTTTCATGCTTGTCCTCCTGCTCATCAATGACAGGCTCTGTAACCTTTTCTTTGCTCTTGTCTACTTGTTTTGCTGATGAAGAAATCATGGCCCCTTTCGCACCATGTTAATCAAACACATGCCTATGGCCTCTCTGATAGGTCTTGGGAAATGGCTCAATATCAGTTACATTTAACTTGATTTGCCTCAATGTCCCTTTCAATGCTTGATGCTCCGGTACCATGATGGGATGATGAAGGGTTATAGAAAGGTGAAGAAGAAGGATCAACATGAGGTGAATGGATCTGACTAGGTGATGATGTATTAGCAATAGGCTGAGTTGGAGAAGTGGATATGGGAGTTTGAGATGATGAAGGGATATTTTTCTCATGATGACTAGGTGGGGTAGTGAAAAATTCATTTGCAATGAAAGTGTCCTATGGGATATTCTTTTGCTCTAGCTGATGCATGACCAAAATCTTGATGAGGGAGAGATGAAAAAGACTCTGCATTTGATGATTATAATCCCTTTTTTTCACAATGAATGCCATCTTGTCAATGCTGCGGAAGAGATAGTAAGGTAGGTGAAGCATTCTGAATCTAGTGAAGTGCATGAGGAATCAGATATGGTATGATTAGAGTCGAGAAAACCTCCCCTCACAAGTGAAACACTTCATGATTATTTTCATCATAGGAACATATCGGTAAAGGAGATGAGAAAAGGGAAAATTGACTTCTTGTCATCCTTGTATCTAGGTTTGAGGTATGGTTCATAATAACTTAGATCAAGGTTTTCTTGTTTAAACCATATCTCTGCCACATTAGGGATCTCTGTAGTAGCTGAAATAGCATTGGTGGACATATCAAAAGCAAACCCAGCAAGAGTGACCTGCTTATCATAAAGGTTTGTGATGAATAACCTTGTCAACTCAGAGTGATATTGAATCTGCTGCACTCTTTCACAAAACTCAAAATAACCAACATGCTTGAAACAAGACACAGTGAGAGGAGAGACCATGAGTTCCCTTGTAATTATTGGTTCAAATATATTAATTTCCCTCCTTTGTGGTCATTTCTCCTTAGTATTTGTGCCTCACCAACACCTCTATCTTCTTCTTCAAACATTTTTGAGTTTTGACTTAGGAAACCCTAGGGTAAAAATTGGAATGAGATGAGATGGCTAGCTTTTATGGATGAAGGAAATTAGTGTAAATAGAAAACCTAGGATAATGGAAACCCTAGGGATTAACCATGATCATGATTGATATGGGTTTAGGGAGGTGAACAAAGATATGATGTATGAAAAATGATAATGAACTAAAACTAGGATTTCATAAGCTATGGCACTTTCAACTCTTGAAAAGAACAATAAACATGTGAAAAGAGAGGTAATTTATGGCCAATTACTAATTAAAAAATCCTTGGAGAAATTTATGAGGAAACCAGAGTTGGATGAAAGCGATGATAACCTTAAAAACAACCACAGTGTAAACGTGCAACATTTATGGGCAAGAGCGCAGCGCCAGGAAGAACGCGCAACGCCTTTGTTAATTACTTTGGGATTTCAAGGTAAACGCGCAGTGCCACTGGGTGAGTACGTAGCACTTGGATGAACGCGCAACGACAACCTCCAATTACACAACACCTTGCAATTTTGGCCCAAACTGCTCAGTAACTCATAATTTCTCTCTTGCTGAAAATTTTTGAAGGCTAGATGGCAACAATGACTTGTTTTAAGATGCTTAATGGGCTTTATAGCTTTAGTGAATTTGAATTTTAATCCAAATTACCCACTTTTCTAATGTTCTTTCTTCTTTTTTGACATTGATACTCTTTTTCTTTTCTGACTTTTGGCACTGCAGGTTGATCAACATGGAGTTTGGCTCTCTTGCTCACTTAGGCTAAACATAATTTCACTTTGAAAACTTTAGGATTTTATTTATTACATTTTAAAACAAAAAGTTACATTTGGAAAAATTGAAATAAATTACAAATTTGACTTTTCAATCAAAATGAATTTTTGATATAATAGTAATTAAACTAAAATACAACTTTGAAAGTATAATAAATACATCATGATGATCTTATTCAGTCCCTCTAATATATATGATGACCTCATCTGAATGAAGAAATTACCTTGAAAAATGAAAAACCCTAATGACCTAATGGGAATGTTTTTTGTAACCCGACCTTTGAATGAGGTTTCGACTTTACTGATTTCCAAGTGAACAAAGTATTTCCATAGGTGTTCTTATGCTCAAGGAATCATGGAAATGAGTTAGCCAATATGATATTTTGAGGGAGAAAAAGTTCATTTGACAAAGACAACCACCAACAGAACAATTTTATGTCAAGACCTAATGGAATGATGGAAATTTTATTCAGAATGGGACACCTAAGATGCACTATAAATATGTTTTGATCCCTGGTGGAAGTATGAAAATACTGACACTAACACTATTAATTAGGAGAATTTTGAGGTCTAAAATGGGCATCCTAAGGAAATTATAAAATAATAGTGGAAATAATAAAATAATATTTGATTACATCATCAAATTTTAGAGGGAAAAAATTAAAAACTACTGTTTCAACACGTATTTTCAACTTATCTCCTAAAGTTTTTACTCAAATTTCGAGTGGGAGTACTAGTTCGTTGGATGCAAAATATAATTCCTTATCCAAGGAGTACCCATGTTGCATACTTTAGATGGACCCCGGTACACGAAAAATGAAAAATACATGAAAACAAGGTTGCAGTCACATGTTTTCATGTATTTCTCATTTTTCGTATAGTGGGGTCCATCGAAAGTATGCAACACGGGTACTCCTTGGATAAATAATTAAATTTTTCATCTAACGAGTACTGTCGCTCGAAATTTGAGTAACAAATTTGGGAGATAAGTTGAAAATATGAGTTAAAAAGTTAGTTTATTATTGTATTATTTTTTAATATTTTTACTGTTTATTTAAAAAATGGTGAAAAATATCACATGGTTGACATCATCATCTTGAATCATATTGGTTCTTATACAATTTATTTTGGTCGTACATGTTTCTTAGGAGGCCCATTTTAGATCTCAAAATTCCCCTAATGATTGTTGTTTAATATTTTTATTACCTTCATTTACATAGCCTGCGTTTGTCATCCTTCAACATTTAATCTACCAAGCATGGATGGCAAGTTTATTGGCTAAACATTGAATAAGATTAGGGTTTCAAAAAAATGGTTAAATGATTATTTATAGATGCATATATTAGTCTGGGTAATTTTTTTGAGATTTTCTTGAAACATGTGAAACTGTGCCTATGAAAACATTGTTGTCATTTGATTGTGGAAATGGATATTTCATCCTATGGCCATAGATTTCTTAGTTTTCCATGTTGTTTAAATATTGGTGCAAGGATTAATTTTATATAATCATTGTTGGTTGAGATATGTTTTGGTTTAATGACCATAGTAGAATTTTTCTCTCCTATACAGTTTGGCTCAAATAAGCTTGTTTCTAATGCAAACACTGATGAGAATATGGTTGGTGATGTATTGAATATGTAGAAAATCCATGTAGATTCAACTGATAATTGTAATAAGCTAAAACATTATATATGAATCTATTCTACCAATTGCAAAAATCAATTTAGATCTTGAAACCAGAAAACATTAATGAAAAAGAATTTCAATCACACAACACAAAGATTTTCCTAGGGAAAGCCTTAGATAAAAACCCTGCTATCTATATATTTAATAAGACAAATAATATGAGAAGATTACAATGATTTTATCCAATATGAGAAACCTGTGTACTATCTCTATCTATCTCAATGATTCCTAGACAATCATGGTTCAATACTTAACCAATTTTCTGCCCTCCAGGATCCCTCTTTCCTTTCCTTGTTTCCTTGGGTAATTAGGCCCTATTGATTATGGAAATTCCTAATCCATTAGGGGCCTTCCTATGGCTGCATGCACCATCTGTACGATTTAGATAATTATGCATATTTTAGTACACCTCCCTTGAACTCCAATCTCAACTGGGTCTTTCTTAGAATTGACATGCATGAGTTATTTATGAGTAAATTATCTGTTAAATGGTTGAACACATGAAGCGACACCCCACTGTTTAACCTCCTACTAGTTCTTCCATAAATTAGAACTAGTTTAATTGAATTTAACTCAAATATTTTGAGTTAATTAATTACAACTCAAAATAAAATCAAATAGGGCTCCTATAATGTAGGAGACGCTCTACATGCCTTTAGTTTAACCCTCAACTCGAAAAAACTGAACCAACTAAGTCATCTTAACTTAGTTAACTCGTACAAGCTGTCATGTGATGTGGAATTACAATTTAATTCTAATTTAATCAAGGAAAAATTAAATTAGAATATTTTCTTGGTGCCATTTTCAACACCCCCTCTCAGTAAGAAAGGGATTTTCTGATACCCCAATCCTGCCTCTATGGAACTCAATTTTCCCTCTTGATAGTACCTTCATCAAGATGTTTATTTCCTGCTCCTTTGTAGGAATGTACTCCAATAGAATAATGCGCCTCTACGCACAATATCTGATATGGTGATACCATATGTCGATGTGCTTGGACTTATCATGAAAAACTAGATTAACCAAGAGTTTAATGAAACTATGGTGATCAAAATAAATCACCGTAGCATCCAATTGTTGACCAAAGAAACCAACAAGGATCTTCCTCATCCATATATCCTCACAAGATCCTTGATTAGCCTGGCATGTACTTTGCTTCCACTGAAATTGTTATCACTCTCCCCAACTTCCTAGGCTGAAATTAGGAGTGAAGAAAGATAACCACAAACCAGCTTTTAGGTAGGCAGCTAGCCCTACCTAACCAGAGAGGGCTCTGTCTATGTCACTTTTTAATTATTCAATTTTTTGGGCCGAGTACCAGATTTTAGGATAGATATAGATTAATTTGTATTATAATTTGTTTAATGATTTTTTTGTTGGATAAAATTTATGATCAGTGAAAGCTAAGACTGATTTCAAAGACCGTATTGTAGAAAACTGAGGAAGGCAAGATAGGCAATATATTTGAGCACATTTAATTTGTCATTGGTGTATAGTGGTAGAAAAGAAGGGGTTTTGAATGAGCATTTTACATGAATTCATTCATTAGAAGAAAAGACACATTGTAAAAATCTTAATAAATAGAGAGTTTGACTGATTTTTGCTTATAAAATGAATAAGATTTTCCACAAAATATGGAATGGAAATGAAATAACATAGAAAGGTACAATGCTCAATAAAAATACCACATGAATCTCACACAATTGTTGCAAAATCCTTTGATTTTCATTAATAGAAGATCCACAGTAATACACAAATTTTTAGAACTCAATTATCCAACAGAAATACTTCGTAGAGTGAAGTATATATAGAAAAATAAAATTACAACTATTACATTAAAGGCTATCCAAAATGATAGCACTTTATTTGCTAACTAACTCTAACTGTATCATGGAAAGTAAATTGAATCTGATGTGCTGTCATTGATTGTTACTGAATTTTTTTTGCTAAAGAAGATAATCAAGGGTTGCGCTGGTTGTCTGTTGATTGCTGATCTGGAAAAATTGACTTTTTCGCTTTTATTAATTACTCTTGAAACTCACATAACTTTTCCCAGCGCTCTTCATCATGGATAAATAATTTAATCATCCTACGGTAGATTTCATATGCTTCATTGTATTTGGAAAAAATTGGTTTCACAACAAAGACATGCTTGATTTCATACTTAATATAAATATCATTTCTTATTGCTCCCAATAGTTATTTTCTTGTTAAAGTGCCTTTAATATTTACAAACTTGGCAGTATCCCTGGAAATTTCCTGAAGTCTCTTAACATAGTCATCTTTGGTCATTAGTTTATCATTAATTACAAAGAGAGAAGGAAACCCTTTCTGTGTCAAATATTCTATCCTGCTAAATAATATCTGAACCGTAACCTCTAGACTATGACAATTTTCTTCCAGTTGAAGAATCAAATTATTGTTTGTCAGCACTCTCTTCACTTCCAGGATGGTTTCTGTTTTTTCCTCAATTCCCAGTTCATCCAACTCATACCTGTTCTTTGAATTCAGAAATATGATGACATTGTTTGTTGTTGTAGGCTTGTATCCCATTTGAGGCTTTGATTGCTGTAAAGGCCTCATTTTCCTTCTGGATCAGTTCTTTTTTCTCAAAGATGATTTGTATGCTTGGCCAAATTTCAGTGATGGACTCTGTGATGTCTTCCCATATTATCTCTTTCACCTGGCCCAAAGTATTACCAATGGATGACTCCTTTTTTTCTTTCTGCAGTATTTCAATCAACTTTTTATCCCTTTGTGCTTCAGCTACATGGGAGCTATCAACATTAGTCTTCTGTAATTGCAGTAATTTTACCCGATCCTGCAACTTTTTGATTTCCTCTTCTTGAATAGACATGTTCTGAACTGTTTTAGTAAGTTGCTCAGCTCCATTTGTAGTGCTTGCTATAGAATTTTGAGTTATAGGAATTGTTGCTAGTGGAACTGCTTCCAAAGGGGCCTTTGATGTATTCATTGTTGCTTCCTTTTCTTTTATCATCTTCTCTAGCTCTGATTCCATTTTCTTTAATTAAGCATTCTGCTCTATTATTAACTTCATCATATTTTTCTTTTGCCTTTAATTTTCTTCAATATCCTTTGCCAAAGGATCTTTTTTAGCTAGGATTTTCAATTGCTTTCTCAATGCTACTATATCAACATTTTTCTTCTTGATGATCTCTTCAATATAATTCACATTGGATGGATCATATCCAGTCTTCACCACCAGGTCTTCTAGAGTATTTATTCTTGTGTCCTTTGAAAATGAAGACACCTTCTCCAATTTGAGTTGTGACTACACAATTGCTAATGAAACCTACAGTTTTGATAAACTTAAGGAAGTATTAGTGAGAGTTGATGAAATCATCTCACCAATTTGCTTGTGAAGCTCCATTTGATCTATTAGATGAATTTATTTTGTGTCAAAATCAAATGTAGCTTTCTTATAATCTACTTCTGACTTTGGTTGTGAGATATTTTCTTGAAGAAATGAAAAATTCATTTTTCCCTTTTCAGAATCAAAGGCTGAAAGTATCCTACTTTGTGAACTAGGAGCCTATTTCCAAAACTGACTATAGGTACTTGTCTTCAAAATTTCATTTTTCATATTTATCTCTTTGAAAGTTTCAAAGACAATCTTCTCATTTTATTTCTCTCCTATAGATGTTGTGCTAATCTGGATTTCTTTTTACTAATCTTGAGAAGATGATGTTTTCTGATCTTTAGGAGCTGTTGTTTGCTGCTATTTAGAAACAATAGAAGTAGTAGGAGTAGAAGTAGTACCTTTATCACCTATTTGTGTAGAAGGAGGTGTCTCTTCAGTGATGATGATTACTTATTTATTTGACTCCTTGTTGGGATTGACCTTCAGATTTAGCTTTGTCTTCTTCCTGTAGTGAATCTTGAACTATTTGCTTGATGAATAACTCATTGGAGATGAATTATCTTCTCTAAATTTATTCCCTTCTCTTTATTGTGCAATTGGGGTCTGCAATGCTGATGTAGATAATGTTTTCTCTTCAGCCTCTTGTAGTGTTCCTTCTGTCCATTCAAGCTGATTCATGTACTTTTCAATCTCTGGCCTAAGTGTATGAAAATATGCTGTAGATTTATTTTCCACCCTCAGTTTGGAAATGACACCAACTGGATCATAAGACCATGTAAAGCTTGGGCTAAATTGCATTTCCTTCAACAATTTATATGCCTCTTCCCTTGCTGCTCTGCTATTATAGATAATAGGACCTATTTGTGTTTTAATTTGAAACTGTGATTTCTTCTTAGTAGAGACAAAATTCACTTCACCTGCATTAGTCATTTGTCAAATATACTCCAATGCAAAATTCCTCATGGGGAGGAGTTTATAGAAATTATAAGGGGGAAGTTCACATCCATAAACTATGAGTTATGTATAGTTTTGGTAAAGATACCAATCCCCTGTTCTAGCATGATCTGATAACTGCAATACCTTCCTAATTTCATCACTAATTCTTGGCTTTGGAGTGATGTTCAACAAACTGAATGATGGCTAAAGAAATAATTCCACAAGCTGTTTATAAGAATATATATATTTTTTTCCTTCATGAATAATGAAGTCCAGAAGATGATTGACTGCTAGTGGCCTTCTTCATCCAATTTATGTAGAGAAAAATTAAATTTGTCTTCCTGGGAGTACAAGAATAAATAAACTAACATAGAGGCATAACTGAAACCCTCTTCAGTTTTGAATTTCACAAATTGATCATGAATAACATCTACAATAAATTGACTAAAATTGAAAATGATGGAGGGTTTGGAATTAGTGGAAAATATGGACAAAAACCCTATGATGGTTTCATCTACCCATTAATCTGAATAATAACCAAGAAGGTAGGAAATGACTGTGATGATTTGTCCGGTTCTTTCAGGGAATATGGATGCTAGAAATGGAGGGTTTTTCTTAGTTAATGGGTCATTTTCAGTCATGAAAAGCTCAAGAGTTTGAGCTCTCTTTGCAATATATAACTTCTGATAAATTTCTATCAAGGCTTCTTAGGAAAATGGTGTGGCATCTTCTATGTTTGGGGCTTGCATCATTTGTTCAATTGTTTGGGCATCAATGGTCACTAAAACCTCTCTTGTGGGAGCGATAATAGCACTCTAGTATGGCATATACCAATCCTGAAATCCTGACAAACTCTGGGAGACTATGGGTATGAGGAAAGATTAAATGAGGGAGATTAGAGTTCCACAGTCCTATGTCATCTGATTTATCTAAGTACTTATCTTCTAACCAACAATATAAGTCAAAAATATGAATATAAGACAGGGTTTAATGCATTTATAATATTTTTCTGTTAAGGGAATGTGGTGAAAATCAACTTGAGGATGTAATAGCAGACTTAATGGTTGTTCAGGTCCTTTATTTTTCAGAGGCACGGTTGAATCTGTTAGAATGGTGGAAAGAAGAAATTTTGTGATTGGAATGGCGGAAAGAGGGAATTATGTGTATGAAAAACACAAGCTGAAACTTTGAGGATAAGCTCTACAACTAAAATAAAACTGTAGATGCAAGAGAAGGCTTTGAAAACTGGTGAATTTGATCTCTGGAACTCTGGTAATGGTTGTAAATTTGGAAAACTGTGTAGAACATATGGAAAAAAAAAACATGAAAGTCTTAAACAAGCATTCATTTATGAATTTATGGACAATTTTGATTATTTCCCATTTGAAATGGGTACGTGTACGTTTCCTAACGGTTAGCCATTAAATTAATTGGCTAATCGTTAGGAAAACACATGAATTAAACTGATTGGGTAGGCCAGTCCACGTTGGGATGAATTTATTGGCTTGAGGAATGGTGGTTTTATATCAATGGGTAGGCGGGATTTCAGAGGGGTGTTGGCGCAGGAAGTGGTTTCATGTGGGGGGGGGGGTGCGAAATCACATGGGCTTGACAGGTAGTAGTGGGGTCACTGCTCAATACCAGTCTTTTAGGACCCCCCCAAGGTTAAGTCTTAAATGATGAGGGGGTGGTGAAGAATGACACGGACTGTCGGATTAATGTGTGATACGATGGTTGATCAGCTAAATGAGGGAGGATTAACATAAAACACAGGGTGATTGATTGGTGGGGTAGGGGTATGACAAAGGTGATGTGATATGGATGGTAAGTGACTCAATGAATGCAACATGTCACGATCGTAATGGAGGATGATTTGATAGTGGAGTATGACGACAACAAAATACAACTCATAGGTTTTAAAACCTATGGTTTAAAGAATTCTTTTCGAAATATTAAAGATAAATATTTAAAATAATATGATTTCGAAAATATATTTTTAGCAAATTTTTTCATTTTTTTTAAATATAGCAATGGAGCATAGAAATTTCATGGCACATAATTTATTTTTTGACTATAAAAAAGCTCACTCCTTAAACTTTGACCTATATGGATGAGATGTAAATTTAACTGCCCTTTTTAATAATTGGAAACTAAAGATTTTGCATGACAATGTTAACCTTAAACTTGACCTAAATGAGATGAAATGTCATGACTTTAGACCTTTGAATGGAGATAAAATTCTTGTGAAGGAGTAGCATATCTTGATAAGACTTGTTCAGTAATCAAATTTATTGTTGAAGACTGAATGAAAAAACAAAACATTTTGACTAATGACCTAATGGAAAACTCTCAAAAGAGTTATCTTTGATCAATGAAAAACTGACTCTAACACTAGCTCTAGCTGGGGATGGCAGCTCCTTTAGGAGGTGTCAAGAACACCATAGATCAGGCAGCCTTATCCATTGGGTTATGGAGTCAATTGGAATTTGGGAAAATTGAAACAACTTGAATTTTTTTTTGACTAAAAATAACTGACTTGACTCTGACTTGACAAAAGACAAAAACTTGAATGTTTGCAGAAGTCTCATGACCTTCTCCTTGGGCTTCAAACGTTTGCAACCATTCCCTTTATTTGTTGAACTTCAAATGTAAACTGGTATATATAATGATAGTGAATTTATTTCTTATAATTTCAAGAAACATAGTGCTTCAGAAACCTACCATTGACAGGTCCTCCCAGCACTTCTTATGCTTCAAGATCTTCTAGAAAAAATTCTTTGTTTCCTCTAAATGCTATAATTTGGTAAGGTCCTTTCCATAAATTGTAAAATTTCCCATGCTTTCCCTTATCTTCATTTCTAGCATCCCATATTAGAACAATATCTCCAATTTTGAAGTCATCAACCTTTTCTTTTCTGTCAAAATTCTTTTTAATTTTGTCATGTAATTTTGAAGTATTGCTGAAAACTTCATGTCTTGATTGTTGTAAATGTATCATCTTGTTGATTCTTCTCTGAATGTCATTAGGCTCATTGTCAACCTGCTACAAAATATTCATTACTGGAACAACCAAAGAAGTAGGGAAAATGATATCAATTCCATAAACAAGCTAAAATGGAGACATATTAATTGATCTTTTTGTGGTCACTCTATCAGCCCACAGAGAATTTGTAAGATTTTTGTTCCAATTCCTTTTGTTTTGCTGCAACATATTCTTGATAATATCCACCAATGATTTATTAAATGATTCTACAAGTCCATTTCCTTGAGGATAATATGCATTAGAATGACCCAGTCTAATGTGATATTTATCACAGAAATCAATCATCTTCTTGGATTTGAAAGCAGCTGCATTATCAGTGATAATCTTGTATGGACAACCAAATCTTGACAGAATATTATTTTCAATAAAATTAATGTTAATAGAATCAGTTGCTTGGCTAATAGGAATAGCCTCAATCCACTTGGTAAAAAACATGTAGAAGTGAGAATCATTTATGTTGAGTTGAATATGGAGGATTAAATTCACTAATAAAATCAAGTCCCCATTGTTGGAATGGTGCTTGGACTTCAATTAGTTTAAGATGCAAGGGTAAAAGTTTCATTTTTCCTTGAAAAATATGACATTCATGACATCAATTAACTATTTTATAAACATTAGAAAACATTGTGGGCCAATAGAATCTTGATCGTAAGATCTTATTTACAGTGGTTTTCCAATAAATATGGCCTCCACAGTCACCTTTATGGAAATATGTCATAACTTTCTCAACTTCACCTTCATATAAACAATTCAGCAATATCCCTCCTGGATCTTTCCAATATAAAACACCATTCAAATGTAATGTTTAAAAGCTTTTAACTTCATTGATATTTCTTTACTGCTTGGCATGCCAGGAGGAGGATTCAAATGTTGCAAAATATATACAATATCAACATACCAAGGAGGTAAAGAAAATATCTTAGCTTTCTCAGGGAATGTTTCAGCAGTTTCTTCATCAGACTTTGCAGTAATCAAATTTATGTCTAAGGCATGAAAATTAGAATCTGCCATTAGCTTTGTTAGGCCTTGTCTTTTGATCAATTTTGTGGGCTTAATTTCTAAATCATATTCTAGCAAGGCTGCAATCCATTTTCCTCTATAACCTTCTGGATCATTATGTGTAACTACTTCTTTAACAACATCATTTGGCACATAAGCAATGACATGAGAATGTAAAATGCACACTCTGAAATCTTCTAGTGCTTTGACTAAAGCTAAAGCTTGCTTCTCAATGATATTATACCTTAAAGCAACATCTCTTATTGTTCTGCTAAAGATAGCATGAGACAGAGCTAACTTGACTTGATTAAATTACTTCTTTGCCTCCTCAGACCATTTTACTTCAATACCTTTCTTCAACATATCAGTAATTTGCTTCAAATGTTCAACAAGATTGGGGACAAATCTTCTCAGAAAATTGGTTTTACTATTTAATGATTTAATCTCTTTTTTCTCCTTGGATAATCTAAATTTTGAATTTCTTCAATACTTGAAGGATCTACTCTTATGCCATCTTTATATATAATATGCCCCAACAATTTACCTTCTTCCATAGCAAAGAGACTTTTCTTTTGATTTAATGAAATTCCAAACTTTCTGCATTTTCCAAAGACTGTTTTTAGATGTTGCAAATGTTGTTCATATGTTTTTTATAAAACAATGATATCATTAAGGTAAATAACTAAAAACAAATCCTTTTCTTCGGCAAAAGAAATTTCCATTTCTCTTTGGAAAATTTCTCCTGCATTCTTCAAACCAAAAGGAATTTTGGCATACATGAAAGTACCCCAAGGTGTAGTGAAAGCTGTATTTTCTTGATCATCTGGGTGGACAAGAACCTGATTGTATCCTGAATATCCATCTAACAAAGAAAGTCTAGATGATCGAACTACCCTCTACAGAATATGATCCATTTTTGGTAGTGGATAATTTTCTTTTAAGGATACTTTGTTCAAATTTCTAAAACCAATGCACAATCTTATTTCTCTTGTATTCTTTCTCACAGGTACTAGATTAGACATCCAGTTAAAGAAACGAATAAGAAATATTATTCCAGCAGTGAATAATATGTTAACTTCCTTCTGAATAGAAGGCAACAATTTAGGATTGATCCTTCTCAACTTCTGGCGAAATGGTTTTTGATTTGGTTTCAAAGGTATAGTATGCTGAATAATACTTTTATCATAGACCTTCAAATCTGAATATTCCCAAGCAAAAACATCTGAAAATTGAGACATAAGTACTGCATACTTAGCATTCATTTATGGACTTATGGATTTAGAAATCTGCACCATATTTGGCTTCTCTGAAGTACCAGGATTTAAATCTTCCACTCCAACCTCTATTGGTGACATAGTAGGCTTCCTTGCAACATCATCCTGGTCAAAGCGTTCTTCCAAAGGTACTAAACCTCTGGGAATAGAATTATCCTTAACCTGTAGTACTTGCATCTATGTATCATGACTTTCTTGGTCATCTATTTGGGCATTTATGAATTCTTCTTTTGTTTGCAAGAAGTTATTTATTTGCTCATAATTTTGAAAAACTTGCCAATATTGAACATTGTCATGGACAACTCGACGGTGTTTTACATTTATTTCATATTTTTTGTTTGGATATAGAGGAATTTTGAACATACTAGCATAAGTGGCCAAAGAATCAACAATAACATTGTTTTTTCTAGGAATGAATAACATAGTATATTCTGGAAATGTTTTGAGGATATCTAGGACTACATTTATGTAGGCTCTCATTC